>HF955077.1:28797-75717 GCA_000582765.1 Phytomonas sp. EM1 | reverse complement strand
ACGAGATGTCCCAGGCAGAACCGCAGCACCGCCGAGACGTCCCTGCGGGAAAGACGGAAGACCGCCGCCCGGGACTGACGCGCGCGGGCCTGCGCGAAGAACTCGTGAAGGGCGCGGTAGAGCGCGGCGGGGTCGTCGTCGAAGGTGTCCCGCCGAGGGTGGTGTAAGACGACACGGGAGAGTCGCAAGAGGAGTTCCGCCAACACCGCTTCGGCGGGGGATAGGGGGACCGGGGAAGGGGGGGTTGTCGATTCGGTGCTCATCGCTTTTCACTCTGTCTAATATGCGTTTTATCAGCACTCATATATATATTCCTATACATATAGATTCCTAAGCGTAAAAATGGCGCACCGGGTACCAATGTAGACTGGAAACACTGCAAATGGGGAGAAAAGAGTTTAGACCAGATTGCCCTGGAATCATGTCTCGAGATTTGCTTCGGTTGAAAGCATAATCAATTCAACTGGTGTGCTACGAAATAATCTATAACCATCTATTTAGTTGAGATTCTATCGTGAGTGTTTTTATCAACAAGCATTCTCTGATTAAACGGGTTTACACTTACTAGGTGAGAATAGAGGTAAAGTCTTCCCTGCGTCTCACCCCGAGTGGATGACAATAAGGCAGAGGAAAAAAGCTTGGCACTTCAACATGTGCCTTTCGTGTTATATTCTTTCAACAATATGAGAAAGGTAGCATATATTGGTTTATAACCCTTCTTCGTTTTACATATGTGCTGCAAAAAAAAAAACTGAAGAAATTAGGTGCTTCAAAAACACACTTTCCACATTCGGCATTCACACTTCTTCGACAAGTTACAAGTAAAAATGTGTTACTTTTTTTAAAAATGCATCCTGCTACAACCTCCACTTGAAGGAAGACTTAATTATTTAAATCATGCAGTTCCTCAACGAAGATCAAAAGAACAACCAAAGGGGGATAAGAAGTTTTTGGGTAAGCCTATTACGCAATTTTAAGGAATCGAAAAATAATAATGATAAAAAAAACTCAAGTTTGTTGTAACATTCATCAACAGACGACTCTTTATTTATTTTGCAAAGTCTTCTGATTTATTTTCTTGTCCTAACAACTTCATCCTTGCGTGCCATTTGCTCACCTCAAATAATTCACTGTATTATACCCGGACCAGAAGAAGAGATCAATGAAAAGGTAAAAAAAACACAGAGCACTCATATAATTTTTTGAGGTTTTTATTACTAAAAAAAAAGATATGACTCAAGGAAGGGAAAAAATCATCCAAAGTACAAATTTGAGGCGAGCATATACACATACTCTCGCTCACTCACGTGTAGGTATATGCTTCATAAAGTTGCCGCATTTTTTTTGACCCCATACCAGACATATACGAAGGAAAAGCACAAAAGGTGACAGTTCGTCGAGATGAGGCTAATAATCATAGTCCCCAAAGTTGTCAAAGCTGCTCCATTTATGTTCCATCCCTTTCTTGTGCTTGCCCTTTCTGGAACCCTGCCGATGGTCAAACTGGTAGTCCTCACGGGTGAGACTTTCTTGGGAAGGTCGGTCGCAAAGGTTAAGGCAGCTGCGGCCCTTGCCTAATAGCGGGCTCGCAGTACCATTAGAACCACCCTCACCACGACGCTTCAGGGACTTTTTAACGTATTTTTGATCCTCCAATAAATATTTTGGATCCACCTCACCATTATTACTTACCTCAATTCCGCGTTTAGACATGGCTTTGTGCATGGCCTCCTCAACTGTGAGCTCCATCGCCGCCAATTCCTCGGCTGACAGGTGTGCATTAAGCATCTCACGGCGGAAAAGCACCTTGGAGACGTCATAGTCGCGGTCGTTCTTACCCTTACCCATGATCGTGCGCTGTAGCCATAACGGATACTCCTCCACGAAGCACTTCTTCCAATTCACCCTCCCCTTGCTCCGAGGGAGCGAGGAAGGCAGGATAAAGCGCTTCTCATGGGATATGAGGTCATCATCCCATATCAGCCTCGACCACTGCGCATTCCAGTAGCGCTGCATCAGGCGGTTTGACGTGTTCGACTCCGCCAGGTGCGCCGCCACATCTTTGGAGAGGCGCTCCAGCTCGCAGACCTGGCTCGGCTCGCAGAAGCTCGCCACCCCTTCCCACATAAACAACGCGCCCGTAATCACCTGAGGTTTCGGATGGGTGTAGACGAAAGGGGCTTCCTTCGAGGGGGGGGGAGGGGTTGCACGGCCTACCGCGGAGTTGCTGGCATCACCGGAAAGAGAGTTGTTCGAGGCGCTGAGCTCGGGGCTGCGCTTCTTCAGTTTTTTATTCCGGCGTCGGTTTTTGGAATTGTGCTCGTTTGAACTCCACGTGCCCCCGCTTGTGCTCTCGGTAGGAGAGCTCATGACTAGATGAAAGTGGCTTGATGAGGGTGGGGTAGGAAACTCAGAAGGCGGGGAATTGACGAGGGCTATGTAAACGACTAAAAAGTAAAGACTGCACGAATGCACGAATGTACAAAAATGAAAATCTACCTATAGAGGTTCTTTAAGGTGAATTATCCTTTTCGCCGTGCAGGACTATATTAAAAATAAGGGCACGGTAAAGGTTTGGATTATAAAATAAGAAATCACCCTCGTTTGATAAGTGTGTATAGGAGCGTGCGTTCCTTCCTAAAACGCCATGCTACAGGATAAATGATTCGAAGGGGAAGGGAATAAGACAAGGAGAGAAATATAAAGGGAAAGTGACCTCACAGGCATGCATGAATACAGGGAATGGCGATGAATGAAACGCTACAGTGAGCATCTCAATTTCACCAACCGCACACTTCTCGAAATATCCTATCCCCTTTTGGAAGGAAAAGTAGTTCCATTTATTTGCAAGGAATTTCATAACCCTAGAACCGCAAAAATGAGATGACCAGTCATAAATACAAAGACAATATTGGCATTTCGTAGCGTGGCTTGAGATAGTGAGTCTTCACTGCGCCGCATCCTTCACAGCCCAAGTTTTCTTTTCTCAACCATATCTTTCTTTAAAACTGTTTGCCATAGGTATAACGTAAACGGGTCATACGTATATTTTTCTACAACACGAACATTGCGGTAACAATTTTATGCTTACTGCTAACAGCTTGTTCCTGATCCTCATACTACCATCTTCCACCCTCCTTGGAAGCTATACGCATCTAGCGAATTACATCACTTCCTGGAGGATCCCATGAAAGGGCTCAAAAAGAGAAAGACACTAACGCCATCTTAAGTGCCCGTGATAGATAAAGGAGCGGGGGGAAGAAGCCATCACAACCGCTGCCTAACCTGATTACTCAATATTTGAAATAATAAACTGCACCATCTTGTTTGCCACCCTATCCATACGGAAGTCGGTGAGAAGCTTGAGTTCTTGTAGCTGATTGTCGGTCTCACGTGCACAAGCTTCTCTTTCCGAATCCGCTCCACTGTTTTGTTGAATATAGTACAATTGATACTCATCCTCTTTTTCTTTTCGGAACGCCGCCACTTCCTGCTCCGCGTCTAATTTAGCCTGCTTCAACTTCTGTTGCTTGCGCGCCTTGGCATCGGCTATCATACGATTGCGCTTCTGCTCTGCTGCAAGGAGCTTTTGGACGTTATCCTCCTTTGGGGGCATGGCTTTGTGATGGGTGGTCGAAGGTGCCAGGCGCCGAGTGACAATATTTCGATAAAGCGATGGAAAATATAAAAAAATATTTTTTTATGTAGCCAGACTTAACAGATAAAAATCGGAGAAAATTATGAATGTGTGTTTATTAAAAAGAAAGTGATGTGATGTGTAAAAAAAACAGTGATCAGGATATGTCTATGATGTATTACTTATGTATTGGTAATAACTCCAACATCTACACCTCCTCGCTTCAAATCGAGTACCTATCGATATTGTGAATATCAGGATATTGCCCCCACATGGGTTCCATCTCTCTCCTTATTATAGCTAACGTAGATCGACACAACCGCAAGGCACAGTAATGAATTACAGAGGAGTGCTTGCAGCAAAAAGAGTGATTCAAATCAACTAGATTACACCTCGACTCATAAACTGCTTTCTGCGGTCATCAATCTAGAACATGGTTTGAGGAAAAGGAGAGGTTGGCAATACTTGACCACCCTTCCTAAACCAGAGACACAAATCCAGACACCACGATAGAGTCCCTGTCTCCATCAAATCGAGGGGAAAACAATAATACAAAAAATGAAGATAGCATCCTTTAACCACCTGTTTATCAGATGGATTGCAAATAAATATGCTGTTTTTAAAAGAAAATTATCAACTGTTCAGATTATATAAACTATAAGTAATAAATATGCCCAGGGTATTTTCAGCAAACTGCTGCTTAAAGGATTTGAATTACTTCACAAAAAAAATATATATTAGTTTATACATTGAAATATCAAAGCTTTTAATGCTAGCACGATTAAGTTATGGCATCAGTTTGTACAATGTGTATTACACAGATGTGAATCTATGTACATGATGAATGATGAGATCATAATAAAAAATATTTTCCCCTTTCTCATGAGATATATAATATTTCAGGGCTTGATAGTGTCAATGTTGTGTTGCAACACATACTCTTCCTCAAGAAAGAGCCGAACACAAAGCCAACAGAGTCAAAGATCAAAAGAGAGATAAAAAATAAAAAAAACATAAAATGCGAACAACAGACTACTATATGCACTTATTATCAATAATAATAATAATATGTAAGATAAATAAGCTACCTTTTAACGAACTGGTGATAAATTTTTGACGTGTGGAAAATAACAACACGTTTAAACGTTTTTTTTTTTTGTATATACACATTGTATAGAATTCGTTTAAAAATCGATAGCCTTCCTTACATTGTTGACCAGCTATAAGCTCCCAAAGTCTATATACAGAGATATTCATTTAAAGATGGATATTTATAAATATATATAGAAGAGGATGTGTGTCAAACAAAGAAGACAACCATTTTTCCTTCGACTTATTTTTCCAAACAGAATAACTTGGAAGAATCAAACGAACACATAAATCCGATAACGATACTGTTGCAGTAGGTTTCACCAAGGTTTTCATGCTACCCCCCTTATTCAAATCGTGCTTCATCATGTGATATACCCGCCTGCCCGAAAGTAATGGTGGCCTAGTCCAGACGATATCCGATGGAGTGCGCACCCTCCGCCTTTCCTACTCTTTCGCGCAGCGGGAGTAGTTGAGTGCGGGAGGTTCGGCAGTAATGGGATCCGATGGGTTCACCGTTTTAGCCGCCATCCGCGCGTGCAGGTGCGCACGGTAGTGAGCCCACTTCGCCTCGACACCGTGGGATGTGAGGAGGTACGAGGGAAGGAAGCAAAGCCTCCCGTGCGAGAGGTTGTCGATCTGCCGCCCGGTAGAAAACGTCCCGAGGAGGACCCCGTCGGCCGACCACAGACACACCCGCTGATCAAGGCCGCTCGTGATGAGCAACGGGAGGTCCTCCCCTGCTTCCACCTCCTTCCCCTCCTCCCCCCCGCCCCCCCCCTTCCAATGGGCAGCAAACGGTGGTGCATTTCATCGCCGTGATGCGGTTTTTATGCGCATGCCAGTAGGTGATCTCGTGTGGGATGGAGCCTCGATGGGCCGCCCCTCCACCCCCTTCCGCGTTTCGCTGCTTTCGCGACTTCGTCACGCTCGGGGGGTGGTCGATGACGGGCCGGAAGAGGACGTCCATGAGATCCCATATGTGCACATATCCGTAGTTATCCGCAAGCGCAACGACGCCGTCGGGGTTCAGCCAGACGATGTGGAGGACGATCACCCCCACGGTGGTCGCGCGCGAGACCGGCAGGTACGACACCAACGGCGGGAGCAGCCCTTTCCCCGGCGGCATCTCCGGCGTCGAGGACGACGAGGACGCCCGCAGGAAGGGGATCCCGACATCGCTGCTGAATAGGGAGATCCCGGCCCCTCGGGAATCGGGGTTGAGCAGCCCACACCATCGCCACATCGGCTCCTCCCCCATCCGCTCCGCGAACGGACGCCACTCCGCCGTCACCTCATAGTCCTGCGCTTGGGTGAGGGTCGCGCTGAAATCGAGCGAGCCGGAATTCCACTTGCTCTCGTACAAGTACTTTGGTTTCGGCGCGGATTGGCCCACGACGATCGTGCCGGTGCTGTTCGTGACCATGAAAACGAGCTTCACGAGATCCCCCATGGCGGTGCCCGGGGTCGGTTGGGAGCGCGCATGCAGCGGATCGCACAGCGACCCCAAGTCGGCTTCCGACTTCGTGTCGTTCGCGATCTCGCTCTTGAAATTTGGCAACTCCAGGAATGGACTGAGAAAGATCAGCTCCGGACCGAGGAGTGGGAGTTTCAACGTGAACGTGGACTGACTCTTAGTGAGATTAACCACATAGACATACGCGTTGGAGTCGCACACAAAGAGCTTATTCCCCATCAGCTTGGTATCTCGGATGGTGGCATTACAGATGGGGCGTCCAGAAACCGCACTCGCCTCACCGCTGGTCGCTAACAGCTTGTTCAGAATACTCAGCCGCACCACATTCTGCGCTTCATAGTCCTTTGCCAGCGCCACCAACACGACCCCGTCGGCGTAGCTGACAATCGCATAGGGGCAAAGATGATCCCGATAGCGCGGCAGGGTGTGCAGGGAGAGAATTTCCTTCCCGCCTCGACCCGCCTCTTCCAGGATGGTCGTTAGCGAATGCGTGCACTGACCTAAGGAGACCGAAAAGCTGAGTAGTTCGCCTGTCATGGAGCCGAGCAGGAATTGGCGCCGCAGGGGCTCCACCAGGACGCAGGCCGTAATGTCATTCTCGAGGAGGTTATTCCCCGTGGCGTACACGAGGTGGCCGTTTGAAATCTGCCATAGCTTCGCGCTGCGCTCATGGATGGTCAGGACCATCGACGGGTCGGGGATCAGAAGAAAGCGACAGGAGACCTTGTCGTCTACCAAATCCGGGCAGGTGGTCTCCGCAGAACCGAGCAAATACAGCTTCCGTGGCATGGCAACGAAAAAGCTAGACGCAACGAAGGGGCAGAGGGTGTTGATGGACATGCGGTTGTCCATTATGGAGAGGACGCTTTTCGGTGGCTTGCGGTGGGTAGAACTACTTCCAAACCCCGTGGTGGACTTTTTGGCATTGCCGCAGTGATGCCACTCCCTCGCCTCGTGCGTCAGACGCTCCCGCTTCGACTCTCGGTGGAAGCCGTGGATGGGGTCGGGCACCTTGCACGTCATCCGCCGGACAGTTCCCAAGACCGAGCTGTCTTCTCGACTCATCAGCTGCCTTTCATTCTGTCGGACGGCCTGCTGCATGGAGATCGTCTGCACGACGCCGGCGATGCGCAGATCCCAGATCTTAATGCAGCCCTTGGCGTCGGCGCTGATGAGGTATGGGCCGTCCTCGAGGCGTCGGATGCAGGTGATGTAGCACTCATGCGGCTGGAAGGAATCGTAGAGAAAGGTAGGGTGGCTCTTTGGACACTGCACCGGGCGCTGCACGATTTTGTTCTCGAATCCGGCCGAAAACAAGTATTCCTCGTCCACCTCCAGACAAAGGGCACCGGAAAGCCCATGATCGTTGAAGGAGGTTCGAATTTCGAGTCGCTCGAGATCGGTGAACTTCACGGAGTTCGTGCGATCCAGACTAGCGGAGTAGAGCTTCGTGCCGTGGGGGCGCAGTGCAGTGATATCGTGGTCATGGATTCGCCTCTCCGCGGTGAGGACTTCACTTTCAATATCCCACAGCCCCACCACGCCGTGGCGATTCCCCATCGCCAGCCTACCGTCGTAGGCCGAACACCAGCGTACGTTCGTCTTCGACTCGTGTACATCCAACATTTTTAAGAGTTTCAGCGTGTCATTCGCAAATCTTCTCTTCTCAAGCGTGAATAAACGTAAGAGACCACCGTTATAGGAACACGCAAGGGCGTTGGAGCTGTAAATACAACTCGGCGATGAGGGGATGTAGTCCCAGTCTAGTACAGTCTCATTCGGCATCAATACTCCAGCATAGAAGTTCAACTGTTCATCTCTTTTTACATCATAGATCGAGATCACGCTTTTACCTTTTGAATCATGCGACAACTTCACTAGCTTCTGGATAGATTTGATAAACCGAAGGCTCACGACCTCCCATCCGTAGGGCTGAGAAAAGTCCTGGTCGATATGAAACGGACGGAAGGTGTCGAACGAATCCCCATTCTGGATGCCTGACGAGCCCAAACCACTACTACAGATACTTTCGTTATTCAAAGACACGCACTCCGTGGCGCTTATCCAATCTTCACGAGCGGTATCTTCACTTCGTGTTCCAGTGTGCATGGAAGGAGTAATTTCCAGAAAGCTTTTCTTTCCCGTCGATCTAATCCCAGACTCCTGAGACTCCGTCCTCTTGGAGCGAGATCGAACTGAGCTCCTGCGTGGATTTGTCGTCATTGAGGCCACGCTACCGTTAACCGTACAGGAATCGACGATAAGCCCGGACGCCTGCTCGATGGCAAACGTTGTCAACTCATCCCACGAAACGTATCCGGATCCAGCGACGTCAATGGACGCAAATAGCTTAGTGAGGTATACGTGGCTAACATTGATGGACTTGTCTTGAATCGCCCTGTATACGGCGTTCTTGAATTCGCTTTCATTAAGTGCACGTCTTGAGTTGGTGCTGTTGAATACGCTACGAAGGTTATCTAACTCAGCTTCAGAAAGGGTTTTCAAAATTTCCATTAACCAGACCTTAGGTTACCATATAAATCAATGAATTAAGAAACTTTCTAGTTTTAGTATCGCTTCTTGCCCCAAACCAGAAAAACCCAAGACATGAGAAGAAAAAGAAGTTGAAAAAAAAACACCCAACGAATCCATACAAACAGTATGACAGTCTAATTCGTTTTTCTTTAGGGGGGGGGGGGTTCTTTCATATGCTGGAAAATGTAACCCACTTGGAGACCAATGTAATACGGTATTTTGTTCTGGGATGGTGGGTTTCAAAAGCGAAAAAGCACCCAACGATAAAAAAGCAAAAAAAGCGTGATGTCTTTCTTTTCCCCTGTTCCATTTCTCAACCTTTCTTTTTTGCTCATTGAAGAGAAGGGAATGCGTAGCGATAGGAAGTATGACACGCGGAACACTTCCTTTAAAGATCAAGTTCACCTCCTCCCTTCTCCCACATCCCTCGATCGTCTTTTGGTATTTTTTCATTTTGGATATCGAAGCCACTCACCATATCGTCGCCACAACTGGCACCCACCCATCACCCTTTCTTTCCTATCCGAAGATTGCGATGATGAATACGATGAAGAACAGGAAGGACAGGAAAGAGAAGAAGACTATCACCTTCAGAACTTGGGGAAAATTAAGCAACATCATTTCTTCGGCGCTAACTTGCACATAGCCTTCCTTCTGAAGGCGATAGCGGAAGTATGGGATATGGTAGACGCCCCAAGGGACGGCTATTTTAGTTCCGTCGTCGTAGGTCGCGATTCGCTCCACCCCACGGCGCGCCCGAGGATCCACCGGAGGCTCCCAGCCATCCAACACCATTTGATAGGCCATACGAGACTCAATCATATCGCGCTGTAAAATTCCGTCAAACTTTTCGCCATCCGCAACGACCGGGCGAAGGGCGAAAAATGGGAAGCACTTGCGGAGGAGGACCTGTCTATTTCCTTCAGGGGTACCCGCCCGGAAGGGAAGGCGCCCGTCTTCGCAGAGAATTTTATCGTATTGGCTCATAAGTGTTTCTGCATCAAAGGTTCGTTTGAAGTAGGCCCGTGAGGCGATGTTGGGTAATGGGAAAAGCGTCACTTCCTTCCTAGACTCCGGGTGCCGGAAAGTGAGAATGTTTCCAACCAGACGTGCCGGATTCGTACGAAGCTCAACAACGCCCTTTGTCATGAGCATTGCTGGCTTGCCTTGCATGGAGTTCATGAAGAGTACGGTGCGGCTTATACCATAAACAAAATATTCACTAATATGTATATATATATATAAATATACATATATATATATATATATTTATATAACGCTTCTGCCCTTTCCCTATTGCCGTTGGTGGGATTTTATTGTTATTGGTAAAACTTGCAAAACAAGCGGGGATACCCGGCAAGCAGTTGGAAAGAAATAGAAATGAGTTACGATACTTTCATTTACTGTGCACATACTTAGATGAGCACCCCATACTGAGACCATACGCACGGAGGCCGAATTGCCAATATTTTACGTTGTTCCAGAAATATAAAGTTGGCATCCATGATGAATCCCACCCGTTTTACCTGGATAACGCTGGTTTGATTAGAACAAAATTAAATTTACCTCACCACGTAGAGTCAAGAGTCAAGAAGAAAGAGACAAAATAGATGGGTGAAATTCAAAGGCAAGAAAAAAATCGGTTCTATGATCATTCCTATCTTTCACGAGTTTTTCTTTTCTACACACAACACCGCTAGGGGTTTGTGTTTTCATTCTCGGTGTGCGGCAGAGAAAGCACCCTCGTGGGCTGCACGGAGGGCCGGAATACGGCACTCAAGCAACATGCCGCTATCAGCAGGCAGCCCCACCAAGGCGCGTAGGACGTTCTCGATGGCTTGCTTTTGCCGATTCAGCGCGTTGATAACCGGAGTTCCTTTCGGGACCTGCGGCGCCTTTAAAAAGTACGAGAGAATCGACAGCACAGCATCCATCGGCTCGAATGAGGCGCCGTCCTCCGTGTCGACGCGGATCTCCACGCGCTCCATGAGCTCCGTCAGAACCAGCAGATCGATGATGATCGGCGAGGCGAGTAGTGAGTCCTCACAGATGTTGTGCAGCGCTACGATCTGCTCCCCACCCATGAAGATTGAGAAATTGTACTCGTCCAGGGCGCGCTTGCTATCCCCGACGTAGGGCAGGTACTTGATCACGACGCAATGGTCCGGCCTCTTGCTACCCTCTGGGAACAGGATCTTGTTGGAGTCGATCATGTCATCCACCACGTTACTCTTGGTGATTTCTTTTGAGCGGAACTGTTGTGGCTCGGAGAGGTTGTAGCCGTCGTTGTTTCCGAGGTGATTGTAGCTCGCGATGCACTCGGGCTTTAGGCCAGCCCCCACGAAGAACTCCACTAGGGCACTTTTCATCTTGGTTTGACCGGATTTGAAGTCATCGCCGCTGACGAAAACACGGTGGCGCTGCGCTAATTCAACCAGCCCTCCACAAAGGGTGTTCTGGGGTGAGCCGTTGATAAAGCTGCAACCCTCCAAGATCGCGGCGACGGCGTAAAGCACCGAGGGCGCGATCTCCGCGACGTTGGCTTGAATCGCCGCGAGGAGTTTGTCGGCGCTGCCGTGGATACCGGCTTCGTGGGTGCAGAACCTCTCCGTGCTCGCGGTCCACAGGACGATCACCTTGTCAAGCGCGTTCTCCGCCTTGAACTTTCGGATATCCGAGCGCAACTGGGTTACGGTATCCCACTTATTCGCCGTCGTCATGACGTTATCCGCCCTCTCGGCCTGGTTTTCGGCTAGAAAGTTGATATCAAAGGCCGCCGGTAGTGGGGTTAGGCCTTTCATGTGATCGTAGAGGGCGTCTTGCAGGGGGACGTCTAAAACACCCGCGCGGCGCATGGCATCGCCGAGGTTCATCCGATTGCAATCCCACCCGCTGAGCACCAAGTCGTTTGGGGAGACCATCGGCAGGAGATCCGTCAGCGGAACAAAAACCTCGGCCATTTCGCGCGTTAAACCGAGGTTGAGAGTGCTGGATTGCGTGAGACTGCCGTAGTAGTTCGCGGTCTGCTCCCCACGGCGGGTACGCCATCGCAACTTCCGTTGGTTCGCTAAAATACCCGCGGTGACCGTCGAGCCATTATTGCCACCCCACCCAACGAACATGGCCCCCACGCGCGGAACTTTTCGCGCCGTGCGGAACTCCAACGTCTGGTCGATCGTCTCGACTTGGATGGCACCTCCTGCGCCTTGACAGACGCGGTTGCTGCGGTAAACGTAGCGGGATTCGATGTGTTCCTCCCCGTACTTAACATTGGGGTTATGAACTTCAATTAGGGGCATGCCGATCCAAGCAGGAAACACGTGAGTACAATAGTAGGAGGGGAAAAAGAACAAAGGATTAAGAAAGGGCCTTGGGTAATGAATTGAATAAAGCCTATTATAAAAGGAATACTACGGTCGGGAGATAGTAGGTAGAGGGATGGTAAAGCGGGCAAAAACGAACGAATAGCATAGGATACTTGGACATGAACAAAGACGCATCCCTCAAGACATACTTGTTCTTCTTCCTCATGTTTACTCATTTTAATCGAGCGCAATGTAATCGCAGGGTATTCTCAGGTTTATCCTCTTTCTAATTAAAACCGCCCCCAACAATTGAAAGACCCCAGGCACTAATCGTGCCGTGAGCACGCGAAGAAAACAGGGTCCCCTAGGCGATATGCCGTCTCCGCGAGCAGGGTGCCATGGTGGACCCCGTCGACTTGTCGAACCGGGAAAAGCAACGACGGGCAATCGTCTAAGACCTGCCGGAAATCCACCACACCGAGTGGCGCCAGGGCGGCCCTTCCCTCACGATCGATCACCCCTGCGCACATTTCCACTCGATACCTCGGCGGCGCATCGTTAGTCTCCCGTCGTCTGGGTCCTTGAGGGGGGTTCGCGGGGGGGAATTTCGCGGAAACGACCCGAGGCGCCGATTCGTGGGAGGGCTCGTCGTCGAGATTCGCGTGTGGCGTCCCCGCACGGGCCTGGGCATCGCCGTCTTCCCGAACCGCCTCCAGCGCCGGCATCGCCAGCTCCAGCAGCGTGGTGTCTGCCCAGGCCATCACCACCAGAGAGGGGTCCGGCACCGTCGTGGTGGAAGGGGGGAGGGGGGAGGGGGGAGGGGGGAGGGGGGGGGTAGGAGGCCGACCCCGCGCGATGCGAGCGCGCCACGATCGACTTCGTCTCCCATGAGAGCGGCCCCTCCGGCCCTGTCCTTCGGTGCGGCCGCGAAGGCCTCCGTGGCGGGAACCAAAGCCGGTGGAACCCCCAACACCGCGGCCGCGACGTGCAGCCTTGAAAAGAGATCCGCGGCCTCCTTAAACTCGTAGAGACGAATCGCGCAAGGACACTCGCGGGCTCGCTTCACATCGGGCAACTGATGGCGTCGGGGTTGATGCTTGGGTTGCACGGATTCAAAATTCGAAGAGCCCCTATATGATGGAATGGGGAAGTTCATTCAAGACAAGCCAAACGAGTTGAGACTAGTAGTTCGATACTTAGAGATCGAAACCTCGGTAATAAAACGACGAACTAGGCAAATCTAAACGAACGTAAAAGTTTTGAGAAGATCGAAGAGAAAATATACCATACATCCCTGACAATACCAGTTAACCGAACATACGGTATTACCCCAAAAAAAAATCATTAGAGTTGCGTGTGAGTAATTAGCGCAATGTGACAGACTAACATTATCATTAATACATCCCAACATTCGTATGATAATCTTCTTACGGAATTTCAGTAGAATGTTTTCGCATGAGACGATGGCTTAGGACAGCATTCTCATTGCCAACCTGCGCAGGTGATGCACCGTGAATGCGCTCATCAGAGCAGCCCCTTCTCATACCTGCCTTTTCTAAAGACTTTGCCCTCGCGTCCTGCCGGCAGCGACCTTTGCCCTACAGCGTAACTCATGAAGGAAAAAGATTGCACGCACTTGATCCTCCCATTTCTCCCTCCCTCCCCCCCCCCCCCTTAACTCATAGAGATAAATCCCTGGCAGCATACTGGTTTGAACAGCCTTGCTAGGGCCTGTAAAAATGACATACGACCGTTAAGTTTTATGCTTCTTCACCGTTTGTCTGGTATCCAATTTAATGGTAAGAAATACTAGCACTTCTTAAACCCAAAGAAACGCAACCACAAACTATGGAATGGTGAGACTAAAAGAAACATAAAGTGGGTGACTAATGCATCACTTCTCTTTCCCTCCTTGAATCAACGCGTTACGGGCATTCGCTGTGCGTTAGGAAATGGTACGTAAAAGTAGCCTGACATTGTTCCCGTAGGGGAAAGATAGAGCAGTATGGGTCTGGCTCGCTGGAATTCAACACTCTCTGGGCCAGCTCTACGCAGTATTGATGGCCTACTTTTTTAACCTTTGCAACCACCGCTATGCAAGGTAATAAAGTTTCGCCCATCCTCACATTACTGCATTTCCCTGCGCCGGCAGAATAAGAATGCGTTGAATCCCCTCCCGGAGTGGATTCATGAGCCGAATTCAAAAGGACACCGCTTGGAGTTACCCAGGACAGGAGGCCCGCACCGCTATCCGTACCACTTTTGCTAATGCACAGAAAAGTAACCCTCTCATCTGCCACAACCGCTGTTACTCTCACAACTACCGAGCGGTTGATAAGCGCAGCGTACCTCAGAAACGCGGTTGGACTTGGATTTTCTCTGAAGTCGTGGAGAAGAATCTGAACAGAGTCAAGCTTCACTTTATACCTGCCATCCCCCACCATGTCAGGGGGAACGATCGCGTGCAGCGCCGCATCGTCGTCAGTCTTCAACACTGCAACTGCTATACGATGCGGGTATTGTGCGATTAGGTTTTCGTAATCTTTAGCCTTTCTCAGCGCATTGTTCATGTCGAGTTTGAAAAAATCAGGAAGGTTGTGTTGCCCACGTTCACGAAGCTTCGACCACACTTGACGAAGAGTGGCATTGCCGCTTAATGTCACATCGACCTCAAGGAGAGTCGAATCCCCTTCAGGTAGCTTGTACTGCGCAGCACACGAGTGAATGATACCACGAACACATTGAAGCTGAGCCTTGGGATTAGCCCCCGAGGCAGTCCCGCTAACGTGGCCAAGGTTTTGAATGATACTCATTGTTCGGTGGTTGGCACCCCGTCGTTTAACACGCTCGAAGCATACGCTCGCGAGCGCCTCCATGCCCAAAGGGTGTGTCCACGCGATGGTTAAAACTATGTTGAGTTCCATGGATACGTAGTCAAGCCTCATGTCATCGGTGATGTTCATCTTATCCAAGATAATGTGTGTGTAGCGACCCTCTGAGATAGCTTGAGATATGGCAGCGAGATAGCTACGCCGGTTAGCCATCTCATCCTGGTTCACCCATCGTGGTGAAAAGCTTGATTGCTCAAGAAGCACAAAGAGGGCACGCGCTAATGTAGACTTCCCACAGCCCTGAGGGCCAATGAGCATCAAAACTTCTGGCGTATGTGGCGCATCACTGTCGTCGCCTGTGGCTTCATCATCATAAAAGACCCCCCCCATCTTTGGATCACCAACGGCTTCCCTGCAAGCTGCCATTTCACATTGGTACGCCTGCTGGGCCGTGATCCAGTGTGAACGCAGCTCCCGCAGTGTGTTGAGGTCTGTTGAAGGCGTGAGTTGCATGGTCTTGTGAAGCCAAGCCGCAAAGTTCATCAAGAAGGGAACGCGTTGTTTTTCCCATCCAATAGTATACATACGGGTGCCTTTGGGCAAGCTGCTAAACTTCTTTTCGAGCTTCTGGCGAAGCTCAGAGCCTTGTAATTGGTGGGTGACGATCAATTCCCTCGCGGCACGCTCCATGATATGTGGATAGCAACGGCACTTCCATATCTGCACCACGACACCAAGCTCATTTGCCCCGTACAGCACAGCCCCCGCACTGTTGATCTGGCTACTCATCTTAACTTTATAAGCATTGTACTCCTCTGAGCACACTTCCATTGGGCCGTGGTATGAAGCGGTTGGCAGGCGATACCTTTGGAAAAAGTCCAGCGCATTAAGGACCGGCACACACAGCCCTTTTTCTAAATTTTCACCAAGCGTGGCTGCATAAAAAATCAGAGATCCTTCAGTATCCCTCCCACTGCCCGATAAATCGTTGGGCGCGACATACCCTGTTTGAACCCCATAACTTTGATCACTCCCCCCGCAAGGGTTGTTCCCGCATTGCACCCTTGTCATGGAGTCGGTGGCATGCACGGCGGCTTGGTCCGTCGTATGCGCCCTTGAATCACCCTGCACGATTTTCGAACTGTAGTCCACCGTGTGCTCCCACCCGCGAACGACCACGTCAAAGCAACACGTCCACCGTCGGGTGGAGAGTTCTTGGTGAAGTTGTTCCACCTTTTCGGTACACAGCCGCGCCTTCAGAAGTCGATACCACAACACAGCCATGCGCTTAGCCAACGCCACGTTTGAGCGCTCCGACGATGAGCTACCTAGACTGGTGGTAGATCTAGCACTCAAGTCGTCGTCGTAGAGCCGAAGATCCTCGATGGCGTCGATGCGTAGGATTAAGTACGCACCACTACACCCGATTACCCAATAACGAGTACCGTCAAGAGAGAAGGCAGCCAGATGCCCACCCTCACCGTCAATCTTCTCCATCGCGATGGCGGTCACCGGGACTTCCTTGTTAACGCCATAGCCGTAGGCGATGGCGTCGTTCCGATCACCGAACCTACGAATCCCATCCAGCGCCGCCACTGGCAACAGGGGCGGGGGTGCGTTGCCTAGGGAGCGATTCTTGCTAGAGCTGTAGTCTCTCTCCGGGCTAGAGGTGGACACGGGCGTTAGATTTTCATCCGCATATTGGCCCCCACTCCTGTCTTCCTCAGGCCCCTTTCGGGTGCTGCCGCCAAGGGTGGGACCAGCAACGGGCGGTGGTGACTGGTTGAACGAGGTCTCCTTAGAAGGTTGCTGTGGGAGATGCAGAAAAACTCGAGCCTTTCCAAGCGGGATGTGTTCCCAAATTTTTTTGCTCCTCCGGTAGACGGCATCACAATGCCCGGAGACAGCATACGACATTATCACAAACCTCTTTCCACTAATACTCACGCTGTAAGTGCTTTCCTTGATACGCTTATCACCACGGAAGGATGCTGCAATACCACTATGACTACTGAACTCGGACACCTCATTCACAACGTTGTCGACGCCGTTAGAAAAGAACAAAGAGGATGAGGTTCCCAATGACAAGTCGGCACCGCCCAGAAGGGGAGCCGCCAGGGGTGAATGCAGCGCGAGATTATCGGGGCTCGCGTCATTTGAGCTCCTAAAGGGCTCTTTTGCGTTGTGCAAGTCTTCCCCTGCTGACCTTTCGGGGAATGCTGGATTGGAATCACGGGCATCACATGGAGAGAAGGAATAAACGTTTCTAGAAATATCCCGCCTCTGCTTCCATAGCCTCCAATGATGGAATTTGGAACCCTGAGAGTCGCTGGAATCCCTCTTACTCTTTCCATACGCATTGTGAAGGGAGTCTCGGTCCATGATATTGAGGTGTGAAAGGGATATACGAAAGCTAAAGTATCGGCGACAAAATATGAAAAATTCGAAGAAGGCAATAACAAACTTTTCGGTTCGCAAGAAAGTACCCTAATAGGAACGCTTTGTTGAAAGGTCTCTATACTTGACTCTTGCTTATGTAGAAATGTGTATTTTAAAATTATATGTGCAATTGTCAAGACGAGACAGCGTTTTTTGTAGGTTATGAAATTCTATTGTTTTGTATCTCCGAGTAAAGACAAAAAAGAGAATAAGAGGATGTGCACTTTCATATATAAAGGAAAACGTTTTATCCTATAAAAATATTTAGATGAGCTTTTTCCACTCAATTAGACGGATATAGCTCCCTGAATAATCCCCCTCCTTTCAATAGAGTCGAGGCAAAGAACACATTAGTGTCTTTCTGTAGTGTCCTTGTCGCACTGAACAGTAAATAGGTGCAGCGTATCTCTCTCTCTCTCTACGTTATCTATTTCTTTCCTACTAACACCTGAGGACCTTAGGCAAGAATGTTTCGCACTGCACAGAACTGTTCCACGTGATTGTCTGTTACCCTTGCTCGTCGCTCGCGCCAGTCTGTCAGCACTCCTCTTATTAGAAGGTTCGCTGCCAAATTCTTCACCTCACCACTATCCATCCTTCCTGAGCGGTAACGCTCAGTGATATCTCGGAAAAGAACGTCGTCATTGCAGAAAAACTTCAAAATCTGGTAAGCGACGTCCACATCAAGATCAGCACCTTGCTCGCGCATCTCCACTAGTGTGGCTTTACCGCCTGAAAACGCCTTTAGCAGCTTCTTTTGGATCAGCTCATCGGAGTCATGCGCACTGATAAGGCCATTTTTCGACTCACTGCTACTCATCTTGTGGCCAGGACCCCTGAGCGCGGGCAGGAACTTCGTGTGGAGGAGTGCTGGCGGCAACTGCCCCATCCTCGAGGCTGCCGCTCGCGCAAGGATAAAAAACGGATCCTGATCGATCGCACAAGGGATGAGGCACCGCATCGCCGCGCCCGTAGGCGGGAGAACACAATGAAACGCGGAGGCGAAGCACGGTGCCGCCTGCGTGGCGGGAAAGGCAATCCTGCCAATATTAGCCTCATCCTCGATCCCCAACGTGTGCTTCACGGCATTGCAAGTCATTATCTTTTGCAGCCTCAAGACGGTTGGGTACAACTCGCCAAAATAGTGCGTGTTTCGGAAAATGAAAGTCCGCTTCGGGTTAAACCCAAAAGCAATGATGTCTTTGATGTTTTCAGAGATCATCTTGTCCGCAGCATCCCCCGTGAACGGGACATCACGAAATAAGTATTTCTCGTCATCCGTGATTTGTATGACTAAGGGGAGGTCCAGAACATCCTGTAAGTATTTCGTGAGTAGAAAAGGGATGAAGTGACCGAGATGGATACTGTTAGCACTGGGACCGCGCCCTGTGTAAAGGAAAACGCGTTGCTGCCCTTTCTGGAATGACTTTTCGACTTCACTTAGCGCTAATCCAAAGTCGCGATGGGAGAAAACTACCTTCCTTGAAAAGAAATGATGAATCTCGGGATACGTTGCATCTTTGCTATGCGTGCGTTTGGCAATCTTCCCAACCACTTCACGAAGCTTTTCTACCACGGCTTCGTCAACTTTGTGTGCTTTAAAATGAGTTAATACTCGACTGTAGTCAATGCCCCGGGGACCCTTTGCAGTAACCGACCATGGTGTTATAGCATCCATGCCCAAATCCTCATTTGAGAAGGTCGCCGTTTCTTCATGAGCTACCTTTGAAGGAGGTTCCAGGGTTGCTCGTGGCACGTGAAGACCTCGACTGTCACTTGATGCTGGCAACAAGGCTGGGAAGACCCTCCTAAACATGTTTTCTAAACCAACAGGACGTCGCATCAAAATGGCGTTCGCCTTTCTTTGGTTGGATATAAACACTCACTTCCCTTCATGCACGAGGAAAAAAGCACGTATAAAGTGGTGAACACACACACCAGACGAGAGACAGTAATGGGACCTAAAGTTAGATCCACTTCAAGAAGAAAAAAAGCATGGATGAAGATCAAAGGAGCATAATAATCGCATGAAAAATCTATAGGCTGTATTTACTCTTTCTGTTCTTTAGTGAGTGATTTTGTTCGACCGTTTATAAGAGGAATAGAGGGTCGTCTATTCGGCACGTTTCCCGCACAATCGCATTCGTCACGCTCTCAAAGGCACACGGTAGATGGAACCGAGAAAACTCTGAACAGAAGGACCGCATGCCCTCTATAGCAATAGGGCAGCATATCGCCCTTTTAAAATGACGTAGTCACCGCTGCTAGGGCACTCCCGTGATAGAGATGAGTAGCGGTCCCTTGTCAAGACATGGCGGGAAGGTACGCGACCATTGTGGTGCCGTTGGACGTATACACGCTCAACACGAGCGCCGACTGGTGGACCAAATACACACTTGTCCGTGTTGGATCGATATCGCGTACCGACGAAAAAAATCTGGCGAACTTTTTCACATCCACCACCACGGTGGCGACGCGGGGCTCCTCCCAAGCCTCCTCGGAGTCGTTTTCGTCATTCTGGCTGTTCTCTGTGTCATGGCCCTTGCGAGGGATCATCTCCACTCCATCGTATGATAGCGCGAAGCTGGCGAAGAAGTTCGCTGCGGAAATTACCAGAGTTGCCAAGGGAGGCGCGAGTGTATCGCCTTCGGAGATGCGACCGTGCTGACTACCCTTAATTCTGCCGCTCTGCTGACTGGGCTGGAGAACCTCCATTGGTGCTGCATGCCTTTCCGCCGAGAAGGTCACACGTTCACACTGTGCACTTGTGAGCCCCTCAACGAAGGTGGTAAGTTCAACGACACTGGGAATAACAACCTGTAATCGTTCGTCATCGAGTAACGGGGCCTGCATGCCCTCGATCTCGCGTTCACTGAGAATGCGAATAGGGTTGTCATAACTAAGATCCGGTAAACCATTGTAGCCTTGCATGGTAAGCTTTAGGACCGGCCGTTTTCCACTCCGCGCCAGTCGCATCACGAGTGGTTTTGCCTCCACACTACAACGTTGACGCGTGACGGCCTGTTTTATGGAGTGAATAAACTGACTCATGTCTAACACCTCAAAGGTGATGGACTGCTCTTTGTAGTGTGAATCACAGCGAAAGTCACTAAAAAGGCTTTTGGTGTGGCATCCCACCCATATCTGCACCTCATCAACGGTGTCAACCTTGGTGAAAAAGCGCGTGCGGGTCGCGTGTAGCTGAATTAGGCAACCGCGCTGGATCCTGCAGCATACCTGCAGGACCCGGAGAAGCATATGGGGATCCTGAAGAGACGCCTTAAATTTCATGTATGGATGTTTCTGTATGTATGTATCACGTCAGTATATACAGTGTTGTCTACAATACTGACATCATTGTATTTTGGTGTCCTCGTGAATATTTGGTTGAGAGTGGAAGTTAAAAAAGGCGATAACGGTTCTAAGCAACGTTTTTGAAAGCCCGCTCAGAAGCTATGTCAACCAATAAACTACCAACAACAGCAAAATCATTGGCATGGTTGACCTCTCTCTCTCAATATGTATATATATATATTACTGCAAGCATCACAGTAATAAGATGATACGACTAATGCCTTGTCTGTATACAACTCCCTCTCTAATGTACTTGCACTGCACATATTTGTGTGAAATTCGAAACGAAAATAGGCCATGCCATTTTGTACATAATCTTCAATTGCAACAAAGCTAATTTATAAAGCACCAGGAAAAACTACCGCGTATCAGCTGCAGAAGGCGCTGCAAAGCCATCCCGAGTTGATAATAAAAAGCTCAATAAACTCTGCAGTGTATTTTCAATAGTCTTTCCGCCAGAAGGGGATTTACTCTTCGCGTCTTGCAGCATCTGATAACTCGCAATCAGCTCTATCGAAAGGTTCGGTGTGTAGCCTACAATGCAGACAGAGCCACATTCACTGCACAACAGATCACCGTTTTTATTATACATCTCTGCCAAGCAAAGCTGACAGAAGGTGTGGCCGCACGGCCACAAAGTTCGTGGCTGCTCAAACAAAAAAAAACACTCCTTACAGGTCGACTCGAGCTCCAACGAGGCGTGGAAACTGATAATTTTGGATAGTGCCACGTGGGTAAGGTCGATGGCATCGCGCAAGGCTTTCTCATGATAAAACATTTCATCCATTTGCTCAATAGTTTCCTTCAAGTCATCTTCGATGTATCCTAAATCATAATCCGTTACCTGGGTACCCACGTTACACATTTCCGATTTTCCCCTAACAAACTGCTTTAGCATGCTCTCGGTTAAACCCCCCATGCTTATATCATCGTCTTCTAAAAGCTCTTGATATATTTCTTCGAGTTGTAGACGATGTTCCATGGCATATCGATTAACCTCCGCAGTAAGCTGAATCGCAAACGCATCTCCCTTAGCTCCCTTCCGCTCCTTCGATAAGTTGTGAAGGTCCATCTGAAAAGCATCTATGAGCTGCTGTTGCTCCTTGACTTCCGCCTTCAGCTGATCCCGCCTCGCAATTAGATCCGCCAGATCCTGCTCGACTTCCGTGTCGATTTGGTTCTGTAGCCTCCCCATGTGTGCCTCGAGCTCTTGAACCTCTTTCAGTCCATGGGCATCCCTACTTCTGTCAGAGGTGATGTTGTTCGGTTTACCATTCTCTAGGGGCAATTGGTCGTACTCCAAGTCATCTCCAGAATAATCAGAAAATCTTGCAAGCCCGAGGAATGACCCACCGTCAAAATCAAGATCGTCTAAAATTCGATTAGCTGCCTTACGCAGCTGCACGTGTTCCGCCGCTTTAGGAAAGTTAACGTTAAGTATGTCTGCCTGAGATTCGTCATCCAACTTCTTATCATCACTTATCATGTGATCTGACGAAAGTTTACTTTTGATGCCTTTTCCGCGTCGTCCCCGAACTTTAACAGGAGCCATCTTGGGAGTGTTCGGCGGATTTTCGCTAGAAACCGAGACGTCCGTGTTCCTAGGTGAGAGCATCGTCACCTCGTCGTAGGGCGATTGTAGCGCTGACGAGACACGGTCATGATCGCGGTCGGTGCTATCTGGGGTGACGACCTTATTGGGGAGAGTTGATATCAGGTTCGGCAGGGCTACAGAGCCTTCTTCGGGGGTGAAAAAGCTGTCCACATCAGCCTCGTTGAATAAGCTTGTAGGGTAATCCCTTTCGTTCCCTTTCCTAGATATAACCCCAGTGGACATCGAAAGGCTGGAGCAACTAACCTTGTTTCCGGAATCGCTCCATCGCACCTTTCTTTTTCTTTTTTGGCCCACTATGAAACTGCGCGTTTTATTGCCCTTGAGGTGGAACTGCTCCAACTCAGGTGAAAATAAGGTTCGATCCAGGAGAGAGTTGGAAATGTCAGAACCGCTTGCGCTCCTTAACAAGGAGTCGGGCGCAAGGCGCAATGACCGCCTGGGTGTATGGGTCCGACTGAGGGTTACCAGATCTGAGTTCAAATATTCGTCCTCATCGGCTTCAACCGGCAAGAAATCAGAGCCGTAAGCGGTACTTTCACCCTCCCTCTTTTCAGTAGAATACCTCGGCTGCACAGCCGGTAGTGATGATGCATCTTTCGCTGCGGATGAACAAGAAAAGCCATCGCCACTCAAGGGGGTGCCCTCATAGATCCGGTGCCGCACCTCTTCCCTTTCCTCACCTTGCCGCTCCCCAGGCGTTGTCCCCATTTCCAACGCCCTTTTCCGAAGAGATCTCAGAAGACGCACCGCCTCAACCCGCTCTTCATCGGAGAGAATCCCCCTGAGGATGTCTTTCCGACACACATCACTGAAACGCTTCAAGTTCTGATGCTTCGAGCCCAAGTCTCCGCGGTCGTCACGTGAGGAGAAGTGTGCCATGGCTTTTCTGCCGCTAGCCTCCGCGGTGATGAAATCCGCACCAACTCTCCCCGAGACGCCACTTGACACTTCCCCGGCATCCACCGAGCCGTAGAGGAGATGCCATGCCCTAGGATGAATGCGCCGCCCATCAGGCCCGCGCGTCAAACCTACAATGAAGAGCCCGCTGCGCGTCACAAAACAGTCCAAACCAGCAAAAAGACCACGGTTGTAGTTTGGAATCGCCTTCAGGCGATTAACACGCAGAAGGTCCACCTCCGAGGTCTGGTCCACCTGCCACATTGATAATCCGTTCACGTCACACCTTCGAAGTCGCTCGCCTTTGGTCATAAGTAACGAGCAAGTACGCGAGGAGACACTTTGGGCTACACAGATCGCCGGCATCTCAGGTCTCCATGAACACTGCGTAGCTGTGGGCATGGCGCCCGCGAGATAATCCATACTGAATTGCGAGGGCGCGGCCGACCGGCTCGCATGACGCCTCACCTTTCCTGTGCGCCTACCACCCTGTCGTTGGTCAAGTGCAGCGGCTTTGTCTGGCTTGCGAGCCTCGCGAAGGGATGAGGCTTGCGTCGAGTGTGTTACCGGCTCGGCCTCCCTTAGGTTGGCGCTTACAGGTGTCGGGACTGGCGCTGTTCTTGCAAGCATCCGTTGTCTGCTTTGCAGCCGTTGCTTCAGTGCGCCAAAGAGTTGCTTCCCCAACTCCGCCTTTACGCGGGCCTGAAGCTGGGCTGATGTGGAAGCGTAGGGAAGGGTTACTAGGGAATCGACCGAGTCCGTATCTTCGGTTTGAATGGATTCATTTTCCGTAGGAAAGGGATTTTCATGAGATTTCGCCACATCACTCTTGGAATCAAGGGATGGTAGCTGGCTCCGTCCATGTGGCGGACTTCTGTTTTTCGGAAGCTTTGATCTGATTGGATAGAGCTCTAAAGCATGGACTGCACGGGTGACATACGCAAGGGAAGCGTTGCCATTACGTCCGGACTCCTGGAGGATATCTGATACTACTGGGGCTTGAAGCATTCCAAATCTGATAAGTGAAATGATGCTTTGCGATTTCGTATCCGGGAAAGAGACCCTTAGTGGAGATAGAGAGGGTAAAGAATTGATTACTGAGCAGAAATAAGTATCGGAAAGAATGTCATATGAACTCGAAAATGAACCCAAATGGGTTTAAGTAAACCAAGAGAAGGAAAACTCGAAGTAAAGCGATTCTGGTCTGAACAGGATCTTCCCGCAATAAAGAGCATAATTTACGCCGTGCTGAAATTTACCCATCTTAGAATACATAAGGGAAAATATTTAAATTTTATATTCTAATAAACGATAAATCAGGCCCGCTTAAGACTGATTCCACCATCAACATTAAGGACAGATCCAGTGATATACTTTGATTCTGGGGAAACCATAAAGGACACAGCAGCAGCGATGTCTTCCGCGGAGGCCTCTCGTTGACCGAGTGGCACTTTGCGGCGCTCCACATCTTGCTCTTCCTCAGACAACGCCGGTGGCATCACACACAAGCCTGGAGCAACCCCATTGACTCGAATGTTTAGCTTGGAAAGTTCTAATGCAGACGCCTTTGTGAGTCCCTCGATTGCAAACTTCCCCATGGTGTAGAGACAAAAGCCTTCCAAAGGGATGTTTATCATGGAGTCCAAAAGATTCACTACACATCTTTGCGCTGGTGAATCGGACTTCAGATCGTCCTCTAGGGATTGCACCTTTCGAGAAAAGCAACGGATCAAGCACAAGGGGGCGAGTGCGTTGGAGCCGAAGATATCCAAGATGTCCTTCTCCATTCGATCTGTTTCAAAGATGTCATTTCCGCGAACCGAGGGAGAGTTGCATAGGAGAGGTGTTGGGTAATATGCAGAAGCGTTATTCACCAGCACATCACATCGTCCAAAAGTGGAGTAACAAAAATCAATTAGTTGGGCGCAGCGTTTAGGAAGGCTCACCTCACCAAGAGAGTTAATTCCACCACTAAAATCAGCCTGAAATGTCGCGGCGCTGCCTGGCCGTCGTGAGTTGAGTGTGTTCGCAAGTTCCTCACATGCCTTACGAGAGTTGCTGTAGTGCAGACATACGTTAAAGTTGTCGTCATGTAGACGAAGTGCGATTGCCTTTCCAATTCGTTTCGCACTTCCCGTGACGATAGCTACAGGTGTCATATTCATTATCAACCTGTCGAGATATAGTTAAACAAGATCACAAAACAAGTATACAGGAAAAGGCTTGTACAAGATGAAAATGCTGAAAAAGAAAGGAAAAGTATTCTACCAGTAGATCAAGCAAATTTAATGTTAATAAAGTTAAAGTACACATCATCCTGTGCCAGTATCGTCAACTTCAACATGTGACACGAATCGCGAGGGATACAATAAAGATCTCTTCGCAAAAATGGCACCCCAGGTTGTAATTAACCGTCCTATAACGAAAGAACATTAGAATGCAACAGTAAATTATTATAATAAACGATTACTAACACAATATAAAATATAAAGAATGATAAATCCTGCACAACACCTACTGGCTTTGCACCTTCAGCATCCTACGGACTACCTATTTCCGCCGCTCTGCCATTTTACATTACGATGATCTTGTCATACTGTGCAACCGTTTGCAACCGGTGAGCAATCGTGATCACAGTGTACGTCGCGAATGTCCTCATCACTGTGCCCTGGATATATTGATCCATCTCCGGGTCGACATTCGCGGTGGCCTCGTCCATCAGAATAAACCTGCTGTTCTTCTTCAGTACCGCACGCGCCATGCACAGCAGCTGACGCTGACCGACACTAAAATTCGTGATAGAAGGACCCTTATAGCAAAGAGCTGGCGTATCCCATTCCTGTGAATATAAAAACTGAATTGAAGGCATTTTCTACAGCACCGCCGTTCAGTAAATTGGAAGAACGAGCATGTTGTGCATTCTGAGGAGTAACTTTGTCAAAACGTGATGCATCCGTGTGCTTACGACCTCCTCCTCATCTTCACCTGATGAATGAAGTACCCAATGGTGCAAAACCACTTTTAATGATCTATCAGTATCATAGGATATGTAATGTCCCACATAGAAAGTTTTTTTGGTCGTTTAAACTAACTGCAATGCGTTTTGTTGGGTTTGACAAGGTTTATCAGGACACATTTCGTCTGTATTCGCCCGAGCTGAAACCACAGATGATGAGACTTCAGAACGTTGTGTGCAAAGATGGCACCACATAATCATCATGAAAGTATCATTCATTTTGTGTGTGAAATAACATCACATTACTGCACGTATGTGTATATATATTCAAACCTAAATTCACGAGCCAATCCCCGATAATTGAGCGGATGACATCCTGATGTCTCACATGCTAACCAAAACAAGTGAACCTGCAGAAGCTCATTCCTCTGAATAATTTCCCTTCGAATATAAACCAAAGAGGGAGAAGCAAAATGTTTTTCTTTTTGTGATCCTCACTGTGAATTTTTCACTCTAAGAAGGAAAAGATCATATAAAGGATACCGCTTTATAAAAGCTTTTTTACTGGCCAGCACTCTCTGAATAGCTACACCAACTCTCAAGCATTTCGACTACAAACATTTAACGAATTCGACTCAATTCTAGGCTGTAATATGATATGTGCCATTTTCGTCAAACATTTTTTTTTTATTGACATCATCTTTGCATTTGTTCACAAGAGAGAAATCAAATCCATATTACCAAACGGTTAAAAAGCAAGCGATACAAATTATATAAAGAAACAAGAGGATAACATAAACATACTCTGAAAACAATCTATTTTCACGATTGTTAGCCTTAGCCTCATCACAATATCTTTGATAGAACGAAAAAAAGGGGTGTTCACGCCACATGCACAAAACGAGATTAATTTACTCTCAGGAAGGCATCTCACTACTAGATATAAAATTTCGCCGCTATGAAGAGTATATAATGCATCCACTATTCATGCGGATTAATCTCCTTTACCACTACACCCCCATCACTACCATCCATGTTATAAAAAAGTAGAAAAGAGCCACAGGGTATAGGACGAGCATCTCCTTCTCGGGTTTTGTTGTGCCTCTAAAGAATCGAAGAGAGGCCCAACACGCCCACACCCACACAAAAACAGAAATAAGGAGCTTGAGCCAGAAGGGTGGAATAATGATGTCAATGAGAGCACCAACACAAATCGGTGCAATGCAGTAGCCCATCACGCAGACGGTTTGAAAGAAGGATATCGTACTGCCAAGAAACTTTGCGTTAAGCGTTACGACCGCAGATCCGATCCAAACTAAAACAAAGACAGCGGAAAAAATGACTCCGGTCATATTTTCTGGAGCTGAGGTAGCTAGGGTGATTGCCAGAATGAGGCAGAGAATGAGCGGGCCCCATAGATCCCAGTCCCGTAGCTCACGATCATTGCTCAAAGGCGGGCACACTACCACAACCAGCTTGCGCCATATAGCCCTTACATCACGGAGGAGGGTTTGAGTGACTGGCTCATCCAGAGTAGAGAGAGTTTCGTGACTCGTCTCGACATATATTTCGGTTCCAGATCCAGTGGTAGCCATGAATCCAGATATATAAACGTACAAAAAAATAATGGACTGTCAAAAATATGATTAGCCTCGATTTCTGCTAGTGATATTTAGGTGTAACCTTTTTTTATCGATTGGAATATCCTTTAGGCAAAAACAAGGTAGAGGTTGTCTCGTTTTCCAAAGAACTAATGCATAGCACCGATACAAATTCGAAGGCTTCATTCGACGACACAGAGAAAGAAATGAAGGTAATCCTTACACTAAAAATTCCTAAAAAATCGATTAAAGGGAATTCAATGACAAGGTTTAGATTCCCTTGGAAATTGATGCTGCCGGTATCCGTAACACGTTTAGTTCTAAATCAGAAAACACCATCTATATGCAGATGGCTGTGCATTTGTGCATTTACATCATAACTGAAGCAGTCCACCTTTAAGGGTGCAAAGGGAAAGCCCCAAGCGGGAAGATCCGGAAAAGGAGACTAAAAGGGGCTACCTAGCACACAAAATAAAGGAGGTCCACAAAGACGAAGCTGGATTGTGGTCTTCAGTCCAAAGCACCATTGATCCAGAGCGAGTTGCAAAAGAGTCAAAAAAGCACCAATAGCGAAAAATTATGAGATCAGGAAACGGAAAAAGTGAAAGAGAGGTGAGTAAACGAGGTTGATGCGCTCTGTGGCATGGCAAGCTTCTTCAGGTGTTGATGCACTTCAAAGATGTTTCATTTGTAGTTTACAGACGATTGAAAGGGTATGCAGAAAAGGACATCAATATTACTGCTTTTCTTCCCCTCCCTCTTCAGACTCCATACTTCCCCATAATAGCAAACATAAACACAAAAAGACATATAAGCGCCCACCAGAACCCAGGGAGATGGACACGAGGAGGTTGATACGCCCTGAGAGTTACGTTAGCTTTACAAGATGGTGGCGGTGGTGGAACCAACCCGCGCGGAACCTCGCCACAGCTGTCACTTTGTGATATCATAATACTTTGCTTGGCTGCCCTGACATGCTCAGGGAGCTCAGCATGTGTTGGATCAGTCCGAACATCCGCCATATAGCCACTACTCAGTTCAGGAAGGAGGTCCTCAAGGGCTTTATGTGGCGGCGGGGACTCACCGTAGCGTGGGCTCTCCTGGGGGTAGTAGAACGGAAAGCGCTCTGCTGGCTGAGCACCAACGCCAGGCACGAATGTGGTCCCATCGTACAGCCCATTGGTCTTGCGCCCCGTGCGGCGATCGAAATCAAACTGCATCTCGGCCAACGACAGGTGCCTCGGTGATGAAGTATAGTCCTGAATCGTGCCGCGAGGGGAGTACGGAATGCCACGCGTGGCCACCTCACAGACAGAGCTCTTAACCCCTAGAACGACAAAAAGAGTTGATAAACGACGCATTACCTATACTACCAAACTAGAATGAAAGTTAGCGTACAATACTATTGAAAGAAAAATTAAAATGGAATATAACTAGCTATTTCCTTACCTTGTGTGCACATATGCAAGCTAACACTAACGCCAGCACTGATTCTCAAATACAAAAAATAGGCGATGCAGTGAAAATTACACTTCCTTTGATTTTCGAAGCGAAACCAAGATGGAAAAGGACAGGTTGTGCGTCTACCGCGCATCGAGTAGGTAAAATAAAGAGCCCTCCTCAAAGGAAACGGCATCATTCAGTACAATATAAGCCTTTAGCGGAGGGCATAACGTAATGAAATGGCCATGATACTCTCGTAAGTACGTGAAAGAAGCAGGTTTGAAAAGATCACGGGTCATTTGGGAGAAGAAACTAAAGAAGCCGGATTCACGACCAGTTTTCGCTGCCGGGCCAAGGCCCACTGCATGAGGGTTTCTCTCTTAGTTTCTTCGCCCCCGGAAAATATAGCCAGTAGCCACAACGGAGTAATGATAACGAATGCCATGACAATCAAAGGGCTGACTTCTCGCTCCGTTTGCCTGAATCCATTCTCTATAGGTGCCTCCACAGGTCTCACACGCGCAGGTGCGTTGCCAAAAAAGTGCCTCGAGCTCAGCAACGCAGCAACAAACAACCCTCTATCCATTTCCATCTGATAGTAAGTCTGCGTCCATCGTGGCGATCCAGCCCTGCTGAGATTCAGTGTTGGCAAGATACGCCGCATGCTTTCTATCACTACAAAAGAAAACAGGTAACACAAGAACAACACCAGGAAAGATGCGTCAATGGATGGAAAACATTATTGAAGTCATTAAGTGCTTAAGATATCGCCACAGGTTCAGTAATAACATCTCCTCATTTCTACATCGAATTCAGACTCACTCCTTAGAATTTTATTAAATCTAGAGGAAAGAGGTTAGCCTACAAATAATAAAATAATTCATTAGCATCAAATTATCTAAGTCTTTAGACTAATATTTATATTAGCAAACATTCTATGCTCGAACAAGTATTCACTTACAAGGTAGAAATAAAGATAAGGCCTTCCTCTGAGTCTGACCTCGCATAGGAGATACAGAGATAGGAAAAAAACTTGACACCTCAGCAATCGTATTTTGTGCTACATTCTTACAAGAATAGGGGAAGAGTATCTTAAATTTATTTATAACCCCTAATCGTTTCACATATGTGCTGCGAAAAAAACTTCAGAATTAAGTGATTTATAAGCATACTTTCCACATTCAGCATTCATATTCGCTGGAATTATGATTTACTAAATTAGCTTTTTATAAATAAATAAAGACAATAGCAGAGCTCTCACCTACAAAAATTGATGAGTTAAACTTTGACGAGATTACAAATTTAAGAAATTGATTCAAACCGAATTTAACGTTGCATTGAATTAGATGCATTGGTGGTCTCCATAAATAGTCGGGAGGCAGAGGATCCCATTGACTCCACCATGCCTCGAAAAATTGAGTCTTGTCTGTTTACAAGATTATACGGACTACCTATTTCCGCCGCTCTGCCATTTTGCATTACGATGATCTTGTCATACTGTGCAACCGTTTGCAACCGGTGAGCAATCGTGATCACAGTGTACGTCGCGAATGTCCTCATCACTGTGCCCTGGATATATTGATCCATCTCCGGGTCGATATTCGCGGTGGCCTCGTCCATCAGAATAAACCTGCTGTTCTTCTTCAGTACCGCACGCGCCATGCACAGCAGCTGACGCTGACCGACACTAAAATTTGTGCCTCCTTCCTGAACGCGGCTGTCGAGGCCCTCGGTCTCGTTTGAGATCCGTGTGTGCATACCAACAAGATTCAGCGCGTGCCACAACTCCTTGTCGGATGCCTCCAGAAAGGGGTCTAGGTTCTGCCGCACAGTCCCCTCGAACAGTAGAGGATCCTGCGGAATCATAGAAAACAGTTGCCTCAGTTTCCGGACTGGGAAAGAGCGGATCGGCGCATCGTTCACAATTATTTCCCCACCGCTAATATCCACCAACCTCATGAAAGCCAACATCAGCGTTGACTTACCGCTACCGGTCCGACCCACAATACCGACCTTCTCTCCTGGCTCGATGCGAAAGCTGACGCCGTGTAGCACGAGCGGCAGCCCCTCTCGATATCGCAAGTCAACGTTGCGGAGCTCCAGCGAACCACTTTGCACCTCATAATCTGGTGTCACCGGCAAGGCATGGGCCTCCACCGTGACGTCCTGAGCCTGTTTGTTAGTCTTTGAATTCTCACGCTTCGCTAACGCGTCCACCTCCGCATCCAACTCCGGCATATCCTCTTTCGGTGTTTCCTGCGTGTAGTAAATGATACGCTCCACACTGTTCATATCCGCTTCTACAGAGGCAACACAACGCACCAACCAAATCAACTGAGCTGTTGTTTGTAAAGCAAGTGTCAGCGAAAGCGATACTATACCGATATTGTCCTTCAGTTGGCCTGACGCCACCATGAACACGCCCGCCGTCGCAATGGTTGTGACAACGACGTTACTCAAAAACTCTATTCGCACGGCCAGCCAACGGTTAGCGGTGTTCTCGAGAGAATTACAGGAGTAGACCAGATCAATGCGCCGTAGGGCCTCTCGCATGATCGCACCCTCGCGGCCATACGCGCAGATGATCGAGGTACCCCCCAGCACCTCTCCCAATAATGAGAAAAGCGGCGACTTCACAATACTGCTGGTGCGACGGATCTCACGGTTCGCAGCGTTGTAGAACTTCATCATTCGGTAGTTGATGTACCCACAGGGCACCAGTGCAACCAACGCGACAGGTTGAGCCACTATCGTGATAAGTGTAGAGGAAATAATGGCAAATATTGTACTCGAGGCCATGATCATCGAAAGGGGCAGTTGATTATCAGTTACATCGACATCGCGGGAAAATCGGTTCAGGATGCGGCCGAGCGGCGTGCTATCGAAGAAGCCCATCGTGCATGTCGACAGTGCTCTTAACATCGCGCGATGCATGCTAACAGAGCCGCGACGTGCGGCATTAAAGGCCATGGCAAAACGCAGTGGAGTAACCACTATGCCAAGAATGATGAACACAATATAAAAGGTAAGGTAAGATGACTGCCTCATACCAAAGAGGTTAGTTGACCAGAAAGACAACCACACAGAGGCAGATACATTGAGGATCTCAGTTATTGCATACATCATAGCCATAAGGCCCGCAATATGCTTGCCGCCGCAAAACAAAGCGTAGCTCATGTAGATGCTCCACTGAACAGAACCCTTTGCCTTCTCTTCTTTTGTTATGAGACCCCCACGGCCGTTGTCAGCGTGTTTAGATTGGCGATCAGCGTGGCCATCGGGCACGGAATCCATCACATCATTCATCACATTCTTCCTCGACTCCGGGGTCCCTTTAGTCATTTCCTCCTCGGCATTTTCCTCGTCCTGTTGAATGTTCCCTTTGACGAGGCTGCTGTATATCTCGGACTCCATAAACTCGGCACTCTCCCCGGAGAATACCACATGCCGATCGTCCAACACAATGACATAGTCACTTTTTTGGACGGTATGCCACTGGTGAGTAGTTAGAATGCGTGTTTTACCGGCAAGCGTGCCCAAGATACACTCCGTCAACACCCTCTCCCCAACATGAGCATCCAGCGCAGACAAGGGATCGTCTAACAAATACATCTCGCGGTCCGCGTACACAGCTCGAGCAAGGCTCACGCGCGCCTTCTGCCCGCCACTCAGGTTCACACCCTTCTCGCCAATCTCCGTCTCCAGCCCGTCGTCCAAGAGTTCTATATCAGGCTTCAATTGGGACACGCGAATTGCTTCTGCAAGACGCTCAGTCTCCTCCGCGAAGAACAAGATGTTTTCACGTAGCGACGCGTTCATTATCCAGGGCTGCTGTGGGACATAAGCTATATTCTTGACTGTCCATGCCCGTCCCTCGCTCACCTCAAGCTGGCCCAATATAGCCTGCAGCAGTGTTGACTTACCACACCCTGTTGGGCCGAGCACCATCGTCAGCTTGCCCATCGGCACCTGAAGGCTCACATTGTGCAGCAACACCTTCGGTAAAACCTCGAAGTAACCCTTCGGCTGGGCTGACTTTTTCTGCTTTCCAGCACCATTAGATGTCTCAGGACCCATCAAAGGCGACACAGGCTCAGCATCGTTCAGGATCGTTGAAGGGCGAGGATGGCGCTTCGCCGGCTTGTATGGCTCGCTGCACAACAGCCGGCCCAGCCTCCGCAGCATTGACATTCTTACTTTAGGTGCTTCTGGCAGCTTCCTCGGGACGTATGCCGTGACGCTTGCGTACTCAAACACGACAGCCAGTTGCGACATGAAGTCGCGTCTTTCCCTCGGCTGTTGGTAATAGTCCTCTATGCTTTTGACGGCGGACAATTCCTCATTACTGCACCCAAGAAACCCCGTAATACGCTCAATGGACACAATGAATTGGGCCGCGCTGTTAACGATAAATGGTATCATCATGCAAGGCATACGTAGAAGTCCAAACAGGGCTATTGTAGGGAAGACAACTGTTGGTGTGAGCTCATTCCCCAATGCGCTATACAGCACAAAGACGCTTGCAATCATCAACGTTGGGGTGCAGGTATTCAGAAAGGATAGCAAAATTCGGTTGAGTTGAACCTGCTTCAAATAGTAAACCTCAGTGGCCCGTTTCGCCTCGATTTTACTGATAAACTTGGCCTCCCACGTCACAAATTTGGCTACCCGAATGCCAGAGAAGAACTCATTCGTCGCTTTCACACGTTCGTCGGTCGCCACGACACGCTTACGAGATGCCTGGACTTGCCACTTCGTCAAAAACGTCATAAACGGAAGCGACACAAGAAAAACAACGACAGCCATCAGACAGCACACTCCTACCAGCCGGCTCATTTGAACAATCGCCACGATGAGAACGAATGGAGAGCTCCACAAATACATGAAATGTTGCATGAATAAATTCACGTTCTCGACATCAGTGCTGACAAGAGTGACGATATGACCCACGTTGACCTTGGGATGTGACATGGCCTTCTTTGAAATCAGGAAACACTTCTCAAAAAGGAGCATAGACAAGGCTGAACGATACTGCAGGCCGCACTCAATACTCCGGTAATAATACCTATTCAACGCGCAGCTTTGAAGAAGCTGCACGAGAAAGAGACAAAGCGCTAAAGCCGCGCCAACCATCCACATGTCCCCGTCGTTCGCTTCCAAAAACTTCACATAGTGCTTCAAAATGAACGGTATGATGAGTGTTAGGATATCACTAGTCAACTTCAGTGGGAACTGACACCAAAAAAACCTTGGCAACACTTTAACCAGAGTTCTGAAAGTGGTCAGCTGCTTTGGCATGGGGATGGTCTTCCCAAACCCCGTTGAACGCGGCGCAAACACAAACTCTATGTCTGCGCACTCCTCGAGTGTTGACATCTGTGGTCGCGTTGGGTTGAAAAGATGCTCACCATGTACTACACCGTCGAAGAGCGGTGTCTGCTCGGCGTTCGTCGAGTGCTGCGCGAGGCGTACAGCCGGAACTACCCTCCATTCAACACCTGCCATCAGCCGTGTGTAACCGCCCTGCTGCGGCACCCCAACCCACCTCAGCGTCCCCCTGCTCATCGGGTCCAGGCGGCTTACGACTTCGGCACCCAACAGGCAGCTCCATGCATTGCGCACGTACAACCTATCCTGGACAGCGGACGATAGCTTCATACCACACATACGCGCACGGCACTCGTACGGCGGCGGTGGCAGCACTTCCTCGTGTAAGTTTTCCTTTACCGCAATCTTCATCGTCTTGTAGATCCATCCGTAGAACAAATCTTTGAACAGTGAGGCACGATCCCGCTCCGTTGGGCTGTATGGGTTCTGGGGTCCCCACAGCCGCTCGACAAACATTCTCAGCCTTACGTAACTTACATCATACTGCTTCTTTCGCTCAAGCAACGCCTCAGTGGTTTTGTTATTGGGTACGGTGTCCTCAGAACCATGGAGGGCACCATTACTCGGGTACATTTCCTCGGAATCGGATATGTCCATAATAACAGGGTTCTCTTGAAGCATTTTTCCTGGGAACCCAAAGCAAAACGCTTGATGTTAAAAAATATACTTACAGACCTCGGCTATATATGTTAGACCGCATCAGACGAGAGTGGGAAATGGTGGTATACACAAAGGATATGGTAGAAACGGTACCAGTTTGTCTCCTCGCATCACACGGGCAAGTTACTTGGAATTTCCGGAATGAAGTACTAATAACCGATAGGCTCTACAAAATTATTCGCGCATACGAAACAAAGAAAAAGTATCGATAATCACTAATACAAAATAACAAAAAATACTTATTTCTGATCAAAATATACCACTCAGTCGAACTCCACGATGGCGTCCACTTCCACAGCGGCACCAAGAGGGAGCTGGGCCATACCAACTGCACAGCGAGCATGCTTACCGACCTCCTCGCCAAAGATGTTTACCAGAACATCCGAGCAACCATTAGCAACGGCGGGTTGCCCTGTGAATTCACCAGAGGAGTTAACGAAACAGTTGATCTTCACCACCTTCTTAACGCGGTCAAGATCACCAAGGGCGGCTTTTATCTGCGATACGATACTGATACCGCACAAACGCGCGGCCCTCTGACCCTCGTCCACACTCAAGTTAGTGCCGAGTTGGCCGACGATCAGATTACCATCCTCTCCCTTGGGTAGTTGGCCTGAGATATGAAGTTGCCCCGCAGAGATAACAAACGGCATGTAGTTTGCCACAGACGCTGCCGGCGTCGGGAGCTTAATGGCAAGCTTTGCGAGAGTAGCCTCAACACGACCGGTCATTTTTGGGATGTAGGCGATACAAATGGATCAAATGTAAAAATATCAAAGGAAAAAAATTACTACAATGTATGCTTTTGCCTTAGTATGAGGAATGGGCAACGTAGAAAAATTAGAGCACATCTAAAAGAATGTATCTCATTGATCCCCTTCCAAGGTGCACCTTCACCATTTTAACCACAAAAATAGCAAATAAATAGGGAAAATGCACTCATTGAATCGGCTAAAATATCCACCCTTCGTGAACACCAATCCACATTCGTCAGAGGAACTAAAACACACACCACAGGTATTACAAAGCGCGATGTGTGTAGCTCCATTCATTACGACATCACTTCTTGCTCTTCATCGGTACCTTCACTATCGTCGCCTGTCTCAGCCTCGGCGTCCACGTACCTATACGCACGTGCACGCTCTTCCTCGCGCTTTTGACGCTTGCGCTCGCGTGCCTTATCATAGCTGCCATCCAGTTTACTTTCCGTCTTCCTCGCACGGCGGACTGCTTCGTCCACCGCAATACCTGCATCATGGTCGTCCTCACTCCGCATCAGAGCCTTCCGAACGCTTGAGCGGAGCCTCTCGCTCGCCCCAATGTCACCGAGACTTCGTAAGCTGAGAATCAATTTCAGCACATAAAGTTCCTGATCCGGTGTGATAGTGTGCACTGCGTCATTCGACATGTCCATCATTGGATCAAACTCAACGTATGTATGTCCTTATTACGACTACTTGCGCATAAACAAAAAATATATGGCCCACACGCTGTCAAAAGCTGCCCCTAAGATCTACTAGAATTTGAAAATGGAGAATGGTAGCCCAAAAGGTACAAGAATGTTTGCATTATTAGTGGCACACGATTTAGTCGCCCGTTTCAGAAATTATGTGCATGTGCACGTGCACAAGTATATATGCATCTGCTCGTAGCAAATCGGACTTCCGTTACCATGTAGCACTTAACCCAAAGCAGCACAAGGCTACGTTGACATCGGTAGACTAGTTTCTGCGGTATCCATGGCCTTTATCCGCAACAGTGGGATCCCTGAAGTTATACAGGCAGCTCTCTGAGCATTCGCTAAAATATATGATTGCTTTGTGCTTTGGAAACCCACACGCGCATTGCTCCCACATATATAGCTAAATAAAGATCTCCGTGCCCTAAGCCGAAGTTACTGAACTGTTACCACTTGTGCACCCACCAAGCTCCCATTGCTGTGGCATCCTATCGTGCACGTGCGACTGGGCGTGTCTTCTCAGTGTAGTGTTCGTCCTGGCATTGATAATAGCGTTCTCACACCGCCTCTGCTGCTCCAGGTCCTTACGCATACATGCAGACTGCTTTTCAGCTTTAAACAGTTTGAGGGCCTGCCGAGTATTTCCAGACCATAAGAGCGCCCAGCCAACAAAAACGCGACAGTTGCTCGCAATAACCTCGTTGCCGACGGCGGTAGCCACGTTAAACAGTTCGATCGCACATTGCATAGCACGTCTAGACTCCCGCAGCGATGCCCATCCACCACCAATCGTCTGTAGCTTAGCTATACGGCAATAGCATGCGTATTGTCGGACGAGTTCCGCCTGAGCTATGCGAGCGGAGAACATGGTCCCGTCATAGAAAAGTTGACCGAGGCTTGGCTGCCCTACCCACACCTCCACCACCGCGGCGTGGGACTCACAATAGAGGCCCACAAAAAGCGCCGAAGCTATCTCAGCGCGAGGCCCGCCACCTCCCAGTCGAAAGACACGTTGCGCCACGGGACCGTGGACAACGTAGCGGGCGACGCGATTGCGCTTGTGGCGGCAGCGCCCTCGGATGCTGCGCACTACCGCCAGCGTAGTCCACGAGTCCTGAAGGAAGAACACATCCCTATCCATCGCGTAGGCCGCGAATAAGCACAAAACTCCTAAGCAAAAGGTGTTAAATATTACCCAGTGAAAGGGTGGAAAGGAAAATACTCATAGGTGTTATAATGACAATAACTGAGTAGCGGAAAGAGCAAGCAGAGTATGGAAAGGTGACATCGGGTTGGAAAATGACAACACATAAGCTGAGGCCTTTGTGAGAACAACAGCATCTCATTTTCGTCGACTGCCTATTAGATTCGTAATAGGCAGCGATCCGAGTTATGCCCCTGGCGCAACGAACAAGTGCACTATTATCGCTGCGTGGGAATGGGTCGTTGGTGTTTGAGAAAAACTCATGACCGCTCCCAGCTCGGAGGTGCATGTTAACACATTGAAAATTCTTTGTTAACTCTCACAATATCCAGGCTAGCTCAAGTGTCGTCTGCAAACGAAGTAAGAAAGGTATCCTTTGTCATGAAATATACTTACCTTTTCACTCTACACTTTTCTACCTGTCTTTGCTAAGTCCAAGTTGTTTTAGCAAGCCCCTCACATTATCTAATCAGAAACATTCTATGGACTTTAAGGCACCTTGATGTCATTTATCTCGGTCCGTATTTGATCAATCTACCTGATTGTAACCACAACGTGCTTCTTGTGTAGTTACTCATTTTTAAATCTAATTCTATCCTTTTGCCAACTCGACATATTGTTAAGACAAAATCCAACTGTACCCACCAAAATAAGCAGAGCCCAGGTCTTCTTGACGATTTGATCAAACTCGAATATGTACAGTATGTCTACTTCCCCTGCCTCGGTATCGAATATATTTTGGCAAAATCATTTGAAGGAGTTACTATGAATCAAATCGACGTTGTAATTTATCCTTCTCGACTCCAGAATGCTATGGTATTAGCTATAATCAATTTCTTGAGCATATATGCGGGCGAGTGCTCCCCCTTCTCTGCCCCATCGCTTTCTTTTACAATTATTGCGTAGTGTATTAATCAAGCAAAACGTGTATAAAGGAGGAAGCATAGCTATTGATGCAATGAAAATATTTAAAATGGCAAAAGTAAGACTGCCCCAGAACTAAGCTACTTTTCCACACCCCTGTCTAGGTATTACCTTATTTTACATTCTCAGCAATAAAAAATAAGCGAATAATTTCAACTTACATATGGTTGGGGTAGTGAGTTTTGCCAACACAGTTGATAGAGGCAACTCATGCACCTTTTCTCCGCACTCCTGGAGTACACCCACTACAGCAGTGCAGTGGCCATTTTTATTCAACTTCCTACAAATTCCATGGGAACATTTTATCCTACGACTGTTTGCACGCACAAAACTTAGTGCTTCGTGAGAACACAAGCAAACAAAATTAGATAATTGCTGTGAGGCTTTGACTAGTGATTCTTAGATCTCCTATCGACAACTTACTGAGAAGACTAATAGACATTGACGCACTCCATCATTCAACGACCACAATGTGAGGGATAAGCAGCGAATGCGTGCCAAGACAAAGGTTATCATTGAAACTCAAAATACACTCGAACATAAACGGCAAGACTCATCAGATAATCGAAAAGCAGGCGCCACGCTCCAAATCCTTCGAGGCAATACGACGTAGATCATCATGGAGGGAATATGGACGTGCAAGAGACACGAATACGCTTCGTATACTGTTTGAAATAATTCGAATGGCGGAGCCGCGCACCACTGCAGCGGAGTAAATTGTCGTCTTTTCCTTTCCCGCCGATATGGTGACCGAGCTACAACCCTTACGAGCAACGATGCTTTCAATACCAAACACATCTGCTTTGACAAACCGGTGGGCTTCATAGCGACCAGTTGCCACTTTATCCTCCATCGTCCCAGCCGAAGCCTCAAAGAAGCCGCTACAGACAATCCATACGGCCTGCTTACAGTCGCCAACGTTCAGCACGATTTCCTCCGGCTTGTAGGATTGCACCTGGGAGCATGTGCAGAGGCGGACACGAGTCCATGTGTCTACCACCTGCATAATTGGAAACGAACGCAACTGAGAGTAAAGTTTAGAGACTCGTTCTTTCCATACCCCTAATAAAGTGCGGCAGCACTCCAGCGGAATTGCGTACACAACACCTCGATCCGTCTCGACAATACTGCTCGATGGGTACATGATCACGTGTCCATAGGTATCACCAAAATAGTCGCCACGACTGAGCTTGAGGCCCTCTAGATCAGGATAAGCTCGAAGAGAACCATCCTTCAGTACGAAAAGATGCACACCGTCCCCGCGCAGCCCACCTTTGCTGCAACGCCAGACAACCTCACTAGTGCTCATCAAACGCGCATGCAGAACTATCTCACTGAGCTCTTCCTCGGTCACCGCACCGGTAAAGTTAACATCTTCCATAAGCAGCCAGCGAAGCTGCTGTTGCTCACGCAATGTCTTGCGATCCAACGGCAGGATACGGGATAAATATGGGGGTAAAGTCTCTGGGAGACTAGGGGGAGGCAACTGCGCAAACGCCTCGCGATTTTTATCGAGAGCCTCATCGATAGTGAGGCACAGGCTGCACGCTACCGCTTTGCGGCAAAAAGACACCTCCACGAGGCGCCGGCAGCTTTGAATAGCATCGAGCAAATCGTGGGCGGCCATCGTCCCGATGGGCTGCGTGCACAAATCAAGCTTGCGCAGCGCCGGTAGTCTCTTAGCCACCTCGCATAGTCGCTTGACCACCGCATTCCCGTCCGGTGCGCCACTCCTTGTGTGAGCAGACGCATCAACGATATACCACGAGGTCACGTTGGATAGATCCACTTCCTCAAGCAACGGCAGCTCCTGAATGAGATCTAGAATAGCAAGCATGCCGCGAGCTCCGACATGGACCGGTCCATCGTCCAATAGGGAGCTTGGCAGTCTAAACGTCGTTTTCAGCGACAATGGGGTATCGTTAGTCTGTGGAGTGAAGGAAGTGTCCCCCTCAATATCACGGAGCTCCTCTAAAGAGATGTGGTGCTCTTCAGCTTCAGCTTGTTGCCATGACAGTCGACTAAGCTCATCTTCATAAAGCAGATCAAGCACCTGTTTGTTTGGTTTACCCACACGGTGGTGCGCACAGCGTGAAATGTAAAAAGCGTAGAGCTGGTTCTGTGTTGGTAGAGCTACCATACTTTACCTGAAGCAGATAATAAGCACCAAGTATCCTCTACGATGGGTAAAAATAACAATAATAGAAAATTTTCGAGTGCACATGAAAGTGGTGAGCATACAGAAGGGGTTCAAGTAAAACAGCGGTGCACCATGACATCAGAAAAGGGATCCAAAAGTATTACCATGACAGAGTAGTTTTCAATTTGAATACGAATTGGATGGGAATAGTTTCTTGTGCTTTGTTCTCTTTCCCTGCTCTTCAAATTTACATAACACAATGTACATATAGAGCTTCCATCTAAGATGTCTTGTAAATTGCAGGGCTACCATCCACAAAATATACCTTGAAGTCTGTGTACTCAAGACGATCAAGTTTCTCATGTATGCAAAACATCATGCGTGCCGCTGCAGGGGTATCAAGAGCGTTTCCCCAAAGCTCTAGCCGTTGTAAGGAAGCACAATTCTTGACACCCTCTGCCAACGCCTCTAAACCCTTTTCACCGATCCCGTTGTTGCCTAAGAATAGCGCATGCAAGCTGGTGTGTTGGCCAACAGCGTGAGCTAGTGCCGCAGCACCCACGTCACCTAGCCGGTTCGCACTGATATCCAACGTGTCGAAATTATCGCGTGCGTTTAACAATTCAGCAAGTAAAGGACCTGCCCCAGGGGAAAACTTGTTCCCCTTCAAAGAAAGTCGAATAATTCCACAAAGGGACAATGAAGGCAGTAAGGACTCAAAATGTCTATCGTACATATTAAAGTAGCTCAGATCCAACTCCCGTAGCGTTACATTTTCACGAAGGCCAAGACCGATATAATGGGCCGCGTAGTTTATGTCCTCGGGGTTACTAATGAGCGGTCTACCAAGGCGCAAAGTACTGAGCCCAGTATTCTGGGAAAGGGAATGGCATATGGGAATGAGTGCATTGAGATTTAAATCTATGCTATGCAGATCAAGTGTACTCAGACAGCAATTTTGCTTTAAAATTGATGCGAAGGCATCACCACAAGAGCCCCCAAGCGGATTGCCAGAAAGGTTCAGCTGAATCACGCTTCGGTTAGATGCCAATGCGTTTGCCAATTCATCAATTCCATCACTTTCGATCGAATTATAAGAAAGGTCGATCACCATTATTGTATTCAGATCACGCCGCAGGACTTCCGAAAGGTATTTGCAACCAACGGAAGTAATATTGTTGTACGGCAGAACTAACTCACTTAATGGTAAACTCGACACGGCAGCTTGTAGAATAGCGTGTAGATCCTCGTCCGTTAGTCGAGAGTGGAAGAGCTCCAACGTGCTACCTGGAAATACAATCCTACCATCTTCAACTCGGAGGACTTCCTCGCGCGGCTCCACGCCACAGGATGAACACTTTTGCCGATATGTTTGGGCCCACATTTTGCATAGTCAATGATGTACAGTGTAAAAATAAACGTCGCAGTTCCGCACACTAGGGTGGGATAAACACTTAATACAGAATAAAAATTTTATTATTGCTCAAAAGAAAAAAGGAACACGGATTGTAATCGTTTGCTTCATCGGCAGGAAGCCTAATATTTCGGGTTCAGTGGAGACAGGATGGCCACACGTGGATAAAATCGAATCCACTATAAAATGAAAAGAAAAGAGAAAAATGCACTTAAAAATAGAAGTGTAATACACTCTCTAGTTGTCAATCCACGCACAAATATCCATCCACAACTACATGAAGAAAGAGACGTTGAATAACTGGAGCGAGATACCGGAGAAATATCCATCTCATGAAGATGTTGAAATGATTTACTTGCATCGACCAACAGCAGCGTTTGCGCGACCACTCATTAATAGAGCCGTAATCAGGCCAAATAGTCCAAGTGCCTCCCCAAAAATAAGCATAAGAATCATGGGGACAAAAATTTTTTCCGTTTTAGCGTAAGCGTAGCAGCACACATCGCCAACAATACCAATGGCATAGCCGGAAGCAAGAGACGCAAAACCCGCAGCCAGACCAGCGCCAAGATGCATATAACCGGAGAAAAGCGAATACCCAGATGCCCTCATGTTGTTGCAGATAATTACCGAAACAATGAGACCGTAAATACCCAAAATACCCGCCATGACAACGGGAACAATGCCACGCATAACTCGGTTGGGCTGAACAATACCTAGCTGCGCAACCGCTACACCCGCCTTTGCAGTTCCGTAAGCCGCCCCGACATTGGCTAAAGCTAACGAGGCAGCGGCGCCAAGCATTCCAAAAAGAAATGCCTCAGGATCACAAGGGGGTAATGTGGCCATTAAGATTTCTCTTTGTTAATACGTTTTTTTGGTTATTGACTTTTGATGTGAAGAAAATCGATGACCATATATGAAAGGTATATTTTCGAACGGATGCAGAAATCCAAAAACAAAAACAGAAAGGGGGAATACATATATAAAATGATACTCCATCGGTCGCGATTAATGAGGGTATGGTGAGCCTTTTAATAGTAATTTAATCAGCAACAAGGGCCTGAAGGAGACTGGACTTCGCAACGTGAAGCACCTTCACCGCACTGAAAGTGTCCGTACCTTCAGACTCAGCGTACCTGCTTGGTGGCCTTTTCCGCATTGGAAGTCGCAGAATCCCACAACTCTGCACAACAAGCGGTGTATACAGTTCGAAGTTTTCATTAACTTGCATTTTGCTAATCTTTTCAATAATCGACATTCCTAAGTACACACGGCCAAATATGGTGTAGTGGGAGTCGAGTTTGGGCTGCGGCGAGAGCGTTATAGCAAATGATGCAGTAGGTATCTCACCGGGAACCACCCTGGATGTCAGCAACCCAGCGCCCACATGATGCAGGTTGGGTGTTCCAGAGGAAGCCAGAGAGTGCAACGCTAACTGACCCAACACAGGACCACCTTGAAAGCCCAACGCGTTGCCCATCAGCATGAAGCCAGGAATTAGCCTGGTAAAGACAGGACCGCACAGCTGCCCGCTCATGGCAAGCCTGGAGAAGGAATCAGAAAGCTCCGCCGCAGAACCATCGTAAAGCTCTATCCATAAAGCGCCCTCCAAGGTTTGTAACTCAACGATGCGAGCTGATCGCATAACCTTTTATCTATTCGAAGGACTTAAGGAATGGGAAGAAAAAGAAAAGCGATATGGGGAAAACGTGAAAAACATCTTCAAAAAGGCATATTGAAGTAAACTGACCACGCTTCCGATTAGACTCATTCTTGGTTGTTATTTTTAGATAAGTTTACCCTTTAGTAGTTGCTCATAATTATGCAGAAGCATGCTTACGGTGGAACTCTTCAAGGGCGGCGGTGTCGTAGTTGCTTTTCTGGAACGACTGGATTTTGTTCTTCATGAAAGGCATCATATATTCTGTGTCATAAAAACAAGCTGGTGGCGTTGCATTTTTCTCCAGTAACTCCAGGAGGGAAGCAGTGCAGAGTGCACCCAAATCCGCCCCGCTAAAGCCGTCTGCCAACGCCGCAAGCACACCCACGTCTACAGCAGCACACCCCAGATGAAGTGATAAGATCTCTTCCCTATCTTTGGCCGATGGAAGGGGAACATACACCAAGTAATCAAAGCGCCCTGGTCGCAGTAACGCAGAGTCGACAAGATGAGGAACATTAGTAGCACCGACAAAACAGACCCCATGTGACGCCGTGAAGCCGTCCATTTCTGTAAGCAATGTCGAGAGCAGCCGCACGCTCTCAGTCTGATGCGCTCCATTCTCTCGCTTAGCTCCAATCACCTCCACCTCGTCAAAAAAGACAATGCATGGGGTTCGCTGCGAGGCCTGAGTGAACACATCGCGCAAACGCCGCTCGCTTTCGCCAACGTAAGCGCTCACTACACTAGCAGAGTCCAAGTAGATTAAAGAAAAATACCCTTCCGAGCATAACGCTTTCACCAGTGTCGTCTTTGCACAACCTGGTGGACCATACAAAAGGATACCTTTGGGGTGCGAGAGGTTAAACTTTTTGAACACTTCCGGGTGGCATTGCGGCCAAACTAAGGCGCGATGCAGGCGTTCCTTGACCTCACGGAGGCCACCAATACTACCCCAGCGGACCTCTTTGAAAGGAGGTCTATACCTCCATTCTCCGGCTTTCGCAATGCTCAACACATCAGCAGAGGTTTTTCCAATAAGTGCCTGTGCATTAGTTATCCAGTCCGTTGGTTGGCCACCTCGCACAGAGGCAAAAAGAGCTGCACGTTGATTTACGTCAGGCAAAGATAAGCAAATGCTCACAGAGAAGAAAGACCTTAGAACATCTATAGCACAGTGAGAACCAAGCCGGTGTGTAGATGCAATCACTAATACAGAGAGGCTATGACCATTAACACCTGCCACAAGTAAACTTGCATCTTTCAAAAGTTTACGAAGCGTAAGTCGCGCTAAATCGTCTTCGTAAGCAGGAAAAAAACGCTCACAGGAAGGGAGGTACAGTGCCACAGTTGCGCCACGAATCTTCCGTCCCACAAAAGAGGCATCAAAGGAAGTAGTCCATGGCAACAACTCAATTTCAGGCCGTGACCTTAAACAATAAGCTATCAGATTCCCCACCCCACAGCCCCTGGGTCCGTGTACCAAGATACCAACTGCCTCTCTCATATCCTTCTCAGCCATCGACAGGACCATCTCAAGCTGCTCTAGCGCATCCTCCAATCCAACAGGGCGGCTTAGCGGAGCACGGTTACCGCAGACACAAACAGAGGAGCTGTCGTTGAGCCGAACTCGACAACCACTCACAACCATACCGAGACCAGTGCCCGACTTCTTTTCTATTTGAACAATTTGATAGGAGCCATTCGCGGTGTCAACTATACAATCAGGTATCACATAACAACCCATCAGGGAAGCAGACAAGAGAGCAATTGTAGCCCGTGCATCAAGCCTCAACCCTCTGCAAACTACAGTTTGTAGCGTACACGTTCGAGACATACAATAAAACTGTAGAATTGCCACATCCATAGGGAACTCCTCCTTCGCACGTTGATCCATGCGGCAAACTGTGTAGGACCGCGTCGCGTCAGCATTCAATTGATCGATCCATCGTACAACCTTCTCCTCAGACTCCTCAACATCCTGGCTTTTCAATAATCGGCGAGCTACATCACTGGGCACACGCACCTTCATACTAAAAGTAAAAACGGTAGTGGGTACAGTTATTATAACGGAACGACAGAGGAAGTAGCGATCATTGTTCAATTGAACAAGTAAGGAGTCGTATCGAGCGCAACGCCAATCTGCAGGAACTCTAATCATAAACGAAAAATAATACTTAAAAAAAATAAAAAATGGATTACAGAGACCTGAAAATACGTACAAAAGGCACATGCACCACGCAGTTCAAGTAACCCGTCAGACGAGAATGCACAAGTGAAGAAGAGAAGTACGCTGTCGGCTGATCGAGATGGCTCGCCTTGTGAACAGCGCTGCGCGATAGAAACACGCTGAGACGATCAGACACGGGGGACATTGTCTGCACAGGTCAAGCCCTCAAGGTGAAGTAAAATTGGTTTGACTCGTGTGTAATCCGTTTTTGTAATCATATCGAAACTCAGCATGCGCTTCCCCACGCAGCACGAATGCTCCGCACAGCAGCGTGCACGCGGTCGAAACACAGGGGACGGGAACAAAGCCGAAAGCGAAGAAGGGGGAGAGAAAAGCACACCCAACCCGAGCGCATCCGTGCCACTTATGGGCTCATTGATCTTGGTTGTTTGATAGGAATCAAGGTCACTTCCTCAAAAGGATCACCTGTAGCAAAGAAATTCCATTGTAATCATCGCACCAAAAGAGCACACTATGCGCATCACCTCACATACACCCCACCACCGCTCCACACAAAGGCAGGTACCGTGTACCCTATTCGTTAAAACGGCGACAGAAAGGGCAAGCGGACCCCTATGGAAGACAAACCAAACCATCTGTGGGGCGTTTCCCACGCACATGCACATCGATTATTGCAGGGCGCATTTCAACCTCATCGT
>HF955077.1:0-24869 GCA_000582765.1 Phytomonas sp. EM1 | reverse complement strand
AGAACGACGTCTGCCACAATCTCACCGTCACGTCGCGTGCCAAGTTGAGCACCATTACGATTTAACAAAAAACCTGAGACCCGAAAGAATTCAGGGATAAGCTCCTTAACGTCACCCGTTCCCGGACCGCTGCTACTGTCCCAAGCCTCTGCGACACTGTGGAAAAGCCGATCTGCGATATCTAGGCGGCCACCTTGATAACTAATCGAGCGCACCGTGAAGGGTTGCAATCGGATAAGATAGTAGTAGACGACAGCAGCGCTACTATAGTGTGTGCCATGATGAAACGGCGGTTCACTTTCGCTGGGCCATTCCGTGTAACGACGTCGAAGCTGCTCTGCCTTAGGGGTATTGAGCGCACCGATAGGTTTGTTCAGATCTCGGTATATAGCTCTATCTGAGACATGAATGGTGTCCTGGAGGTACTCTCGCAGTACCCAGGGCATCACTGGATACTGACCAACGTCGGCAACTGTACGAGAAGCTGCGTCGTTGAGTGCGCTGAGGTAGTCAAAATTGCTCATCCCGTGATTTACCCATAGTTTGGTCATGGCTGCCAACTTGGATCTTTTACTACTCATTGTCCCGACGACAATGTGAGGAGCTAAGTCTTCGACAGCGTGCTGCAGCTTATTGCACATCGATTTCGAGAACGAGAACTCTTCATTTAAGGCTACTACAAAAAAGCGTTCTCCGGTTTCCATGATGAATTCAAGACCAGTCGGCATGTGCTGAAATAGGCGTTGATGCAGAGAAGCGACGTTAAGAAGCGAAAAGCGCCATACAAATGGATCCGCGTCTATCGCAGATTCCGTGCATACCTGTCGATAATACTGTGAAAAGCGGAACGCCGCCTCAGAGTTTGTCACCGGCCCGGCTGATTGGTAGGGAATTATGCGACGCAGCGTCTCCTGCATGATGCTGGGCTTAAAGCGCGATTTTTGTGTCGCGAGATGCGGCCTGACATGAGCAATGAAAAAGTCGCCAGATTTCGTCACCTCACTGCAACTTATAATAACAACTTCTCTTGCAGTAAGAGTTAAGGTGCATATATGGCTGCGTGCACCAACAATGAAGTATACATTTCCTACCCAGTAAAGCCCACTTTCTGGATAGGGACTTGCAATCTTAGAAAGCAACACAGAGGCGTTTTGTCGCAACCCACAACGCGTAAGCGGAGTCTCCTGTGTGGACGCAAGCAGCGGAACGCACACTGGAGGGGCATACATAATGTAGTGGCAGAGTGGCTCACCCACAAGGTCGTCGATATCCTCACCTTCGTACAAATTTCTCCTCCCAATGGTGTTACATGCGTGCCAAAACCAAAGGCGAAGCTCATTTTTCTGTGTATTGCGACAACCAATTATACAGCTCCTAGGAAAGGTTAGTTTTGTGGGATTCAAAAATGTCGGGTCAACAAAGGTAGCCGTATCCGTAAACTTGCGCCAGTGAGCTTCGTTACCATGCTTTAGATCCGACACATGCTTTACAATGTCTGATACTTCCTCACGATTCGCTTTAACCGTCTTTTTCATGATCCGATTGTACTTTCCCCCTTCACTGACTAGAAAATTAAACTCGACAGGATTGTCCTGCGCACAGCGCCCGAAAGCCGTGCGATTACTTTGCAGCCACACGAGGAACTTTTCCGAAGAAGACACAGGCGGAAGCAGCAGATCAAAACCGTCGCTGAGTAATAGGGCACTACTGCAACTACCGACGAGCACCTTCATCAGAGCAGTCACGCCTTCATTGGCGTTGATAAAGGAATACCAAATCGAGCCTAGCTTTCTTGCAATAGGGCAGTCAATGGTGCCACAGCCGCTTATGTAAATGTGTGAAATCTCCATGAGCCTCACAAGCACCACACGTACAAACTCGGCGACTGGAATGAGACAGGCAAACAACAACTCTTGATTAGAATATAATAGCTCAATTACTTCAGCAGCCCTAGACACGTCATACTTGTAATACTGTGGATTCATAATATACATAAGCCATTCAAACAAGAAGGTGCGAGCACTTTTCTGGACCTCCTCATTGCGTTCCATTTGTGTCAGAAGAAAACGGAGAAGACTGGAAACGCTTGCAGGCGCTATTGCACAGCCACTTAGTAAGCGATCTAATGAATATTTACCTAGGGCGAGTACATTTCTTGGCACAAACGAAGACGGCTTTGTGGAGATAATTGAGTGCTCAGCTGCCTTAAGCCATATACCACACAAAAACGCCTCGCGAAGATTCTCCGTGTGATTCTCGATTCCCTTAATTTCAGCAGAAAGTGCTCGATGAAGGGATAAAACGAATTTACACATTCGATTGCCTCCGCGAAAAACAACCTGGGTATCAGAGCTTCCGATACAATTTGAAGCATGAGACATATAAAGGGATCGACAGGCGTCGTATACACGGCCAAAGCCTTCTCTGGGATGCAGATTGTCCAATTCATAACACTTGGGTGATATATCGGTTACCATTGTTAGCAGCTCCCAGTCATCGTCATCGTCGTCAAGCGTGGGTGCGGCAGGGGGGGCCAACTCCTCAATGCTGATCATAACTTTATCCTTTTCATTGCTGCCTAAGGAAGGAGCGTCTTGTTCTACACCTCTTCGTGAAATGGCACACAGTAACGGCCACGACACGAGATCAACCAAATTCGTCATGTTATCACTATGATAGAGAGCATTTTGAATGTAGGTCTGTTGACCATAGTTTTCCGCCAAGCACTCCAAGATTTCGCACATAGTCTCTTTCATGGACAAAGACAGTTCAGCGCAAGGAACACGCGGCCTAGGAACTTCATCAACTAGAGCCCTAACCTTTTGTTTACTTCTCAAACGTAGGCAGCAACGGATAACATAGACGCAGCGCTGCAGTGTGTACTTAGCAATGTGCCGAGGAGGTTCTGAAGACGCGATGCGAGTGAAATAGTCATACACCCATACAATAGACGAAAGAACCTGCTCGTCACGCAAAAGGATTTGAGACATCCGCCTCAGAAGATTGAGGGTTAGAGTTAGAAGGGGCTGCAGTTCAGGACTCCCACAAGGTGATACCGAGCAAAATGAGCGCATTTTCTGCCCCTGATTAAGCTCGCAAACGTGCCCAAGAAACCCCATAAATATAATCTGAACCATCTCCTGTTGATGGGCATGACAAGAAAGGCCATCCATCAAGGTAAGAATCGCGCCACCCTTGTAGCGTTCTTGGAAAGAGGGACATGAAAGAAAGCATATAACAAAAATACGCATAGACAAAGTTACTGTGACGGGGTGCGACGAAGCCGACACCATAACGGGGAACCAAAAAGGTGGTAAGACGTTGCACATTTCCTTTGCGAATGTCTCCCTTCCTTTTGGTGTCAACTTGTCCCAGGCATCATTGATAGACCTCAGTAACAAATTTCGAACGATCTCGATATAGGACAGAGAAGTTATCAGTAACTTAGATCCAAGATGTGTACTCACTGGGTTATCAGGCATCGATAGACAGCATATAGCAAAGACTTCACTCAGAAAGGTATCATGAGAGGCTAGAGCTAGCAGTATCAACGTAACACAACGCATGGCGCGCTCGAGAATTACATGCACCACATGTTGGCGAAAGAGACCACACACGAAACCATTAATAAAATCTGCATTACACATTCGGTGTGCATTGAAACAGTGATAAGGATTGTCAGGGCAAATCAAATCCTCCATATTGCTAAGAATTGTATGTAAGGCGGAAGTTGGTAGATTACAAAGCACCTTCCAATTGAAAAAAATTTGTTCAAGAGGCGGTGTGTAACAAATAAGGCTATTGTGGAAGATGCGGTCCCTCTCATTGAGTCGTCTGCAAGAGTCCATCGTACATGCGCTAATCGAAAACAAAGTTTGAAGGGACTCGACGTCCGTTAAGTACAAGCGCGGGTGTCTCATAACATGATTCGTGATCCACCTCACAAAACGCCTCCAGCTTGCATCGGAAAATTCTGTTTGCTTGTTGGCTGCAACAAGCACACGCAAAAGGCGCCGGGCAGTAATGATAATCCGCTCCATCTTCGCTTGTTGTAATGACATCTCCGTGTCAATGATGCTAGTCCAGAGAACCCATTCACGCATGGCACCATGCGCCAGCAAGGCGTCCACCTCGCTGCACATGGATTCCGTCGGTGACGTATGGCCTCCATAGGCAAAAAATTTCGTTGAGCTAGCGGGCTCGCAATTCACAAAAGCCCACTGGTTATTGTTCAAATAATTCAATTGACTCGATATGAGGCACATGCATCGCACATGTAGCCGTAGAAGAGCTCGGTCAGGTGGTGAAGCAATAAGTATGGAACCCTTTTTGCAACTTGACACTAAGTTACCAAGCTTTTGAGACACACTGACGGCTCGTAAGACCTCATCCCGAAGATAGGGAGCTCGCAGCGATGCTTCGTGAGAGCTGGAATGCCCCCAAAAGTTGTCTTGGCTTTGCGCACCGAGAGAGTAAAGGGCAGCAGCTTCCTCTGCCGACACAACGCGATTGAACAGCGTGTAAGAGATAAATTTCAAAACAATATTTGCGTTTGGCTTCTCTCGCGGCGAGCCCACAGTGCAGCCAACTTCGTGAATCAACGTGTGTAGACCACTACCCACTGGAACAGCGTCTTGAACAGTGATATGAGGATATGGGCAAGGCAGTACACTAACCAACACACCGTCATAGTAAACCTGGAGAGTTGATGCAAGGAACATGCTGCGATAATGACATGTCACAACGTGCACCCATCTACCTGGAGGAATAAACGGAAGCTCTACAGATGTAGAATTAGAGTTTTCTTCATAAAGGTAGTGGCAATATTCCTCTGAAGGGTTAACTAAAAAAGAAACAGAGAAGTTTGAATCAGTGGTAGCCCATGATAGTTGCCATAACGAGTTGCGTTGATCCTTCCGCTCAAGGACAGAGAAGTAGTTCCAGTGTACCCAAGTTTCTGTTGAGTACCCATCGGAAGACGGCCACGTTTCGCCAACACAGCGAACCACGCCAGACGCACCACCGGATTCGGAAAACTCAATATTATATCGGTTTTCCACCGGCTCACCGTCTCGAATTTGAAGAGCAGCGAGCCAAGCGTCGGCCTTAGAATCAACAGCATCTAAAGTGTCTTCTCCACCGAAAAAAAGGTTGTTGAATTCCTTACGCGCAACATCTCGCACACAACACAGCAATCGCGGTTGCTTCCATTCAAGAATGTACTGCGCAAGAAAGGAATTCGGAAGTTTGATTTTGGTCGAAAGAAGAAATTTCTCGACCGCCAGCGCCACATCACTTGCAGTAGAGACACTATATGTGTCTTCCATAGCAGAACGCTCCTCACCCGCCCAGTTAATAAGCATTTTGAGTGGGTGCTTAAGCTCGCAGAAGGGTCGCTCTAAGACTGCGTATGGTCCATAGAGCACAGAGGAGCTGCGCATCGCGTCGAAAACTGTTTCGTCACCCGATTCAAAATATGAAAAGCAAGCCGTGATACTTTCGTTTGTGCAAAAAAATCCACAACATAAATCGAGCATAAACTGAACGTTACGTGTTGTACGAGCAAGGCTCACCAGAGACGCGTCGAACACATCCCACACATCGCTATAACACACCACAGGAAGAAGGAAACACAAACAGCACCCGATGAAGTGCAAATCCACGCGTGGAGCTTGGCTGCTGTTGATGTCGTGCACCATCGCGAGGCACAGTTCAATCGCATTTCCTTTGATAGCATCCTCGGAATGCTTCCCAGTTTGCAGCGTGGCTACAAGCACCGCAAGAAGGGCAGAAGTACCTGGCCGCCACGGTCTTGTCTCAGTGTAGTGCGAGATGTTCGATATGAGAGTACCGTAGAAGGCCCCAGTTTTGACCACGAGGCTCGTGAACATATCTCTCAGAATGACAGAAACCTCATGTTTGTTCTTACTGCTGGACTCAAGAATGGTGCTTAGAAGAAGATTAGGCGTATGGTCAAGGTCTAAAAGGCGCGTTGCAGTCGGTGATCTCACCAATATTTTGTAAAGCACCGCTGCTTTCTCAACAAACAAGGATAAATCCTCATCGCATTCAGAAATTAGGTGCAAAACACACCGCAAAGAGGCCGAAATAATGCCACTTTTCAAGGCCAAATCCACGGCGAGCGGAATTCTCTCGCAACAGCTAATAAAGAATTCCATAAGAAGTACTTTGCAAGGTGTTGCAGCAACACCTTCTGTGCAGAAGTCGCTCATAAGGAATTCAATATGTTTTACAATGTCATCAGTTTCATTGAGTTCCGACAAGAAATTCAAAAACAAGCGTAGTTGCTGCGGAGTAAATGAAGCAATATTTTTATGGCACGATAACAACATAGGTTCGCGCAACGAGTTGTCTACGCCCTCGGATAGCAGTAACCGGAATAGCTCCACACCATACAGCTCGGTAAGTGACGCAGAAGTGGAGCATATGAATAGGGTTAATAAACATTGAAACACACCAGGACAGTTAATCGAAGGCCGGACCGTCTTACCGCCCCCACTCGTTAAAGCTCCAACTATTTTTTGCTGAAATTTACTAAACGTTTCTGGAAGCATCTGACGAATGCCACTACGCACCTTCGAAAGGGAAGCTGATGATTCCAGTACCTTTCTTGATGAATTAACCATCTTCTCAAAACATATTAGAATTCTCTTACATAGCAATGCCTCTGAATCCTCCAATGATTTTGAGAGCGCTAGCATCATGGGTGCAACGGCACCGAAGTCAAGCGTTTCCTTTATTTGGTATCCCGCACGCTGACAAGCAAAAGCTACGCACTCTAGTGAGCACGTAAGGCTCACAGCAATATGGGATTTGGTGTCGTTGCAGACATCGACTTGTTCACTTCCAATACTGTTTTCCAGTAAAGCAATAGCCTGATGAATAGGCTCCACAGCCGGCGAATGCAAAATTTGTTGTTGCAGAACCTTGGATGTGATCTCTGCGAGAAGGGAGGTGTTACTATCACACGAGAGCATAGTGTGGCACTTAACCAACGTTGTCACAACTAAGTTGATGTGCCTCGGTTGTGTGACTTCATTGAGACTTTTCCGAATTAAATGGGGTTGTGGGCAGCATATTATCTCCTGTACAAGACGCATGTACCCTAGGTTGGCTCGACTTACTGGATCAGGAAGTCGGTGTTCTGTGTGTTTTGAACTTATCAACTGAGCATGCAGCGACAGCAGAGTGGAGATCATATTATAATACCCAAATAGCTCGAAGCTCGCGGCCAAACACGCTAGGGACTTATCCGGATAAGGCTCGCAGGTCACTAAAAGAAGAAGAGAATCCACCAACTTGGTTTGGTACGGAGACGAAGCTGTTGAAACAGACTCCTCAGCAGGAGAGGAAAAAATACGCTTGGAGTTATGTACAAAAGCAGTACACAACATATTTACTAACGCATTCCCATCGCCAAAATATGTCTTGAATTGTGGATCGGTACGGGAATGAATCTCACATAGAAAGTCATCCAGAAATCTTTTCATTACTGTCTCATGTTGTGCGCTTCCTAGTAAAGTGCAGCGCACATCAAGCCAGCTTCTTTGTATGCCATCTCTTCTTTTATCAACCATTGCTCAACAAATTTTATCGACCCTTTCTATCGATGTAATACTTAAAATGAAAAAAGTGAACGAGTGAAACGAGCAAATGATGAGAGAATGAAGATGTAAAAATAGATAAAAAGAACATTTAAGCATCGCATCAGTTTTTAAGCTGTCAGATTATTCCCTTGATATGCATGAAGTTAAAATTAAATATTAATAACATGCTAAATATGAATATATATATATATATATATATAAGAGTGCATTTCAAGTCTCTGAAATGTTTATAAAAATGAAAATTCATCCCATTAAAGAGTAGAAAATTATTACCTTGGTTTATAGAGGTAAGTGAAAGCAAAAAATTCATAATGGTTTCACTCCTTAATGCTTTTAAATTTACTCTAACCATTGATTCAGATGAGCGGAAGTTTCAAGAACGTATTAATACGGAATATAGATCTTTTTGTTTAATAAGAGCTAAAAGAGAAAAATTAATAACAGAAAAAAACACCAAACAGAAAAAGACAACTAATAGATACATATGCCTGGTCCACTGATGCCAAGCCACTTAGTTTCGTTACAATTTCAAGGCAGTGCGTACCCCCATCTGATAGGAAAATAAGCTAGAAATATTTATGAACAAACGCATAAATTAAACTGTATCACATTAATATTTCGGGCTCAAAACAATTTTTTGATACACTTTTGTTAGGAAGTACTTTTACACAGTTCACGATAATATCATCGCTTATCTCCACATCATTGCCAAGCACCGAGTTATTCGCGACATGGCACCAAGAACCAATACGATTATTCCAGCCAATAATACTCTTCGAAATCACGGTAGCTGTCCCGATAGTTGTGTTATCAAAAATCGCTGCTGAATGAATATGACAGCAAGGACCAATCTTGCAATTGGCACCGATCGAAACATCGGGCCCGATCACAGAGCCCGCACCAATAGTGGCACTGGGATCAATTAGAACGTTCCCACAAACCTTGAAATGCGACTCCACCCCATCACGCGTTTCTTCAATGTGTGGTTTCTTTGTTTTGTAAGTTGTTTCGTCCAGGAAGGGCAAAAGCTTGGACATACCAGTAATAAAATCATGGGGCTGACCAATATCCATCCAGAACCCCTCAAGATTATACGCACAGAGTTCACCATCAATAGCCATCTTCGGGAAAATTTGTCGTTCGATGGAAGTCCTGCCAAGTGGAATGCGAGATAGAATGCTCTTATTAAAAATATAAATACCAGCATTAATGCGATCACCGACAAACTCCTTGGGCTTTTCAACAAAATCTCTGATAACTAACGTTTTTTCATCATAGATTACCGCACCGTACCTATCCCAATCCTTGACTTTGGCAACCATGATGCTCCCTTCCTTGCCATGTCCTCTGTGAAATTTAATGAAATCCTCAAGTGGATACTCGCATACGACGTCCGAGTTGAGTACAAAAAAGGGATTATCGTCTTGCATGAGAATATCACGCATCAGTGAAAGAGGTCCAGCAGTACCCAATGGTTCATCCTCAACAGAATAGACAAACGAAATACCTATTTTGCTTGCCCATTTGTCCATCTCAGCTTTCATAACTTCTGCACGATAGGCAACAGCGAGGATCACTTCTGTAACTCCAGCTTTCTTGAGAGCCTCGACTTGATGAATGATCATAGGTTTGTTACAGATGGGAACCAAGGGTTTGGGCACGGTGAATGTTAAGGGGCGAAGTCGGGTTCCAAATCCTCCGACAAGGATAACAGCCCGCATGCCCGGCTTCTTATCAGACATTTTTACAATTTTTTTTAATATTAAAATGTAGTAGTAATAAGCTTGGAAAGTATATGTTCGACAAGAAGATGATCCTGTGAGAAAGACTTGGGAAAGTAATTACATTTCATATCACACCACTTTTTTTTTGCAAATTGCATCATCAATCTACACTTGGGCATGATGTCGTGATGTTATCCATTCATGTTAGCTTTCTTCCAAAATTAACTAAATTAAGCCCGACTTTGAGTGTTACGATTCCGCACAACATTACTCAGCAGATGTGAACAAGAAGAAAATGATGATGTCGTAAGTTATGTTTTTCAAGGACGCTATCATACGACTTTCAAGAAAGATACTGCCTTTTCAAAACTAGTTTCCGATAATTTGAGGTATTTCTGCTGACGTCAGAAATTTGAAAAGGGTGATGTGTGAGGAAATCGTAACTTAACTACTAGTGTTAGAAGAGTACCTTAAGACATACTGTTTCAAAAGGGAATCCGCAATTTAAAGTTACCTCCTCTACTATTAGCTCTCAGGCATATCAGACCATTTTAGCCGAATATTGTTGCTAAGCCTTATGAATTTTTTTTTGAAAGGTAGCGGGGGAGGGGGGGGGGATAGATTTTTTTATCATATGAATGTTCCTTTGAAGAAATGCTTTCATAATGATAACAAAAAGGCCTTCTAGCTAAAAAGTGAATAGCTTGTTCTATACGCCCTGCCGTACAGCCATGACAAGCTACTTACAACGACAAACTGAATTCACATCGCATCTATCAGTTCAAAAGCTACCGTACCCATCACGATTTGCCCTTTATCGCGGGAAAGATGAGTGAAACGATGCTGCGGTGTTGCCGCGATACGATTCATCACGGTTTTGTGCTTTGCGATGAGAAGGAAACTTATGGTTCGGTTGATTTTTACTAGTTCCATTACCTCGACCTCTACCACAAGAAGGTCGATAACGATTACTCGACGGATCGTGATGCCCGTAACGTTCACCAGACTCACCAGAACTGTGTGTCTTGAATCGGCTTTCCGTCTGCAGTGGGACAAAGCATGGCGCACCCTCTAATCCCTTGTTTACTTGGCATCCCGCATTCACGCGTCTTCGCTGGGCAAGGTATTCCTGCTTCAGCTCTTTAACCTCGCCACCAAGAGGGATAACACTATCCTCAACCATGATAATAGATCCGTTGAGCACTTTAGATCCACCCTTAACGAGAATCTTTTCTCCCGGGACGGGGATACCCTTAAATATACTAAGGGTGGATAATTCAATGGCAGGAATATCCGTGTACCCATCTGTTAAGACAAGTCGAAGTAAACGGTGATTAGTCGTCTTTTGAAAAACCGAATTAAAGACGTCCTCCTCGTCTGCAGAATCTAAGCAAGGGCGCAACGCTTGCGTAGCATCCCGTGCGCTTTTGACTTGAAGAACTACAGAATAAGGAATGGAAGAGTTTGTTTGCGATGCGATTCCAAATGGGAGTGTACTTGAGTGGTTCACTTTCTTAAGATCATCCGTTAATGCCATCTGAAAGACGTCAACCGCACTTAACTCATTCTTCAGGAGTCTTGCCCTTTCTACATATTCTGGTGACACCACTAAGTGATAATTTGTCTTGACTTCTTCCACAAGTGACATCATATATATTTCTATTTAATCAGTATAATTACCATATGTCGAGCGTAACTATAAAAACAAATCGTAATGTTTCCTATATGTGAAGTTAGGAAATAAACCTTGAAAAAATGGCTTTTTATGTGTATATTATACGCTTTAACTATGAGTATTGTAGAGAGCTATGGATAAAGATTACAAGCACCCTATCAAATTATACCGAAATAACTCCAAATGCACTAGGTGATTCAAGTACAGAGAGGTAGACATGATCACGTGGATATACACTGTATGAAAAATCTATTTCATCTTCCCCCAAAAAAACTACGAAGAAAGAAAAATAAGAACATTTTCAACGATAAAATACACACATACAGACATACACACACACACACACACGTACACACACACACTTATAACAAAAACAAGATTAATTGTAGACCTAACAACGTGGAATAAAACCTTTTTACCGACCTTTCACTGGAAGTTCCGTATTACGAAAAAAAAAGACGTTGAAAAATAAGAACACATAGAAATGTTCGTTATCCAGATTGGCGTAATCACCTATAAATATAAATATGCATATATCCCTAAGATAGAAAACCTTCACCTCACGATCATTATCTTGGAATTCAAGAGCATTTGCCCTACATAATTCCAAGCTGTCTCCGCAAGATCTCGTTTTCATTAATCAAGCGACGACACTCATTATCGAAATCCTTACTCAGACCATCAGCTTTGCTCATTAACGACCCGAAGGTGCGTTCCTTTTTCTGATTTAGCAATTCAGACGAGACAGCACGTGACGCGATGGCTTTCCGAATTACGATCATCTTCTTCTCCAGCTCCTCTACCTTGGTGTCATAGGTATCAAGTTGTTCATCTCGCTGCATAATCGTTTCGCGAGAAAGTGCCAGCTCACGACTTAGCTCCTCAAACACAATTAAAGGCACTTCAGTTGCATCATCAGCAACACCTGTCATGGGCTGATCATTTTGAATCTCAGCAAACACTTGCTTCAAGAACAAGTTAGCAGCCTCCAGACGAGCCTCCAGTTGGCGAAGACGCATTTCCATGGAGATAATTGACTTCGTGTTGCTTGCACTTGATTCACGAAGCTTCAACAGATAGTTTTGGAGGGATCTTTTAGTACCATCCATATTACGAATCGCCTTGTTGCTATCCTCATCTTTAGATCGGTCCAGCATCCGTTCCTTCTTCTTCCTTAGACGCTCATACGATACGACCTTAGCGCTCAGAGAATCGTACTCCGCGTTTTGTTGCTGCAACTCTGCCTCTGCCTCAGCAATCTGAGCCTCAATGGGCTTTCGCTCCTCCAATCGAGACTCGAGCTGTTCGATCTCCTTTGTATAACGTTCTGATGTTTCCTTCAATATCTTCTGCTGTTTCTGAAGTTCGGCAAGTGCAGCCTTTCGTTCTTTGTAATCAGTGGCAGTATTGTCGCCAATTTGGATGTATTTTGGCGCTACATCCCAACGTGTTGCACGTTTAGCCGCAGCCAAGATGTTACTCTTCCCTTCCAATGCCTTCTCTACGTCTTCCAGTTGCTGAGAAACCACCTTGGACACATTCTTTAGCTCCGATGTCTTTTGATTTTCAACCTTGAGCGCATCTTCCAGTGTTCTGAGTGTGTCGAGTGTCTCAACTGAAATTTTCAAGCTGTTCTGATTCAAACTTGGTTGCTTTTCTTTCCTTTTGATCATGATTTCGTTCATCGTCTTTAGCTCAGCTAGAAGAGCCTGTTCCTCCTTCGCGCGTTGGAGCTCAGCAGACTTTTTGGTAACTTTTAGCTCTAAAGCACGAGCTTCAGTCCGCTGCCGCTCCAGTTCCTCTTCGTTCAGTGATTCGTGTGCGCCTTCATGAACCACAACGGTGCCATCTTGTTCCATCTTATAGTGTTTGAAATTTGTCAAAGAGAATAGTAAAAAAAAATGTCCTGTTTGGAATTCAATCAGTAGAACTAATAAAAAAATGAGATTAGATCAGAAATATAAGAATGCCATGCATAGAGAAAAAAATACGCACCCATCCACACGTATCTAATAACATGTACATATTCCTCTACCTCTGTTTTCATGGACCGGCTAAAACGAATGAATTAACAGATATTTCTGAATCAGTCTATGTAATGAGAGTTATCCCTATCCCTTGCCCCACAAGAAAATCAAATCCCAATGTCAATCACGTTAAAAGAGAGGAAATAGAAACTATTAATGATCAGGATAGGGATTATCAGAAAGCGTGCCCTCGTGTTGTAACATCTTAATTCGAGACATTCCCTCCTCTTCTGTCTGTGTGGAAATTGAGCAGGATTTGAAAATACATTCTTTGATAATCTTGGATAGGGCAATTTGAGTAAGCCCAACGCCATCACCACGGTAAATATCAAGCGAAGGATTGTAACCATGTATATCAATGCCAGCAACTTTGGGGCCACGAATCCCAGTGAGAATGTGTAATAAATCTCGAGTCGATAGCCCACCACTTACTGGATTCTCTACAGCAGGGGCAAATGCGGGATCCAAGGCATCAACATTAATGCTAAGAAAGACAGGATAATCATTTCGAATGTCACGAATGCAAAAAAGACCCTTGGAATATATGGCATTCATATCCATGTAAAGCATTTTATGGTGCTTTCGAACTCTACGGTCCTCAGATGATACACACCGGTTGGAGACACTAACTACGCCTTTTAAAAGTCCCTTCTCCATCATAATATTAATGGGTAAATTTACATCCCCTACTCGTGGATGGGCGGAGAAATGAATAAGAACCACATCTTCCTGAGGAATGAGTCGCTTGTGTGCTTCAATCATGCTGTGAGTGGCGGACCCGTCACCACCAACACTTACAGGAATGTACCCTTTTTCCAACAGGTCAGTTGTTGCCTCCATACTTGCCATAAACCATTCCTCGCGAGAAGGTGTTGCGGCATGGCCCTCCTCAACCATCAACCCAGCCTTAAAAACTGGGAGAAAAACCACCGTCTCCGGCGGACATTCGATCGGTGTGGTGTCGTGGAACGTGAGCTCGGCGTAAAAATCACAGTCACGTGGGCATTGATAAAAATGCTGCAGAATTTTGGCTGAGCTGCCTGGAGCACCATAGTCATAGCCGAATAATGCAACTGGACCAAATTTGTTAGCCCATTCACCGGAACGCGGTGAAATATTCTTCACAGTTGAGAGAAATTTTGTATACATTCAAATTTATCCCGCTTTACTTAAATCCTTTCAGACACCATGAAACCAAAAAAAAAAGAGTGTTGATAAGAGAATCGGATTCATTGTTGTCATTTACCCCGCCTCTAGGGAGTAAACGCACCACCACTTCCACCCCTTGATTTTCTTCGTTTCATAGCCGACGTCCCTTGTGATGCAATTCCTTGTCTGGCGATGCACAAATGCAGAAAGTGAGAAAGTAAAGCGAAAACTAAAAAATTATCGCTTGCTCAAGGACAAAAAAACTGTGTATGGGTTACGCTGATTTTCATCAACTAAGAACTCAGTCGACGACATGCACTCACGTGAGCAACAAAGCTTTGCACCTACCGATTCCCAAGCTAATTTGTCATTCCTCTCCCCATCCCCCTTAAAGTGTGCTACAGGAAGAATACGTCCTTTTTGTGAGTGGTAACGATGTTGCTTATATTTTTCTGCTGTTCGTGCTTGCCGATCCAAACGATATGCAGCACCTTTTTCTCGTTGTTTAGTCTGCCAAGTGAAAAAAGCCTCCCGCTGCGAAATGCGCTTTAGTTTTTGCTCTTTTAGCATTGCGAGCAGTCTCTCCTTCTGCGCTAACAAGTCATCAGTAGAAATGAGATAAGAATCGAGTAAATTACATTCGCGAGCGAGATCTTCATCGTCGATATCAGAAGGAGAAACACCTTGTTTTTCCTTCCTCGATCGCGCACGGGCAATGATCGACTTAGTTTTCACATCCTTTACTTCAAAAGCTAACCTAGCGAGGCACCGTTTCAACATTTGGTGGACTCTAACACTCTCTATACTATTCTTTTCCTCTTGTTGTTGTTTGAAGCGAAAACAAAAAGGAGTCGTTCTGGATTCTCACTGTTAGGAAAGAATTTGCGCATTTAAAAGGAATGAATATCACACGGTATAGACTTTTATGTGGAAAAAGTTCGATTATGGATTGCGCATCCCTCGTCAAATGTCAATAATGTTTATATTAATATATTAGCTTATTAAACGGGATAAACTTAGACAAGCATAACTCACGCAGACATAGAGTCTAGCTCGGCTCGGAGTTGGGCAATCTTTGCCTTTTTGGCACGAATGCCTTTACGACGCTCTTCTTCTGTGTCATCTCTAGGTCTCTTCGTAGAACTCGGAGCCGGCGCTTCACTGACATCTTTGTTATGAGCAGCCTTTGTCGTCGCTGTGTTCACCTTATCCCCCACCGGTGCTGATTTCTCCTTTTGAGAGGCCAAAGCAGCCTTGCACTCATTTGAATTTTTCTCTTGAGATGACTTTTTCTTCCTGGCAACGTCTTCATATGGCGGTGCCACCTCAAGGGCTTCAATACCGGAGTTTATTTCACCGCAGTTCGCTATAACAATGCGGGAGCGTGTCCGCCCTGATGCAGATCCAAGGCGCTCAATACGCTTCAAAATATCGATACCTTCCACAACCCTACCAAAGACAACATGCTTTCCATTCAGCCAAGGCGTTGGAGCGGTGCATATAAAGAACTGAGATCCGTTCGTATTTGGCCCAGAATTGGCCATGGAAAGGCAACCCAACCCCGTGTGCTTACCAGCCTTTCCAGCAAAAGATTCATCTCGAAATGTGGTGCCATAGATGGACTCTCCACCTGTACCATTGCCGCGCGTAAAATCACCACCTTGAATCATAAATCCAGGTATAATACGATGAAATGGGCAATTTTTGTAATGAAGTGGCTTTCCGCTTCTCCCTTTCCCCTTTTCCCCAGTGCATAACGCTCGAAAGTTTTCTGCGGTCTTAGGTACGGTATCGGCATAAAGCTCCATCACAATCCTCCCGGAATTTTTATTATCGATGCTGATTTCAAAAAACACCTTTGGATTGATATTCGCAGATTGTTTCGAAACTGCCTGGTTAGGTAATTTCCCAGACTTGGGAGGTACGCTTAAACGCGACATAAAGAAATCTTCAATATCACCTATAATTGCAATTTGAGAAGAAAAGGGGGGCAAGATAGGAAAGAAAAAGAGCATAGAAGCAGCACAATCCAATGAGGATGTCTCCTTTGAGCGTGAATAAACAAAATTTCCCGCATTGCTAACATATATTTACCTGAAACAATAGTAGTAGACCTAAAATAGTTATATGTATTAAAAATAAAATCGTGGTTATGAAATAGTTACTACTAATAACAAAAATAATACTGCCAGTAAGCAACAATCCGAAAAAAAAACTACATGTTGTTTTTAAAGAACTCTCCAGCTTTGGAAACATCCATAGTGAGACGACCCGGCTTCCAATCACATGGAATCACATCACCATGCTCATCTGAGTACTGGAATGCTTGGACAACTCGCAACGTCTCGTCCACGCTGCGCCCAACAGGAAGATCATTAATAGTTGAATGACGGAGTATGCGATTTTTATCGATAATAAAGAGGCCACGCAATGAAATACCCATGTTTTCAATAAGCACACCGTAGTCACGCGAAATTTCCAAATTCTTATCCGCTAGTAAAGGAATACGCATTTCACCAAGACCACCACTTTTGCGGGGAGTGTTGACCCAGGCAAGATGCGAATATTCGGAGTCACACGATACAGCGATCACTTGTGTGTTGATCTTTTCGAACTCTGCATGACGATCCGAGAAGGCAATGATTTCTGTTGGACACACAAAAGTAAAATCCATTGGATAGAAAAGAAGAACAACGTACTTTCCCTTGAAGTCATTCATGTTGATTTCCTTAATACTCCCATTAACAACTGCTTTACCTGCAAATTCTGGAGCCGGCTCACGAACGGAGGCAGTACGATACATCTCGTAGTCGGTATTAAGTAGTGGTGTCGTGGCGGTGAATGCACGGCTCTGGAGCCTCTTTGTGAGACAACTGATCCCAATGCGGCGAAACATTTTCTGTTGCAGTTCACGTTGTGTGCGCGTATGTTCAGTTATTTAAGCAAATCTCTTAAATAGATAAAAACTGGAAGTCTAAAAAATTCTAAAAGGAATAATTAAAGATAAAAAGATATTAGTAGCTTTATAAACTCAGAAAAAGGGCACTACTACGTGTAATATCTGTAAAAGGAAGCTTTCCTAAATCTTGTTTGATTAGCTCTTAATCGACAACTAGAATATATATATATATATCCTTTTTATTTGCACTACATAGTTATGAATTATCAGCATTAACAATTAGCTCCATAGTGCTTACAACCTTCTCCATTCTTTTTAAAATGCCAAGTGACGCAGCTATCCTTTTTCGTGCTATTTTCATCTCCCGGTAAAAAAAATTACTTTTACTCACCACAGTGCTGTAAATCTCAAATATTACCTCGAACACCTCTAGCATGGTGTCTATGAATTGTGGTTTGTCAACATATTCGGTTGCAAAACGAAGAATACGTGCCATTGTTCGATCGTTCTGGTTGCTGAGGGCGACGTGCAGCGCGCCACGTCGAATCAGCTCCTCTAGTGTTGAAACCAGAACATCGGCATGTCGTGCATAAAGAGCTGTTTTAATGGCTTTGCCATATTGGTATGTATTAAGTTGGTGCCTCACAGAATTCATTTTTTCTTGCAATATGACCAATTCTTTCGTTTTTTTCTGTGGCTCTCCAATCTCATCATTCTCTTCTACAGCACTTCGTTGCTCATCTAATTTGAAAACACGAAGATCCCCCGTGGCGATCCCAACAGCGAACTCTGTGCCCTGATGTTGCATAGCAACTGCGGTCAGTGGGTCGCTAAACTTCATGGTGGATAACGACTTCAACTCTGAGTCAATAAGGGTGGACATTTTAAGACGGCAATCAAGGGAAGCTGAAAGAAGTGTCTTGTGCTCCGGCGAGTATGCTAACGAAACAACCGTTTTAGTGTGAAAGGAAACTTGTGACACAAACGAAGAGAGGCCCTTTCGAACATCAAAGAGTGTGATTTGATCGCCCGAGCCACACGCTATCAAGTCTGCATCTTCTAAAAAGCAAATTGTCTCTACAGCCGCACCCAATATCTTTCCAGAAGACTGCAAAGGTTTAGACAGACTCGCCCGTGGGTCCCAGAGATTGACACTGTGATCGTAGGAACCACTAAGAAGACAACCAGAGGAATAGTTTTCGAGACATCGAACGTAGTCTGTATGAACATGCGCGGTGTCCAGGGCTTCGTCATTCAAAAGATCCCAGAGTTTGACAGTTGTGTCATCACTGGCTGACACAAAGTTATGCTTGCCGAGAAAAATAGCACTTCGAACCTCCCTTGTATGACCTGCAAATTGCCTCTCAAATGCCGTATCAGGGGACTTGACCACGACTCGCTGATCGATCGCCTGTATATATAGTTTGTCATCGTGTCGAAAACGGATGGAAAAGTTTTTGCGCCCAGTCTGCTCGTTCACAACAACCCCATCATTGTATGGAACACGTAGAATTGCCAGTTGATTTGTTGAGGTAACGCCGAGCATAGTACCTCCTGTGTTATAGGATAAACCTGTAATCTGCCCGAAGAGCTTTTGCTCATAACACAAGCGCGAAGTATTCCATATTATTGACTGATCTTTTTTAGTGTGGGGAGAGGCCACACGCAATGGGAGTTGCCACTTATTATCCATATCTAAAAAAGGAACGAGAAGGAAAGAAGAGAATATAACTCGCTAAATAGTCTACAAGTGATAACAATAATACATTTGCACTATTAATATTTTCAGTAGGCGTTCCTTTTGTTATAACGGGATAACTTGCAAGCAATTCAAACCACAAAGAACCTCATAAGTGTCTGGGTTCTGAACGTCATAGGAGATCATACCATTAGCTATTCTACAGCTTTGGATAACACCTTGCATTGTTCGACTACTTTGCGCACTTCCATCATAAATGCTTACTCGCACAACGTCACCCTGTTCAATCAAAGGCATTAAAATCGCAGCATGTTTTCCATTGGAACGGGTAGTGTAATCATCTTCAATCGTTACACTCTCAGGCGTCACAGTGGCAGCAGTCATCGGGCAACCCCTCAAAAAATTGGCTTCGGAAAGTGTAGTTGTGAAGTGAGAAACCACATGCTCAAGTAATTCCTTTTTAGTGGGAGGCTTAGTAAAACATGCTATGAAAGGTAAATGGCCGGGTAATAACTTCATAGTTGGCAGAAAGACAACGAAGTTGACAAACACCCAGTTCAGTTGAATACATTTTGAAGGTAAAGGTAATAGATATTGATAAAAAACAACCTCTGGGATGCAATCGTCTGGAAGCAGAATCTTTTCTACGAAAGAAGTGAAACAGGATCCCTTTTTTCTCATTAATGTATAGCAAACGATGCAGCCAGATTGAGCAACCGATTTGCAGATGGCATAATAAAGAGAACGCATTGTCTGCTGACGATTGTACGCAAACATTTGCATCTTTGAGCCTTCCCTAGCATCTACAAAATGGGTAGTGACGAAAAGCTGTGAGCTTGAACATTTAGCAGAATTATGAAACTCCGTACCATCCTCTGTGCAATAGTTTGAGTTTGGTGAAGCTATAAATGAAAAACTAACTGGTATATTATATTGAAATTGATGCATACACCAAAAGTTTGCTAAAAAGGATAATATTAGTCTAATCGTAAGAATGTGAGACAAAAATAAAAGCGAATTCGGACAACTCAGCTTTAGAATATAAGTAATGGATGTAAAACAGGAGACAAAAAATAGAGAGTCCCCAAAAAATGAAGTCAACATGTTCAGCATTTAACGGTAAGTATTTTATCCTTATAGGAGAGAAAAAGGAATGTTGAAACACAATTTCAGAATTTAAAAAGCTTAGAATATATATGCATACCAAATAAGTCTATAAGATATACGCTTCAACCTTTTATTTCCTCCCACATTCTAGAAATATCCGAGTCATGACTAAAAGTAATGAGTTGTTCAATCTCACTTTTAAGCGACTCGGGAATACAGATATCCTTGGACTCTTTCGGACCTTTTATAAGGAGCCCATGAAGCGTCGAAATAAACTTTTTTACATTTTCTATAACACTGTCCGATGGGAGACGCTTATCGCTGAGCTCTTTTAGGCGTCTCGCTATGAAAATATTGATGCTTTTTTGATTCAAAGAATTAGATACATGGAGCAAAACTGCTTCAATATTCTCCAGGTGTGCACTCCCATTCAGTGCGCTTTGGATACAAAAATTCAGTGTCGGCTGAGGAATGCCCTCTAGAATCGCTGCACAGGCGATTGGATTCTGCTCGGCTATACCAACGAGAAGAGAAGTATTGAGTGTAATGAGACGCAATACTTCCTCTGAATAGCCCAGAAAAAATATGTTCTTGATGAAATATTTGCTCATACATTTTGACGCGCGAAGTTCAGTCCCTTTCCTTATGCTATCCGATATCACGGTCGTCATTGAATTGTCAACAACAAGCATCGATGTGTGCTCAGGAAACAAAAGCTGCAGTTCACCCGTTAATATGGGTAGGGATGCAATTTTAGGCGTAATTGGACTCACCGAAAGTACTGCACGCTCGCTCAGTTGCTGGTTAAAAGATGTGACACATTTCTGCGTGGTGCTACACTGTCGCTTGTCTCTTTCGGATGCCCAGCAATGTGCAACATCAGCCAGAGCCTCTTTTATAAGAAGACTTGATTTATCACATGTGTCGAGGAGGCTATCAATGTCTTCCTGTTTTTTCGAAACATAGGAACTAGCGTTTTCATCGGCAGATACTGCTCCCATAAGTAGCCGAAAAGCAAACACTTTTACTATCAAATGAATTCGGTACTCCTCCGCATAAGTTGCCTCGGCACTCTTTTTGGGATCCTTCGAATCCTTAAAGGAATATTTGTATTTCTCAGCACAAAACATGTCCCTCCTAATCGCTCGCTCAAGCTCTACAAAAATGTCAAAAAAGAGCACTTTAGCAGGGAAGTCGTCATTCCTACGCATCATATCAGTTAGATATATGGACATGATTAGCGCCACTCCATCTACCGACGCGATGAAGTCCTTGCAAAGGGTTTTAAGCTCACACGTGAGTGCGTGATAGCGGGACGGAGAAAAAATTTCCTTGAATTTTTTCTCAGTGGCCGCAAATGAAGCGGTGGCATCGAAAAGCAGATCCAGGAGAAGATTTTTCTCAGATGCAGACAAATACTCCACCGCCATTTAATCCGTTATATATCAAATACGTATGCGAAAAAAAGAAATCAATACAAACCTAGATATACAAGACTGAACATGAAGAGAAAAAGGAAAGAAAAAAAGATCTAGATTACAGCAGGAAATGAGCTCAATATTCAATTTCAAGAATGAACAACTGACCTAAAGATCTCCCGTACATATTTATGAAAATCCATACAAACTAAGAAACATAATGACATAAACTAGCACTTCTTAGATGACGTGAATCTAGAATTCGGAAAGAAAAACCAGGAAACAATTTGAGTATGCCTATACCAGAATATCGGAAATTAGCTACAACAAAAAATAAAGAACACTGAGACCAAAGAAACTGCTTCGATATACATGGACCTGAGATAGACAAAACAGCTTGATATCCCACAAGATTCAAATTTTATGTTGAGAATGATAGTTCGAAATTTATGAATAGCCCACAGCTTCAAGAATATACACACCCTTTTAAACGACTGTAAATACTAAACAGAGTTCAAATTATCACAGCAGAAATAAATATAACTTCAATAAGTGAGAAACATTTTGAAAACTCATTCAGCGCTAACGTCTTGCCCAGACACCATATTACATCCACTTGTGGCACTAGATCAGCTTTAGACCTGACCGAGCCATCAAGAAAAATGAAACCCAGTCGTGCAAAATCGAATTTTCTTCGAAAGAATCGTATGAGGAGAATCGGAAGCGAGAAGAGATAAAAGCAAAGATTCACATAAAAGAAAAAAATACTTTAAGAAGATAAAAAGAGATGAAATAGGGATAGCTTAAATGCCATATTTTCTTTTTGCACATCCATTGGATACTAGGGATATCAAGAGATTTTATTATGTTGAGTGCGGTAGTCTTAATTATCCTGAGATCGACTCTCACAAATCTCAACATTCACATCGAACTAATAACAACAAAGCAAATACAAACATCTGCCGAAAGTTGCTTTCTAATATCCCAAGGATCCACATTAGATTGAGAAGTATGTAACATTATGAAAATTCGCTGCACCTGTTCGGTCACAACTCACCATAGTTTAACATTATGCTTATAATGCTAATACTCTTTCACGAATAGAAAATTAAGCTTTTATCTAAAAAAGACAGTGAGTGCACATAATAGTTTGTCATCTTCAGTCAAAATATGAGCCGTGACTTTTCCGTGGTCCCTGATACTAATCTTTTTGCTGAAAAAGAAAACAACCTATGGTAAGATTTTGAAGAGGCAGGTTCAACGCCAAGTTTCTCGTGCCCATATCAGCGGTCAGTAGCCTTTCATAAATACGAAGTAAAGACGTTATTTTCTTTGCCAAGAATTACAACGAAGCAATGGTCAATAAGAGAGCATAAAAATCGGAACACTCATCTGTTGTATGTGGATTATCAGCCCCCAAAATATACCATTTTCAGAAATCTATGTACAACCAACAATAACTTCCTAGATAAAGGGAAAAAGTGTGTTGACTTACCATCCTTTTAAAGAAAGAAAAAGCATAATTAGCCCTTAAGCCTTCAGCACTTCTTCAAATAACACGGTAATTAATATCTATTGTTATCCATCAAATACTTATCTACACTGTAAAATCAACCCAGCGTTGTTTAGAAGGTGGAATAGGGGATAATGAGCTAATAGACTTTCTTGCTTCTTTCAGATGCTGGTCAAATTCATCAGCTGGTGGTAAAGCAAAAAATAATTGCGGCGCACTTTGTGTACAACTATCGAAAAAATCCGTGCTAGTGGCCTTATGATGTACAAAGGTTACCTCAAGCGGATGGTTTAGGTACAAAACTCCCTTGATTTGCTCATATGCTTTCCTTGCACGAATTTTAGTATCGAATTCAGCAACAAAATCAGTCCTCATGACGTTAGAGATATAATACCAGCGGCGTGCAGTTGGTACGAGACGGCGTATATCCTCTGACGACATAGGAGAGACTACATTGCCAATAAGTAAACTGCTTGTAGAATCATCTGGTGCTAAGTTTTTTTTTATTGAACTTAATGTAAACATAAAGTTATATATGAATATGTATATATTTATATATGTGTATAAATATATATGAGGAAAATTTTGTGATAAGTACAAATCTATTAAAACCACAACGCTAAAAAGGAGGGCACAATAAAAGGGTCAACAAACAAATTCATACAAAGGCGACCTTTGCAATTAAATATTTCTCATAAGAGAACAATAATCGAAGTGTAATAATAATAACATGAATCAGGAAGCGCTCTTTGCAACATTCAAGCTACTTTCATATTATCCATATACCATAAAGAGGTGAAGAGGCTTGACAAGAAAAAAGGAAAAACCACGGCAAGGAAGTCCAATAGAAAACCCACCAATTAAATCAAATGTGAAGCTTCAATGGCCCCAGGCAGAACCGTCCCGTGACCCCCCCCCCCTTGCTGTAAGCAAAAACATTTCCGCATTCATTACACGACACCAAGCCGAAGACAAGTAAGTTATTACATAATTTGCTCAGAGAAACAAAAATGCTGACATTCCAGAGTAGCTGTTTTAGGGGTATCGATCTTAGTCCCATGTTTGTTCTATAAAAGGTGGGGGAATCACTCCTGCCGATGGCGCCGGCGCCATCGCTCGCGGTATCCAGAACCTCCCGCGTCCTCCTGGTTATTAGTAGGCAAGGAAAGGGGGATTAGTCATGGAAAAAAAATCAAACAAAGGTGGTCATGATTTTATGTATGTTTCAATATTCCACTAACTGTAAGGATGCTTGGCAATATAGACTTCAGCAGATTACAATCCTTCCCCCTTAAATTGCTTAAATATCCAAGCTGTTCGCGTGAATGAATGCCATTTCGCTTTGCATGTGCTTTTTTACCCGGGGGGGGGGCGGCCCATGCGCAACTCAAAAAGCAGAGGGCCGGGTCGGAGATGAGCTACCTACAACCCTACCCAACGAATCCCGCCAACTCGCAGGTTTTATTTTACGTTGTCGAGTATACCGGAACAAGCTTCCTCGGTACAACCAGTCGCTCCCCTATTGGCCGCATCGAGTTTGAGCTCTTCGACGACACGGTGCCCGTCACAGCGCGTAACTTCAGGGAGCTGTGCCGCGGTGCCCCTGGAAAGGCCCCTGGGGGTAAACCACTCTCCTACAAAGGCTGTGTATTCCATCGCATCATCCCGAACTTCATGATACAAGGGGGAGACATCACGAACGGAAACGGCACCGGCGGCTGCCCCATTTAAAGGACACGCTTCGGGGATGAGTCTTTCCAATGAAAGGCTGGACGACACAAAGGCCCCGGTATCCTTTCTATGGCCAATGCAGGTCGAAACACCAACGGTTCTCAGTTCTTCATCTGCACCACGCCGTGCGCGTGGCTTGACAGCAAGCACGTCGTCTTTAGCCAGGTCATGAAAGGGTTTCAGTATGTCAAGATTTTGGAGTCGTATGGTACTCCAAATGGGAAACCATCGAGGGTTGTCCTTGTAAACGATTGCGGTGTCCTCAAAGAAAATGAGTAGCGTTATTACTTTCTATTTTT
>HF955076.1:322736-341705 GCA_000582765.1 Phytomonas sp. EM1 | reverse complement strand
TTAACTTCGTTTAGCTATTATAGCCTATTTAAAACAGATGAAATGAACCAGTAGTTTATGGTAACGGGGCCTACCACGTTGGGTCCTTGTTGCCTGTCTTTTTCTTGTCGTTCAGCTCAAAATGTTTAGTGCGTTTGAGGACACTCTGGATGACAGACTTGCAACTGGAGCATTGGAGTTTTAACACAATCTTCTTTGTTGTCTTTGCCTTTTTGTGGAAAATGGGCTTCGTCTGACCTCCATAACCTGACTGCTTGCGATCGTAACGACGTTTACCACGAGCGTAGAGACGGGCCTTGCCGGCCTTATACTGAACCACTTTGAATGTCTTGTGCGCATTGCAGCGCTTGTCAGGGCAGTGCAAGACCTTCTTTTTCGGAAAGTTCACCATTTCTACACGGTTCTTTGTAATATTTATTTATACAAATAGATAAGTTGGGATTCAGAGTGGGCAACTTTTTAAATATTATGCATAAAATAAATGAAAACATTTTTCGAGATATTTCATTATTGGCTGCGTTAACCTTATAAATGAGGAGCTGAGTAAAGGAATGCTAATTTGATTTAATTGTCCTAGAATAGCTCTAAATATACAGGCATAACTTTATGCGAACTTCATAATTATTTTCTCTATTCACTATGTTGAAAAATAAAAAAGAAAATTAAACGTCTTATGACTTTGGATATTCTATAAATACACTTAATCTTAGTGTATAAAGGGAGAGTTGTGTTATTCTATGAAATTTATTAGGTCTATTTTAGAAGTAGGCACTCACCGGAACGCTTGTGTTTTCTACGGTCACCATCTCCCTCGCTTCTAAAAACGACTTTTCATGAAGTCGTTGTCGACTCTTTTCATGACTTTTGACTACACTGCTCGGAGAGATAACACCATTTTTATGCTCAGTTGGAATCCCCTCGTCCACAGAGTCCTTCATTCGCGCTTCATATGACACCCTCCTCGACTCTGGCTTACCCAAAGTGGCCTGCTGGCATGAAGGGGCTCTCATAGCTCCTGCTGAGGGTGTGCGTGAAATCGCAGATTTATCTTCCTGTGCTGCCGAATACGCAAAAAGAGGCATCCGTGCGGTTGAATCCTCCGCGTAGGAAGCAGTTTCTTTCACAGAAATTGAGGGGCTGTTCACGCGACCGTCCGGCCCTCGAAGCGCATCAAGGCTTGGAGATGGCTTCCATGATGTTGCGTTGGATGTCAACCCGGGAGAAAGCGATCCCTTCACGCTCCCCCACGAGCTCCAATGCCTTCCAGTGACGCTTGTACTACGCTGAAGGTGCAGCAACGCCATTTGTGTTTGCTTAAGCTCTTGCGACAACTTTTCCCTGTGCTCATCAGTTTTTTGCAGCTGCTCCCGTAGTTCATTATTTTTTACTTGAAGGCTCTGAACATGGTCTTGATAACTGGCAAGCTCCTTTTTCACACGAATGGACGCATTCTCTTGCTCTGAAAGAAGGGCTTGATGGGTGCGTAGCTGTTCTGTTGCCACTTTGAAGCGTTCTTTTGTGTTTTTTATGGTTTGTAGTTGGTTACCAATAATGTAATTAGCTTTATCAAGCGATTTCCCGACATGCTGGAGTTGCGTGGTGAGCTGTTCGTTTTGTTTGTTTAGCATATTGATATAGCTGTCCTGCTTCTGGAGGTGCGATTTCGCGGTTTCGAGCTCCTCTTCCTTACTTTGCAGAGACGCCAGAGAGCTCCGCAGACGTTCACTCAGGGAAACATAATTGAGCTTATTTTCCGAAATGACACTTGTTGCTTCCATTTGGTACATCTTGAGCTCCTGTAACAATTTACGAAGCTTCTCAAGCTCTAGTTGCTGAGCATCACGGGTTTCCTCCAAGTGTTTATTGTCCAATCTGAGCGATTTCAGAGTGGTCTCAGAAGCTTCGCTGCGCTTGCGCAGTTCATCAATAATTGCATCTTTTGTTTGATTATTTTCCTTTAAATGTTGCTCAATATTCGAAACTTTATTTTGTGCATCTTTCAGCTTATCCTCATAGCTGTTACGAAGCACTTCCATATCATTCTGATGGACCTCACGCAGCGTGTTCAGGGAAGTCAATTTATCCTTCTCGGATTGTGCAGTAAGAACACGCAGTTCCTCTTTAAGAGATCGATTTGCTTCAGTCAACCCTTCGACACGGTGTTTCAGGTCCTGAATCATCTGATGTGCTCGCTCCCCTTCTTCTTTGCGTTCCGAATTGCATTGAAGGAAAGCTTGCTCAAAGTGCCGAAAACGCTGTGCAAGATATGTTTTTTGCCCTGTATCACCCTGTCGTATTAGAATTAAAGAAATGTGCTCTACAGTTTTAAATGAAGTAATTTCGATGATTCGAAGCGTACCACGACTGGCATCGTTTGCGTGTACAGCAAAGCTGATTTGAAAAGGAGATGTGCCTTGCGTAATTCCTTGAATCATGTTCACGAAAAAACGTGGGAATCCGTAGAAATCGACCAAAAGCTCGAGCCTTTGCTTGAAAGCACTGTAATCTTCTTCAATAAGCTCTAACTCAAAGAGGAAAAAAGGGTCCTCTGGGTCCGTTAGACGAATGAGAATCGTTCGTAGTGTGCCATGTGGACCTCCTCGGCCCAATCGGATGCAAAGACCAAGTGAATGTGCTGTTGTTGTCTCATCTTTAGGATGCAGTTTAGAAGACATGGGTACTACAACCTCCAGAAGGGTACTACCCTCTGGTGAGGTGTCAAGTGCATTGACTGAGGAGTCTACAAGAGCCTCGTCCCTCGGTGCAGTATGAAGCAAAGACGCTTGGGATGGCACTTTGTGCGTAAAGCAACGCGTCACGTCGAACACCTTCCCTGAGTTCCTGTCGTCTCCGAAATCAGAATGATTGCAAACGCTATAATCAGCTATTCTACTGGAGTTCATAGCTATTGATGGTTTGAATAATAAAAAAGATACACTATATATTGTCCCTCAGTATATGTACAAATATATATACATATATATATATATATATATATATATATGTGTGTGTGTGTGTGTAAATATACCTGTTTGTTTATATTTGTCGAATGCCAAAAAATATATATTGTCTTTTGGTCAGCTCTTATGCAAATAGGTTGCGGGAAAGGTGATAAATTCGATGTAAGAAATATGAAAACCCTTTGACAATGATACTGATTATTCCACATTAAGCATAAATAGATAACAAATATAATGTCTGATATGGTGTGCTGCGTTTCTTCTCTATGATATTGGAATTGCCGTATCCTCTATCTCACCCATCCGTATCCGGAAACTCTAAATACTCATCTGCTGTTGTTGCTGCGATGTGTTCTCGAGAATCATAGGCAAAAAAATTTCGGTAGCTCAAAAGAATTGGCAAGACCGTAGCCTGCTGTGCAGATTTTTCAATATCCTCTAATGTGACCCATTCATGCCACTTGGGGTTAATCATGTCCACGATCTCGGACAGAATCAAGTGCCCCGAGATGTCTACCATGAGACCGCTTTGAACGAGTTCATTTGCAATCTCTTTGCAGAAGCAATGCAAGGTGGTAACACGAATGTAAGATGACGTGCCATCGAGGTCCAGTATTTTCCATATATATTTCATAGCCGCCCGCGTTGCCGCATGCTCCGTCGCGATCACAAAATTTAGATACGTTTTGTAGTCCATAACGTGACGCTCACCGGTGTGTGGGACGTGGCATTCAAACACGCGCTTGATAGCGAGGTGTGTGAAGCTGTCGTTGCTATAGTGGCTGATCTCCTCCATCGTTAGTACCCCATCTTCATCTTTGTCAAGCGCTGTGAAGTGTTCGTAAATGCGGCACATCAGTGGAAACGAAAACCAGTTGTCCATGCTCAACACTTCATGAGAATAATAGTCGGCGGAAGCATAGCTAAAAAAAATTTCCCCTCGAGGAACATCAAGGACTATATCAGAGTCTAGGATTCGGACTGTGTATTTGTCCCTGATATCAGAACCTTCATTTTCAAACAAGACTACAATGGCGGGTACCGTGTCGTCAGTGTTGACAGCTAAGGCCAGGTCAGCCTTGACGAGATTCGCTGAAACCTCGACCGCGCATCCGACAGGGTATGGTAAGACCGCATCCTTTGGGTTGCTCTCAAACAAACGCAGCATTTCTGAAAAAACGTCGCTCTTCATGACGGTATCTATAGAAATAGAACCCACATTGTGTGGATCACACATGAACATAAACTTCCGTGATGCATGGCATAAGTAGTATGACCGCATCCATGGCGGCATATCACGAACTAGCTTCAGATGGGGGATTAGTTTACCAATAAAGTTCTCAAGATCCTCCTCCGTAAGACCGTTGGATAGTGGTGATGAACGACTCGCTGAGCATGATAATTGTCTAGCGGGAATTGCAGATCTGAGACGCAAAAACGGTGGCGGTACAGAAGCCACAAGCTCAAGCTCGACACGTAGTCGAAACAAAAGAAGACGCTTTGCTGCAAACGCGTAAAGTGGTACCGCAGGCACTGTTTCCTTATCCGATCGTTTGAAAGCAAGAAAAACAGCAGGAGATAGAAACGGGTGCGCAAAGAAGAGGCATCTTCTCTCATCTTTTACCTTTTGCGATGCTTCTGAATCCTCCTCTGGAGTAACATGGAAAATAACTTCGTACACCATGTTCCGATAGCCCTCGTAGCTAAGTTGGAGTTCGTTATAAGACTCAACCGTTTCGTCATTCGTATTGAAAGTTCGATACCGATATTTAACTATACCACTCCAAATTGTCGTTGGATCGGTGTTCATAACTAGGCGATCAATGTGCTGCATGAGGTAGCTCCTCTTCTCATCACATGCCTTCCGTAGAAGAGACTGTGTTTCAGCATCCAAAGAATGTCGAAGCGAAAGCATTTTTTCCTCTTATTATTGAAATTGTGAGAAGAACACGTGCGTACGTATAGTATAATGAAAAGTCAAAGAAAGGAAGGAAACTTGGTAAATTCCAAAAGGGACTCTCCAGTAAAACACAATGCACTATATTCAAGTAGGTTTACCATACAAAATGCCTCGTGGGAAGTTTAAAAAGCGGTGCTATCCACACTAGCTTAAACCAACTCCAACAAAGCTTCAACCACATAGAAAGGAAAGATAGCATGACTTCCTTTATTTCGTTTGTTCAATACTTTTACCCACACACCAGATCTGTAAAATACGTCTGAAATCTCAACCAAAGAGAGTTTTAAAAAAATGACTAGTACCTTCGCAACAAAGCCACTCATTGACTTATTTCGATCCGATCAGTTCCAAACCCTCAGACAAAGTCGTTTTTTCATTGCACTGAAGCGGGTCAAATGTTCAGTGAATTTTTTATACCTGTATGTGTCCACCTAAAAGCTGTTTCTCTACTCTGATGTAAATGGGGGAGACTTTTCAAATACTGGCGTTTCCATCTTGCAAATTTTGCAGTAAACACGCGATTCAAAGTTTACATATGCACATCGAGGGCAAGTCCAGTCTTTGTGTTGAAAAGATTTAGAGAAATCCATATCTTGTGTGGGAAACTTTGCTCCTGGAGAATGTTGGTTACCACAAACAGTACAAGCATCATGATTATTTGAATTCGAAGCATGACATGACGTACATACCCACGTTGCAATTTGCTCTACAGAATCAGACAACCGAGGGCTCGCACAGACAAAGCATTGGGAACGCATCCTAAAGTTATGGGCTCTACATTTCTTGCAAACCCAATCGCCGGGCAAGAAGTTATCGGTTAGAGATATCATAGTACCTTTTGAAGCAGGAAGAGAATCAGAACTCGATTTTAGGGGCTTAGGCAAATGTGGTTTCAAACAAAACACACAAATCTGTCGGCGAGCGAAGTTGTGAGCTCCACACTCGCACAACCAGTCACCTTCCCTAACATCAGCTGGTTCAAAAAAGCGTTTGGATTGCTCTACGTTCTGTGATTGAATTGGAGTTGCATTTGCCTTCCCACAATTGTTGCACCACTTGCGGTAAGAAAAATTAGAATATCCACAACCGCAGACCCAATCCCTAAAACTTAAGGAATTCGAAGAAAAACGGTTTAAACTCAATAAAACACGAGAGCGTAAAGAATTACCTAATAGGAAAATTCGATGGTAAACCACAACGTGTTTAAGTAGACGCATTACTATAAGAAGCTAATAAACCACTTAGCTAACACAAAAAATTCATACATAACAGAAAAGAAAGAAGACAAAAGTAATTAAACCAACATAAAAAAAACAGCTGAATACGAACAAAAGCTTTTAAAGTAAGTATAGTAAACGAGAAGTATATATACATATAAAAACATTCTTCTTCATTTAGCCCAGCTTTCCATGCCGCAATAATGTGGAAAAAAAGTGCATAACCATTTTTCTATTACTCAGCACACATGGAAAAACAGACGGAAATTCTTCCCACTTCAAAACATACCACAAAAATTCGAATTTGCGCCTTTCCTCATCTTCCCTCCCTTTCATCTTTTATCTTCGCTTTTATCACGCCTAAACTAAGTTCAGTCTTCCCACTTTCCCTCTTCACTCCTGGCCTGAAAAAAGTACATTAATCGGAAACAATACAACATACAAAAAAACGGAGGGCAACACATCTAATTTCCCCATTCGTCTTCTCCACCCAGATCGATATCCGGCGAAGCCTCTTTGACTGGCGTCGGATCAGGCTCCACTTCACCTAAATCGTCTGCCTCGCCGTGAGTCGCGGAGTCTGGTAGTGGTGGTGGTACTGCTGCTGCTTCCAGTATGTCCTCCCCTAAACTACCGTGTTCAGGAAGACCCTCGTTGCCCTCCACGGCATCACACGCGTTGCTGCCGCCACGCGGCTGAATGTCAGGAAATAGGTTAGGATACGAAACTGGATTGGCTATTGACTCGCGCACGTGCGGCAGTGCAGACAGAGACAGCTTCCACTGGGTCACCGCCCCCTCGATCTTATCGGGGCAGTAGGTCCTTGCGTAGAACGCGGCCTCGGCGAAGCGCTCCGCCTGACACAGCAAATCAAACGCGTCAGCGTAGCGCTGCACCAGGTGGAAGCAGGTGAAGGCAAGATTGAGCTTTTTGCTCGCCAGACACTTTTCCCCTAACAGGGAGACCGAGTCAAAGTCGTTGACAGAGGTAAAGATAAGCAGCAAGCCACAGTAGTCCCCACATTTCCAATACGCATCAGTAGCAATATCAAAGTAGCCCTCATCAAGTGCAATATCACCGACCTGCTTCCAGCGTGCCGGCTCAGGTATGCGCTCCGCCAGCTGCCGAGCGAGCTCAAGGTCCTTCAGCCGCACAGCCAATTCAAAGCGATGGGAATCATCCGTAGTCGTCCGCAAGGCCATTTCATGCAGCCCACGCGACTCCAAAAAGTGCGCTATCTTGGGCTTGTGGGCATCCTCAATCGATTTGAGGAGCTCCTCAGCGGCACTGTAATCCTCACGTACGATCGCTGCCATGCACTCGAGAGTGCTCACTTTGAGTACATAACTAGTCACATTATTCTCTTTGTCTATACAAAATACTCGACCCTCCTTCGAAACGTACCCCAGAAGGTATTGGTTCCGTGATACCACCGCAATAGTGTTGATATCTCCGCCAATATAGTAGTTTAGGCGGTTGGTCTGAGTAATAAAGACCATACAATCCCCAATCCACAGCAGGTCACGCACACTTTCCTCTATCTCCTCGACGAGATCGAAGGAGGACTCCAGACCATCCTCCTTTAATTGGTTACGCCTGACACACTCAGCCACATCGTTGCTGTTATACCTGAGTAAAAATACCGAGTCTGCTGTCACAAGCGAGACGTGTTCGCCACTGCCGCTCCACTGAACCATCGTGGGCTGTGTGTCGATGACCCTGATGATCGACAGCGACACCCAGTCATAGAACACGATATTGGAGGACGTCGCCACTCCCAGCAGTGGGCCAGCGAAAAGGTGGTGCGCGGGCTCAGGCAAGGACAGTGTTGCACGTATCTTGAAGTTTTTGTAGATTTTCAGCGTCATGGATGTTTCCAGCACGGCATAGGAACTACCCTCCGGACCCCAAGCAAAGGAAGTGCAGGTGCCATACGATTTAGGGCGCAACGCCAACGTGGACAAAATGGTATACTCACCATCCCCTACGAGAACGACACTTTGTCCTCCAGCGCTGTGCTGGAGGAGGCGCCCAGGCGTCTCCACCGTACCGACATCCTTGCGCACCAAACTGAGCACCTCACCGTCAGGAGTACCCTCAGGGACTCCCTTGATGTCCAAACGGTGTATTTCATTGCCTTGCGTGATTAAGGCTCGCCCATTTGAGTCCATGGAGAAGATCGGCTTCGCCTCCCCCACTTTGAAAACGGTAAACCCGCTATCATATCCCACAACAAGCACATTAGAGAGGTGTCTTGTGGCCATCGTCCACCCACGATTCATTGCACTATGGTCTAGGCTGTGAAGCAGACGAAAGGTCTCACTAGATATCACCTTCATTGACGTGTCCTCAGCAACAGAAAAAATGAGGGGGACATCCGGGTGGAATAAAACCGAGGTGACGGTCCCACTGTGAAAAGCAAAGACGTGCAAACATGCCTTCGTCTGGTAGTCCCACAGCCGCACCTCATAATCATCAGAGCCACTCAGCAAGTACGGTTTGTCACCACGTGGGTAGTACTCCACACAGTTGACGCCCGCCGTGTGACCCTCCAAAAAGTACTTGGGCTGAGAAATGTTGATACCCCACACCATCACCAACCCGTCAAGCGAGGCCGAGGCAAAAGTGGAAGGATCGTTCGGATTCAAAGCAATCGCCATGCAGTAATTCTGATGGCCCCTGTAGGTCACTTGCAGCGCCCAATCTTTACTCCAGTCCCATTGGCAAATCGTCTCATCATCTGAGCAAGTCAGTACAATCGGGAGCTGGTCATGCACAGCGATCGAGCGAATGTAATCAACGTGTGCCTGGAAGATCTTCGTGCGTTCCATGGTGTTGTAGTTATAAACACGCACGTTCATGTCATCGCAACCGCAAATAAATGACTGGAGCCTCGGGATGAAGCGAACGCAGCGGACAGGCATCCCAGTGGTGGTGTCAAAGGAGCGCACCTGCGTTTCTGTCTCGTAGTTCCATAGATTCAGTACACCGTTGTAGTGTGCAGCAATAAATATTGGATCGCGAGTGTGTATGTCCACCATCTTCACTCGCTCGGAGCTCACCGAAAAGCGTACCGCCAAGGGCCCTGTCGCTTGCGCCATCAGTGCGGTGCCTGATTATCTGGTGTCGTTAAAATATTTCACTTCGCCTTGCCTCCTTTCCACTAATGGCTAGCACTGAATCTCGGGCGATAAACAGCCTCAGATAATAGTTGTGTAGCACTCGAAGACTAACCTCTTATGCGCAAAATCGGATAAAAAGTGTAAAGGGATCAAAGTGAGATCAGACATATGTGAAACGAAAATGAAACTGAACATTTAATTAGTTCTTTTTAACTGTAACATATAACAAATCTTCCTACTTTCATTCAGATTATTTTATCATTTCAACAATTGTTGAAATGCTATAAACAAGAAAATTACCACTTTATCTTTCCTTCCTTGACGATATGTGGTTTATTCCGTATCATTCTTGAGCTTTACGACAAAAATAACTGATTCACCTCGAAGGAAAAGGTTGCGAATCGTTCTTTCTTTGTGATCTCCCTTATCGTTTCCGCTAAGCTCGACCACGTTCTGGAGGACCATATTAAAATGTTTATCGAAAGCCAGAAGATTTGCAAGAAGAGACTTGTTAAATCGGCATTGAATGAAAATTTGGATTCCCTCTTTCATAGCACTGTCGAGTACACTAAAGGGTCCTTGAGAAACTGTGGTTTCAAGAATATCCTTTGTCGTTGGTTTTGCCTTTACGGTTTCGATTCGTCTAATTTTAGTTGACTTTTCGTCGGCCATTGTACGTAGATAACAATAATATTGTGGGGAAACAAAAACTCCGTTACAAGCCAAGTAATATTACTATATTTGATAAATATATATATATATATTTATGTTTATGTGTACGTAGGTATGTAAAAACTTGGGAATAAAATCAGCTCTACTATTATTCTGAAAGTAACAAAAAGAAGAATCAATAGCACTAATATTTACACAAAAACACGCAAATAGTATAATTGGTGCGTTCGGAAAACAACATTTTGCATCAAAATCGAGCATGGTATGTTAATTTCTACCTCTTCCTCTATGTCCTCCCCGCTCAGATGAGTAAAAAAAAATGAATAGTATTGTTATGCCTCTAGAAAAAGAAAGTAAAAAGACTATGTAAATGTCATGAATAGTATCAATAACAAACATGTACACCCTGATTCGCATTCTCACAGGTTAGAGTTTCATGTGCATTCAAAAATGAACATATTCCTTGTTCGTGCATAAGCTGTAATGAAAGACACTACTCCAGAGTACGTAGCCTGCTAGGACCTGTGTGAATATTTAATGCGAAAATCCTGCCTTCCCATTTTTATCTGTATTCTAAGAACCTTTTTTCACCGTTTTTGTGGAGACGAAATTCACGGTTGGCCAGTCTCTCCATCCTTCTCGACGTATTGAGTGTAGACCTCCCCTGTGTTGGGATCCACATAGGCCTGATAGGACTCTCCCGTTTGGGGGTCCACATAGACGTAGCTAGTGAGCGCATCAGCCGTGTTGGGGTCGTGCTGCGCGGTGTCGCTCTCGGGTTGGAGGGCCGCCGAGAGGTCAGCCCCTTCCGTGTGCTCGCCTCCCGCCCTCGCCGCCTGCAGAGCGCCCACCGAGAGGGCGGATTCCGACAAAATACGCGCAAACTGGGCGTCTCCCGTCGCGTAGGCTGCCGCCATTGGATCGGTATGATGGCTCTTCTCACTATGAGCCCGCTCCGGGAGGATGCTCATCGGGTGGTAGTTGCCGTTTTCGTCGATGGTCCAAACCACCCCCTCGTTGGGGTCGCGCGAGTCCCTCCCTTGCGGTGGATCCGCCTCCGCCGCGCCGGCATCCCCACCAGCTAATCCGTCCGCTTGTGGCGGCATGTTGATATTTAAAAGCCTTTTTTCGTCCTCTACAATCAAATGACGCTCCCTCTTTTTGGAGTGCTTGCGCCCCAAGTACCATGAGTAGCGGAAAAGAATAATAAGAAGGGGGACCACCGCGATGAGGGAAAGTCCCCAAAGACCGGTCGACGAAGGGCAATGAAGTGGCTCTGGGAATTCCTCGTTATCATCCGGAAAGACGATATCCTCGAGGATTCTAACCCCCGAGACGTAGCTCGTCGGGCGAGGGGCTACATTCGTCAACATCTCTACATTTGGTTTGCCGCGTGCATCCCAGGTACTTTTCAAAGCCATCATATTGGAACGTTTACGGGTTTTGTGTACAGTGTCGAATGCGGTCTCTATATTGCGATGAGAATCTGTGATGATTTTTTCCGTCGATGGAATTTGAATGAAAACAGTAGCTTCGAATTCATTTTTACATCTCTTCCTAGTAATAATATTGTTTTCAATATATTTACCGCCGTCTTTTGTATAGATCTTTGTAAACTTCACCGAGTCCGGGGCACACACAGGTAAAAGGGAAAATGTCCGTTTACCGTGGCACGGTACTCTTTCATACTCCCCGGTAATGTGCGAAAGAACTCTCAGCTTCTTTCCAAGAACAATTGAACACACTCTAGCAAGTTCATCAAGAGACGGACTCGCAGTCTTTTCAGCCCAGGAATTAAGTCTCGTATGGATTCTGCTCCCACTCTCCAAGGTTCTCGTTTCAGCAGTGATGTAGAGCCTCAAGGCGTTCTTTTCCAATGTGGTAAGAAAAGCACGGCAGGAAACCGTATCAACTTTGAGTGAGCTACACACGACATCGGTGATATTGTATTCAAGGGATTCGAGCACATCTTCCGAAGTCGGCCAAGTACCGAATTGATCGGCCAAAGTGAGCACCAATGTATGCGAAGTAACGACCTCATCCAGAGAAAGCACTGTTCGGGTTAGACAACCCAAACACTGCGTCAGGAGTAATGTAGCCGTGATAAAAGATATATTAAATTTCATGGCTTAAACATATGACACTGCGTATGATTGAGTTATGCAAAAAAAAAAAAAATGATCTTTTGTGTTTGATTGCGGAATATATAAATCCTCGTTTAACTATAGAGAAGTAGGTTAAGAAGGAAGTGTAAATATCGCATTCCAGGATGTAGGGAATAGAAGAAACAACAGTGATTGGTAAATGGATGCTGTACTAACAATACTTGGGGGAAAAAGAGTGCTATAAGTTTTTTTTTATGATTCGAACACACACATACAGATGCTTGAGTGAAATATACATAACGTCATTCGACGAATAGCAACTTTTTGGACGTAAACGCCTTCATTTAGCGAACAAAAAAGAAGAAAGGTGTCATGATGGTTTACATTCATTGAAGCAATAAAAAATTAAAAAACGCACCACGTCGTTAGGGATTACTTCTTGAGAAGTGATTCATACGGCAAAGGGGGAAGTTTGTTCACATCTCTTCGGTTAAAAACGTCGCTGATATAACGTGCGTAGGTGGTTTGGGATCCCGTCAAAGATGCAGCACACTCTTCCGTCCTCAGATCACCGATGTGAGGAGCGGCGCTGCTTTTGTGGGTATCCAGATTAGCCTCGATGGCCAACCGGGAAGGCCCCGTGCCGGTAGACCCTGCCCTCGCCGACATCATCTCCTCGGTGGGGAATATTCGCCTCCCCTCAACCTTTCCCATCCCGCGATTCCCCAAGACCCCTACCACGTTCGGATCCTCCTGCAGATCAATTAGTTGCGCGCGGGATCGCAGGGCTTTCCGCTGAGGAGCCGTCGCCGCGTAGAGCTGAAGCTGCTCCATTAAATGGGCTGGGATCGCTTGTTGACGCTGATTCCATTCCAATAGGGTGCGTAACATGTTACGAAACTCCTCCCTTTCCGATTCTAAATACACCAAACGCTCCTCGAGCTCGGCGTACCGATTGTTGATGTATTCCCGTGCTTCCATTTGCACCAGACTGGACGGGTTTGATGTGAGAGATGAAAAAGCGCCTGAATACCTAGTAGGCTTCAAGGTTCCCCCCGCAACCCTATCGTGTCGAGTGAGGTTCTCGATATCCTTGAGACGTTGGTCGCAATTGTTAAACATCAGGGCAAGTTGCTGAGCTTCCTGGGATTTGAACGATCCAGCCAGGGATGGAGGCAAAGGGTAGGTCGCCAACTCGGACTTCACCTTCTCCATCGCTCCCTCCACGTCTTTCGCGTTCATATCCGAGAAGTGCGCCATACGCTTGCTCAGCTCACGTGTCACGATACGCCGAAGTGCGAGCAAAAGAGGGGAGCGAGAGAAAATCGTATCCACCTCTTTCTCGAGCGCGGGAGAAAAAGCAGGATGAAAGTAATCCGAGCACCCCACCTCAGGGTTTGCCGGCCGCGCGCTGAGCTCGCTAGGAGGGAGACGGGTGATCTGTTCACCTGGGTCGTACGTCCCTAGCCATATGGAGAGCCCATCAAAATTGCGTTTATGCTGCTCCATCTGCTCCCTTATCTCCTGCATCTGTCGCAGCATATCCTCCTGAATCTTTATGAAGGAGTGCGTTGCGTTCGTATTTTCAGTCAGCGCAGCCTTTAGCTTGCCGTTATCCCTAACAAGTTTGGTCGCTACACCTAACATGGCAGCAATCACTTCCGATTCCGATGCTCCCTCATCAACACCCTTGGTATCACTGGGGATGATTTCATTCAAATAGTGGTCTATTTCAGCGTCGTTCCCATCATCTAACGTCCCAAAAAGGCACTCTTCCATGCCCCGCTTTGCATTTACAAGAAGAAAACGCTTTACCCTGCGGACGGTGTCGCTGGAGTCAGTTACCCTGAGATTGCACTCTTCCATCCGCTTCCGTAAGGAGATAATATCATTATTTAATTGAATGCTAAGTCTGGAAAGATAAGCCTCAAGGCCAGACGCGTTCACGAGCAGTGGTGGTACCCTGAGGTAGTTGCCTTTGTTGAACCCGTCATTTGGCTCCATGTGAAATAACAGTTCAGAAGTTAATCGATAACTTCGGATGTGTATGTGCGAAAGAGCAAGAACTACCTGAGTCAGTTTAAGGTTACCAAACTCCTTGCAGAGGTGGGAAGAAAAAATGAAAGAAAAAAAGGGGGGTATAATTCTATGAGGCATAAAAGATATAAACAAAGAATGAATTCCATCAACCCACTCCGACTCGCCTCCTCAATCATCTCCGTGGTGAGTGCGTTTAAATGTCTAATCCTCACTTCTTTTCATAGAGTTGACTATCGCTCGTTCGGCTTGTGTTGTCATCATTGTAGGGTATTCGTTTACGTATAGCAACACTTCGAAACAGAAGCAAGAACCCTCGTGTATACTTCAACAACAGGATGTGAACTAGGCATAAAATGCTCTGATCAGAGCCCAAGGAGTGTGAGATCCGGGACAAACAAGGTAAACTAATACAAACAGAAAGCTATCCCAAGATGCCTGATGGATCATCAGTCCGCAAAAGCTCCCCCATTCCAAAAAAGATTTTGTACCTTTATGGCTCGAGCACGATATGTCTCTCTTTATCACGCTTATACTGCAACATTTCCTCACGTACTATCTGTGTGTAGTCCTCGCTTCTCGGGAGCAATTTTCGCCGAATACCACGCAGCGCTTCGATACTAGTTGGGTTAGCCACGTACGAATAACGCACGAAGTCATCCCGAGAGAGCGGCTCGGACCCAAAATCACCCACTCCCAAAAATCGACGCCAAATAGCCCTCAGAGAATGAAACCGCTCAACCCTATGAGATTTTTCAGGGGGGTACTTCACTTCCTGAACTAGAGATTCGTCCTGTTCGCGTGCTTGGCCAGCGGCCCCGGCGGTCCTTCCCACGGAACCAGCGCTATCATTCCCCTTGCTTATCGACAAACAAGATGGGGTGCATTCGTTAAAACACGCACTTTCATCTTGAGCTTTCGAAGGAAGTGGCACCTGTGTTTCTGCGGCGTTCATTCGCCTCTTCTCCGCCCGGATCGCCGCCACGAGCGCGCTGAAATCTGGTTTATCGTACTGAAGCTGCATTGCCACACACTCCAGATCGTGGCGCCTCGCCTCCTCAAGTCGTTCCACCTCGGCGTTGGAGACTGCGATGAAGGTCTCGAGATTCGCCGCGAGCTGGTGAAGCTCATAGTACTGTTGGAGGCACTCCATCGCGATCCATGCGGTTAATATCTTTAGAAAAAGAGTGGCGTAGTAGTAGAGATTGTCAGTACGCTCCCACTTGGTGTAGGTAAGGATGGCCTTTTTAAGCAGCCCCACGTTTCGCTCAAACTCCTCGCGAGTGTTACCAAAGAGGATGCTATCCTTTTCAAAGTCGAGATCAGCGAGAAGGAAGTGCTGCCGTTGGCTCACCACGCTTCCTTGAAAACTTTTCATAAACTCTATCCGCTTCTTCGTGAGCTGCTTTTGAGTGAGGTGGTTATCGACCGACATATCGTTCTCATCGCCTAGGGGAGTGAGTTTATCGTCCTGAGAAAAGTTTGGCAGGGACTTGCGTGGGCGTAAGAAGCCAAGTCGTTTATCCTCCCTCACACCAAAACCACCTCGGATACTAGGCTTGCGAGGTGATTCGTATGGAACGACGTCAGAAATGAAATCCACTGTACTGCCTCGGTACGCATCGAATTCCTTGCCACACTTCGGCTCTGATGGAAGGCCCGCTATGGAAACGCCATCGATTTTCGTTGGCGCGTGGAATGTTTTATCCATAAAGATCATATCATCGATAGAATCGCGCCTTGAGAAGCCACACTCTTCCGCCTCCTTATCAAACCGCTCCAGTATAGCCCCTTCCAGCGGAGGGTTCTTAGGAGCACGAACCAATAGGAAGCGTAAATGGCGTAAGAAGATTAAACATGGAGTACGCTTCATGCTAGATCAAATGAATTATTTTAATATTCCTAAAACTGTGGCCAAGGGTTATCTACTGGAAGAAAGTCTTGCTCACAAGATATTTTCCCTGTTAAAGGGGAAAGAGAATAAACAAGCACATAAATCTAAGCTCTCAACTGAGCTCACTATAAAAATGGGATTTTTTTAAAAGAAAAATGATTGAAATAAGATAAGAACCAAACTATCTCCAAGGGCGCACCTGTCCTTACAGTCTCCTTACCGCTACTACTCCTCCACCAGGCTATGCTTTCGACATAAAAATGTCGAACGTCAATAAGACCTTAGAGGCAATTCGCAGTGCTGGATCATAAAGATGACAACAATTCGAATAAAGCTCCGGATCACGACCACCACCATGACTTACGAAGTCATCGCAGAAGCGGTGCTCGACTCATACTTCCATGTCGGCGGCAGCTGCTTCACGCGTTTGTAGTAACGAGCCAAGCGGTGAATGCGGGACTCCACCAGGATCAGGCGGTATTTGGTATCGCGATCGGTTGGATGGCGCTCGAGGTGCTTGCGCATCTCGGTTGCGCGCTTCACCAGGCAATACATATCCTCCGGGATCTCCGGGGCGAGGCCTTTGTGCTTCAGGATGCGCAGAATCTTACGGCCGGTGACGTTCTTCACCTGAGCAATCCCCATGGAATCCCGTAGCTCCATACCGATCCGGCTGGGCGGCATGCCCTTCTTGGATAGCTTGCACACCCGCTCCACCACATCGCGGCTGGCAATTTTCAGCCACGTCGGCGGCGTGCGGCGGTACGGCAGAGCCGAGCTCGACTTGCCGTGGCCGTTACCATGCATGCGAACCATCCTTGTGGTACTTGATCCCTAGCGAATGAATCCGAACACGGATAATTAAAAGAAAAAGAGGAGGATACCGACGCAAGTGGCCTTGTCTTTCGCGCAAATGCGGGTATGGAAATTAAGAATAAATTTTAAAAAAGGGATGTGAATGTGCGGTAGAATGCAGAAGGAAGAAATAAGGGAGACCATGGAGAAGGTATTCATCTATCCTGTTCATCCTTGCTTCCTTCCTTTAGGAAAGCCATGTGCTTCTTTTCAGGTATGTTGGCCTGATAGCATGTTAATTTAGAATATCAATATATCAAAAATATAATTGAAAAAGGAAGAAGAATAATAATAAAAATACGGTTGATTAAGTTTCGTTTCTTTCTTCGAACAAAAAAAGAAAGAAAAAGGGGAGTCGCTCGTGCCTCATCCCAACTTTTAGGTTCGTTGTATCACTCATGCGTCCGCCTCCTCGACAAGCCTCGCAAAGTCCATCCCCCCCCTCAAGCTGCTGAAGAAGCTACAAGGCCTTCTTGATTACCTCCACGACCCTCATGAGCAACGCGAGCACGGAGATTTGCTGCAAAACGGCGATGCAATGCCCCACCAACCGCATGAATCTATCCGCGTCCGCATCCAAGAGGCGCCCCCTACTAGTTTTGTCGTAGCGTCATCGATTACGGTGCCGTGCGAGGGCGATGATCGCGTTCGAAATATCACACGCGCAGATGTAGGAGAGCGATTCCGCTCCCCCAAGAGGCTCAGGAAGGCACCTTAAACTAGATGCACGATCGGCTGAACAGCTGCACTTCTAAGCCTGCCCCGCGCAAGAAGAAAAGTCATCGAAGAAGGGAAATGCAACGGGCGGGAAAGAATTTCTCGGCGTGGGGATCAGCTCGGACCGTGAGGGAAGACCACCATTCGAGGGCGCGCACTTCCTCAGCCCCCCCCCCTTTCCCCTCTACAAAGTCGTCCTTTCCGTGAGGGCAAAAGAGGGGAGTGAAGACGCGATGAAAGGGATGAAACCCATCATCCAGTGTGTTCTGGAACGCGAGGAAAACTCAAGGAGCGCGCGCCCGACATTTTTTTCTTTTTCACCCCTTCTTATCCGACGTATTTATACTCTTCCGACGTCGTCCAGATGCTCGTAATTCGCCCGTAGGAGGAGCCCCCACGGCAAGTGCGTGGACGGAGGCTCCGAAAGAGGGAATGGGAGACCGTTGGATACAATTCCGGCCGGTGCGGCCCGCCACGCGAGTGAGATCAACGAGCTGCATCTCATCGAAAAAAAAAGGGAGAAGGGCTCATTCCGAGCCATTACTCATAGCTCATTTGTCTATGAATCTTGGTTGATGATAATGTTGCGCATCAAGAAAAGAAAAAAGCAAATATTATATATATCTATGTTTGAACATCCGATCCAAGGCACTGTAGGTCAGTCATGAAAGCATGTCATGATAATGTAGTGTTTTTAATACTTGAACAAAGAACAACCACCATGAAAAAAACGATGTTAAGTGATGTATTAGCTCCTGAAATTGATACCATTCAGTTTCATTCCCTTAGTATACCCTTACTTCCTTTCGTTATACCCCTTTATTCATAGTTTATGTGGGTTGACAAACATATATATATAAATATATATATGTATATATCTCCAACTCCTCTTCTCTTCCACCCCCACCAGATCAACTAAGCGAAAAATCCTTACGGTTACTAATTCTCCTGCAGGTATTGTAAGATGGTTTCCGGCGCCAACTGCACGATCCCTGAGGTGTGCTCCATTTTTCGCAGCGCTTTTCGATACTCAACCTCATCTTGTGTTTTTAAAAGGCGACGGATGGCAGGGGAGCTGAGAACCACACCGAGAACATCGCGGCAGGAGGCCAATTCCACATCCTTCAAAACCCTTCGTGCGAGAAAAGTGCGCAGCCCCTCGGCATTTTCGGCGGCGATTAGCCCATCCCAGTCGACGACGAGAGCAAAGGCAGCGGCGCACAAACGGTGTAGCGAATCCGCACGATCCACAAGAGGGGATTCCGCGGCGGAAACATCCCCTTCAGCCTCCTCTTTTCCAGCGCCGCCATCGGCCTCGCCGCGAGGCCATCCCTCGAGGTTTAAAAACCGATCCACGACGTCGACGACGCGACGGGCGATTCGCTCCGGGGCCTCGACGGCGCCCTCGCACGGCGCGCGAAGAACGCACT
>HF955076.1:289320-305093 GCA_000582765.1 Phytomonas sp. EM1 | reverse complement strand
ACTGGGGGTATTGTCGCACGCTTAGTCTTTTTCGCTTCATCAACTGGCAAATCCTGAGTTGCAGTGACTTTCGTTACAGGTTGAGCTAGTCGGTAGAGATCCCATGTTTTTTCATATTTTGCAACGGCCAGTCCGTGATTGATAAATTTTTTGGTTATACTGACTTTATGCTTCAAATAGAAGTTTACTTTCAAGCTTCCCATCTCGAAGTACATATTCATAATGGTATCTGTACTTACATTTAAGTTTTTGCATACATCACATGAAAATGCAATCTTTAGCAACTCAGCAGAGTTATCAAGAACGCGGCGCCAGCCATTTCCCTGTAGAGATATCTTGTGTAATGTGTATACGACTTCTTCTTGGTAATCGTCCATATAGTATTTTGATGTAAATTGAGCGTGCACTAGGTTGAGATAATCATATACAGCTGTCCTTATCTTTTGGGTGGCTTTTTCTTGAGCATCTTTTTCAGGAATCCATAACTTGATGTCCACAATGAAATCATTATCGTCAAAGTGTAAGGTTGGGAATGGATCGGGCCTGTATCCAATTTTCTCAATGTCCTTAGCTAGTGCTGCCCTCAGGAGCTCAGAGTTACACTTGTAGATTTCCTTCCACTTTTCACCATGCATCTTCACAGTGAATTGTGTACATGGGATGCTATATACCTGGGCTGTAATCGGAAAAGATGATGCATTTAGCAAATCATCATAGTGCTTCCTTGTTTCTGCGTTGGCCTCATGATCGAGATTGAACTCGATAAAAAGGTCTTGGTCGATGTAAAAGTTAACGTTTTGAATTGATGGTATCGGCAAGTTGGTGGCGGCATGGACATCTCGTCGAATCCCATCTCGAACGTGATGCAGTCGTAAATCTAGCACGTTCTTCCAATTTTCTCCCGGAATCCGCACAACATGCTTTGTGAAAGACCCCATACCACCTGATGGATCACTTTGAGAGTTCATAAAACTTTGCCCATCTAATGGAGCCTCGCTTTGACTAGTGCTAATGTCGGGTTTGGACTTTTGCTTATCCACCTTTGTGTTGCATTCCGAATCGGGTTCGACCCCATTCGCATTTTGAACTGGTGACTGAGGTAACATCACAGTTTTGGAAATTTCGGTAGCGTGAAAATCTGATTGGCTCTCTTGGTCTTCAGGAGCTTCATCAGGGTAATTATCTTCGTAAGAGTCAAATACGGTGGACATAGATTTGATGCAGCAAAGTGAAACGCCCTTTTCAGGTAAGTGGTACTTTAACAGCTGAAGCACATTGTATAGTCTCCATATATGAGGAAATGGAAACTTTTCCAATACACAATCAATTTCGGTTGAGTCAAAGCTTTTGGGATGATCGACATCGAATTCAATAATCAGAGCTTTTCTGAATTCAAGGTTGTAAATGTCATCAGAGGGAATTTGCAGAGAAAGGAAGATATCTCTGCAAAAGGCATCGCGTATCTTATCTTCATATCGTTCAAGAAAGAAAGACCATAAAGTGCCACTGAGATCAATGGAATGGTGGCTTCGAACTGTCTCCTGCTCACCCTCTGCACCAGTAGCTTCTGTGTTCTCGTTGTCATGTTTCGGAAAAGGATAGAGGAGCCAAGTTTCTGGGAACCTATAACTCTGAATAACTTTGTTGATTTGATACACTGTTTGGGATCGTGGATGCTCAAGGAAAAACTCTGCAGCCAGACTACCTACACTCAGGTCTATGTCATAGACATAATTCTCTGGAACTTGAACGCAGGTAGACAAGTCTGCACGAAGACTGGCTTGAAGGAATGCATACTTTTCAGGATCCTCTATGACTTTAACCCAGTTATCACCGTTAAAGACGATAGAATGACAAGTCGTCACTAGGTCCCCTGTGACCACTTCAGCCCTTCTCTCTTCTGGGGAAACTTCATAGGGCGCGGGATTATGACCCCAAAGCCGGGCAAATTTGCACATTGACAAAATTTTAACAACCTCCGAGCTTGTAACACCTGTGTGAGTAATGCGTGCATCGATGGTGAGGTTCCTGTTAACTTTTAGAAAGAGCACGTGTACCTTACCAGGATCCGATAAACCTAATGCCTCTGTCACATCTTCAGTGAGGGCATCTTTCAACAAGTAAGAAGATTCTTGAGATACCTGAGACCACGTCTCATCGTTGAAATGGAAACGATAGTGAGTGGGTACATTTTTTGCAACATCAATATCATCCTGTTGAGGCTTGATTTCAGCTTGTTCGTGAATAACTTCGACACTTGCAGAGTAAAAGAGTGATTCATGAAGCCTCCACAACCGACCAAAAGAACACTCTGTGAGACTGAGCTCTTTTTGTGATATATCGAACTCATTGCGATTCTCCACGTCAAGAAGTATAGAGAGTACCCCATCGGATCGGAACAAGACCTGTTTATACAAGACGGATTCGCAGGGGATGTTCAACACCTGTGAGACATCTTCTGTTAAGGCTTTGATCAACTCGCTTTTGTGCGACCGCACAATAGTTTTCCATGAACCTGTATTGAAGTTTATGCAGTGATGTGATAAGATAAATCCTTCGTCTGAAGGAACGACATGCGGCATTGCAGGATGCCGTTCACACTCTTCAGTAAGTACACCATCTTGATGCGAGTTATTTTCACCTAATTGTTGTTGGTATTCCCGATAAATATTCCATGTAACAGGATAACCATAATCCACTAGTATTCTAGACAACTTTGTTGTGTCTAAGTTGGTCTCATGCGACACGCGGAATACGACACATAGGCTCATTATATTGGTGTCGAAATGGAACTTGAAGGTATTGGTCTTTATTTTTTGCCGTTCACACGGATGCTTATCAAGAATGTCTTCCATATCTTTTTTAAGAGCGGTTTCAATCTCATTATAGCGATCCTTTAGCACTAATTCCCAAAGGGTGCCTGTGAAGAAAATCTTCGATTCAAACTTTTCATCCTTGTTGGTGAGTAAATCGGTTGCCGAAGGAACATCTTTGTCTGAACGTAAGAGGTCCTCTACCTCTTTGAGTGCAGAAAGATTAATCAGATCCAACGTTTGTTTCTCAGCGGCTGAAAGACACACAGGAGCACTGGATTCTTTGGGTGGATTTTCGGGGGATTTGGAAGTGGATTTAACCGGACTGGTTTCATCGCTTATAACATTCAAAAGGATCTGCCACACTGAATTGTAACCGCAGCCACGCAAGACTTGTTTAATGTCCGATTTAGTCCTGCTTTTCTTGTGTCGCACCGAAAAATGAATAGTGAAAGAATCGTCTATAGTAGCATTAGAGAAGCATCCGATATCCATCTCCAGTGCCGCAGCGGTGTCTGATAGGAAGGCCTTTTTTAGGGCCTCTAAATCAAGGTTCTTACTCTTATATTCATCCGCACATGGGAAAGTTATCTTGAGATGCGAAACGGTGTACTCGTTCTCTGACTTTGCTGCCACAGTGTTCGGATCATTTATACTCATCTTGGTAGGAGTAGCAGTATTTGCTTACAAATATTCAGGTCGAAAATGAGCAAAATATGCGCAAACGTGATCGTCAATAAGTCACCCAAGGGCTTTTCTATCGAATACTGCAACCACAAAATTAGATTAATATATATATATATATATATATATTCGTGTGTAAAGGGGGAAAGGGAGAGATAGGCAGATCCGTTTTTTTTAACAGATATAAAAACAAGGGGAAAAGATTATTTCTAATTATCGTAGTCGAATCCTATTTAATAATACTTGGGACGTTTATTGTGCCTATGCACTTGATATATATATATATATATGAATATATGCACTCTTTTATAAGGTAACTAAAATAATAGAAAACTGTATTCAGGAAACAACAAAGGATACGTATTAATTCAAAAACAGCAAATAAAGCTGCATCTGAGTGCATACAAAGTTAGTACTGTGTTTTATCTATTTAGTCATGGCATGTTTACAGACGCGTCAGTAATGTTGAAAACGGGCAACGTATTAAGGATTTAAATGAAATGTGGTCTCTGTGTCAAGATGAATCAAAAGAAAACTCTACACGTAGTAGAATACATCTAAGCATGTTACTCGGCGTCCGTCGTGCACAGAAACTCGCAACGAAATAAATTCATACAAAAGATAGCCCTCCACACCCTTTCGATGTTGTCTTAGCGTTTCACCTGAAAGCTTGGGAAAGGCAAGCCCTGCACCCTAACCGCGTCAAGTTTTCGATCCCTGCTAAGGGAAAAGAGCCACTGAGTGGCCTCAGAATCGACGGCGAGAAAGGTTGACAAAGCCATACTTAGCTTAGTGCACTTGGTAAGTGGAACAGTGGGTAAGGTGAGGGCTACCCCCCCTGGTGGGCCGCCTCCTGCCCCATCCGTCGGGTCGAGAGCCGATAAGACGGGAAGGGGTAAGGAGGGACCACTTGGTGACGCCTCCCGGCGTGGTGCCCTCAGCACAAAACACATCCCCCGAGTCCACATCACCCCCGTCTCATCCGGGCTCCCATGGCCATCCTCCTTCTTTACCAGTGTGGATCCCTTCGGGGAGCGGTAAATCAAAGGCACCAACCGCACCCCATAAGGCTTCACGCGTCGATCCCGCCCTCCGGGGGGTCGGGTCCTCGTCTGGGGAAGGGGCCCGGGGAGGGAGGCAGATAGAGGCAAGTCGCACGCCGGATGTTGCGGCAACACCACCTCCCGCCACTTACCTGTGGTGAGATCGTACCGCCAGACGTCGACGAGATAAGTGGAGCCAATTACGCCGCCGGCGAGGTAGGCCACCCGCCCCATGGGGGTTTCCTCGGTCAGATCCGCCCCTTCCACATACGTGGGCGTGAAAGTGGAGTGGGGAATGCTCATCGAGAAATATAATCGGGCGCAAGGGCCGTGCGTCGACGCGTCAGACACACCCACTTTTCGCCATCCCTCAAGCCGATCCTCTAACCGTAAAGTGTAGATGCTTAGCGCCGACCGATGGGCATTGGGTGGTCGGCCCATCACCGTTCCGCTAGAGCACGCCCCAAGGGCCTCTGCTCTTGGGCGCTTGCGCGAGGGTATAAAAGTGCCATTCGGATTGCACTCTACACCCATTATCAGAAAAAACCCTCGTGCGGCGTGAATCGCGGCAACCGCGTGACCGTACATGCGAGGAGGCGCGTCACCACCATAAAGCGTTTGAACGTCCTCCCAGCATCGGGAAATTAGGTGAAACGCGAGTATCCTGTTGCAAACTATCCCGTACTCGTCTCGACCCCCGTGAAGAGCGAGGAGTGTGCCATACCGAAACAAGATATGACTGTGGCGTAGGACGGGCTGATTTGATACAACTCCTGAATCTGCCTCCGAGGGGGTCGGGGGGCACTTAAGCAAGGTATTATCGGTGTATAACACATGAACTGCGGCAGTTTCAGCCTCGTTTGAATTCGACCTCAGTTTTGCGTCCGCAGATGATGTATCAACACCTTTCAGTGAAGCCTTCACCTTGGTAGGATGCGAAATCAAAAAACGTGACAAATCGATCTGTACAAGATCTTCACTCATTTTCTTGGAGGTATGCCCATCGCCCCTCGCGTCGCATTTCCCACCGTGAATATAACATTGGAGGGACTCATGATCGAGATACACCGCTGGGTCTTCAAGTGCTAAATTATTAAATGAAGGCAAAACGGTATGCCACAAGTATGTGAGAGGTGCCACGAAGTTACAACTATTAATCATAAATTATTCTACCCCACACGCAACCCCTTTGTTTCCTAAGATTAAGGTTTTTTATTGGCAGACCCTTTTTGTCTACACTACTACAATAAAACTCAAAAGAGAATGGAAAAACGTAAAAGGGCAAACAAAACAGCGGATATACATCAATAAGATCGAACCAAGTCAACATAATCGTTAAACTTTTACAACTAAGTGTACTATTTGCTACTTTTTTATTCTTGGTGTGCAGTAGTCACCCATCAGCACCTGTGTGAGTGTGTGTGCATGCATGCGTTTATCTGTGTTAATGTTATGATCTTATCCTTTTCATCCGGGAATTACAAAATTCATTTTTAAAAAGAATAATAATTACACTAACTGAAGTCGTCATTCAGTTGGTCGTGTGCGCTTTACGCACAATTTGGGGCTACTAGCCCAAGGAAACTCGCGCCTTACCGGCGCCATCCATCTGATAGATCCATAGTGGCCAAAGCCGTCCACAGCCTCTTCAGCCGTACGTCCAATGCTATCACTGCCGCGATGAGGCAAATCCACCACCCAAGGGATGTCTTGGCTGATGACGGGAGTGGACGCCGCATCGCCACCTTCCCCTTCTCTCTGTCGAAGTGCCATCGTGCTGGCGTATGGCAGCGGATGAAGGATATCATAGGGAAGGTAGAGACACGACGCTGTCGCGCCCACGATGGGGGTGGGGAAGAGGTACTGCCCGGCGGTGGCAGCGGTGGGCCTCGGCAGCGGCCGGCGCGGGGTCGTCGAGAACCCCGCCACGTGCTCGTCGATCTCAGAGTGGGCGTCATAGAGCACCCCCAGCTCGTAGGAGCGGATAAAGAGGGAATCTTTCGCGCGTCGGGCGGGCCCCTCTTCGGCCGCCCCCGCCCACCCCCCACGCCGCCTGGGAGAGGTTGGCGCTGGTGAGGGCGAACCAGACGATGCTGCGGCGCGCGCGATCCAACGCCGCGTAGGATTTGATATGCGGCAGGGCATAGCGCCACAATTCGGACGCCGACGAAAGCGAATCACCGGAGGAACCCCAGCGATGAAGCCGCGCGTTGATAAAGGGGTCGCAACACCGGAGGCGGACGGGGAGGGAAAGTCCACCACGCCAGCCTTCCAGAGAGCAGCGAACCTCATCCTCCGAGGGGTAGATCACTTGTAGGTCGGCCACGAAAACGTCTGGTGCCGTCATGCAGCGTTGCATTGCTTTTAAAAACTTGTCATTGAGTGAGCCCTGTGAACTGTATTGCCAACTCAGTATCACCGGTTGAGTGTCGTTCGGGTTCGTGGTGTTTGTGAGAGCCGCTTCAGTCGATAGACTGACATTCCTGAGGACACTAAACAAACGGTTGATTCCAAAAGACATCAACCGTTGTCCCCTATGACTCCCAGGGACGGAGCCAAAAAGCCATACCTTAGCCGAACAGAAGTCAAACGCATCTAAATCCTGTGGAGAAAATGATACAATCTGCCGTGATTTATTCCCCCGCGGAAGCGGCAACAAACCGACTTGTCCTAAATAGAGCTGGAGATATAACCTAAAGTCTTCCCCCTTTCGTAGCTGATAATCATCAACAGGTAGGCAAGGAGCTCCCATGTTCGAGTCTCCACCGCCTTCGGGGCTGAGAACATTGCTCTTGAAGGGGAAATCCTGTATATAAATCCCTTGTGTTTTATTCACCCAATCATCGTGAATAAAATTGGCTGTGCAAATCACAACTCGAATTCCATGCTTATTGATAGCCAAGACAAATTTACTATGATGCGTACCGTATAAGTAAGGTAGTGGGGGTTCCAGAATCACTATTTTTTCGTGGGGGATCCCACCTGCGATGGCTGCCCATATCATACCATTGTGGTTGTCTTGAGATTCTGGAACAGGGCTGTAGCGGGTGACCTTCGTACACGAACCATCGCCGGACCCTGCTGAGGACTCCACTACGCGAACGGTAGCAGTCCCCTTTTCGCCGCTGAGAACAATTAGCTGCTTCTGCACCATTGCTAACGCTGGGACCGCTTGACAAAGCCACTCGAAATCAATCATATAATTGGATAAAATGATCGTTTCCCAGGCATCATCCCCCTTCATGTCATGCTCCTTAGCCGCATGATCGGTGCAAAATATGTCGTTAATATGAATACTGGCCTGAGGAAAACAACAGGGGAAATGATGCTGCTGAGATTCATGAGCAACTGTGGCATTAGTCCAGAAAGGATAAAATGATGACATAAATTCCTTTCAAGAAATACCCCTTCACCCATTAGAGGTATGGTGGGTAAGAGCTCTTGCCTTTTGAGTCCAGCGTAGCCGATGACAAATGTGCAGATTCAGCTTATGATAAATATTAACTTTAGAATAGAGAATAACAAAGAGTGCGAAGGAAAATCACAGGGAAAAGGAAATATTAGAATAAAAAGAAGAAAACGGAAGCATCAATATGGAATGAAGTCCCATATCATATTAACGTCCAACATTTTAAGGGTTTAATACATTTTTTCTATTACAGGAATACTCGCAGAAACATATACGATGAAAATCATCAAAACGATGAGATATTTTATGCTCTTTCCCCAAGAAGATTATTTCAAAAAGTATAAAATATTTCCACCTTGCCCACACCGAAAAAAAAAATGTACTGAGTATTTAAGCGATGCATTCATAACGCTATTACTATCAAACGTTATTTTTGACTTCACTGACAAAAGTTAATCAAGTAGACATAAATATTGGAAAAAAATAAACAAGTGTATTCACAAACCTATATGCATGAATCAAGTACTCGCTATCTAAAAAAAATAAAAATACAATCTGAATATATTTTCCGATTAGGAACCTTGATAACAACTCCTTTATTGTGCGCTTCTTGCGGTGCATGTGCAATCATTAGGAAAATTTTTTACCCCGAATGAAAAAAAAATTAAAGCATAATTTGATTGGTAGCATAAATATCTTACCTCAATCACGAAAATATGTCGAGTCATAAACATTTAATGAATTAAAATCAGCATTTTTTGTTGTATAACCTTCTTGAATAAACAAAGAAATTCTTTTATAGAAAAAAAAATACCAAATGGGGATGCTATAAAATGTGTTCGTGGTTATATTTACTACTCTATATTAGAATAACTTCAGTAATGAACCATGAAGAATGAAAAAAAAAAGCACCCACATTTTCTTTATACTGTCTACGCCTTCATGACTGATCGGATGAATAGTTCTATGAGTGCAACAAAGGAATTATCAATCGATAGTCCAGACGCCCTTACCGTATTCAGTAAGGCAATTACTATAATATCGTGAAGAATGTATATTTATGATTAACATTTAGAAAATTGAGAGAAACGAATACTTCATTATGGTGCTACTTACGTGCCCTGAGTCGACATAAACGAAATCGTTTCTGATTTTGTCTGTACGCAGGAAGATATATACATCGGGAAATGTGAATGTCTAAACCGTGTTTAATTCAACTTTTCCCCAGGATTGGTTAAAATTTTTGAATACACCTCCATCAGTGTATTGGTCTCAACAAGAAATTTCTCGAGTCGGTGACGCTTGTCTTCCTTCAAGTCCTCCGTGTTCAGGCGCTCCTTGGTCTTTTCATAATTTTGTCTGACATACGTCAAAAAGCGGCGCACAGAACCACTTCGTAGCGGCAAGTTCTCAGCTCCGGACATCTGTTTGAGAAGGGAAAAAAGCTTTTCGAGCTCAGCGGATATGTTTGAGCCGGGCGGAACTGTCGACTGCTTCATAGTATCGTCATCTGCGATGTTAAGCATATAGCACATGAAACACGGGCCGAACACCGCAAGGTGGAAAATTGAGCCGTAGATGTTGTGGTCCCGATTTAGGGAATCCGTGTACGGCTTCACATCGCTACCAGCCGACGTGACAATGATAGAGGATAAGCAGATGTCCCTCTCTCCGCTCTCCGTCTTAAGGCCCTGTCGCATATTTAAAAAGGCACCAACAAAGCCTTCCATGAAGCTAGACAAGATGGAATCAGTGTTGGCACGGGCCAAGCATGCGGAGAGGTGCTCCTCGAATGTCGCCGCGTCTGTGATTCGGTAATACTGCAGTTCCTGCAAATTGGCGCCATAAATGGGCGAGGTTTTGATGGTGATCTTCTCAAACGCCGCGCTGCCCTCAGTGAAGATGTCCTTGCACTTATCGTTCAAGATGTATCCCAGCGCACAGCTGAGCTCGAAGTCTGGCTCGATACAACCCTTCTCATTTGTGTGGTCAGTAAGCACTTTGCGGACGATTTGGGTAAGCGCCTGCCACACAGGGGACATGAAGCGAGAGGACGTGTTTGGCGCCTCCGACGAGAGAAGGGCAACGTTGAAGCCCTTGGACGCAATCTTGCAGAGCTGCTGCAGCGCCTGGGAGTTGCTCTCAAAGCTGCCCTCCTTACGCTTCTTCACCTCGGTGGCATTGATCACCTGGCCGTGGTACGTGATTTGGTTATCCTTGCAGGTGATCGCCTGGTTGCCTTTCGTAATCGACTCTACCATGACCAGCGTGCGCACATGGTTCGTGACCTCCTCGAGCCTACCTTCGTTGGGCGGCCTCGACTGCGAAGGGAGGCCCGTCGCGGCCCCGGCAGGAACTTTATCGGCGCCCGTTTCCCCCCCTTGTGTGCGCGACCTCCGCGTCGGGCTGCCCTCCCGCAGCCCCTTCCCTCGCTTGGACTTGTCAAGCCCGACTCCCTCCCCGTTGGACTTTTCGCCGTTTGCAGGGAGGCTGGTTTGATTCTGAGGGACCCCGGGGTTAACCTTAGCCTGTGGATCCTTCTTGTTAGCCACCCCCCCCTGCGCGGAAGGGTCCTTTTGCCGATCCAACTGCCGAGACCCCCGCTCCCGGGCGCGCTCCTGACGGACCATCTCAAATGCCTGCTTTGCCTGATCACCGAGGTCGCCGACGGTTAACTCGTCTGTCATCTCCTCACCTTTGGGGAACTCGACGCAGTCGATCGTTTGAGCGCGACTATAAGGGCGGGCACTACGGCGACAGGAAGAACGGCTCTGCTTTACACAAACCACCGCCTGTGCAGGAACGCTTTCCTCTGCAGGCGGATCCTCCTCTGGAGGGGTTATTATACATGGTGGAATAGGCTCCTCTTCGGTAGAAGGTTCCCCCTTGTTTGCATCGGTGTTATCTTCGACAAAAATGGAGGCATTGGATGTCAGGGATTCTTTCTGAGGGTCCTTGTTCAAAATATTAACTTCACTTGAAGCGGCAGCTTCTTTGAAGTTCTCATAGAAAATGTCCTCCGAGGGACCATCGAACATATACTCGACGTAGGACATTGCGCCACAGTTGTAACTAGACATATCTAGCCAACTGTTCATCCCATACGAGCTGAAGCGGACGGGGAAGTCAACCGCCGATTGCACGAGGCTCTGATCATGACGGGAGGAAAACACTTTTGTGGCCGCACCAGTGGGAAAACCATTGTTGTAGGACATGTCGTACATAAAAGATGCCTGGTTGCTCATATCTTGGAAGCCAGAGAAGCTGCGCACGGAAGGCATCCGGTTAGTGCTAGTGTTGCCGTACACGTTACTTACACTTCGCATGGAACTCTTCGAACCATCCATGAAGCTGCCCCGCATATCCTGGTATCTGAAATCCGCCATAGCATTATTGCGCGCTGCACTAGACCTAAATCCATGTCCATGGCTCCTTCCTTTATTGGGATTATTCAATTGTCCGAACATTTTCAATTTTAGCCTGTTTATCTTTAGAGCACACAATATACTCCTGACTCCGAACAACGAGAAAAAAATATACACAGAAAATAAATATTTAAATGGATGTGAAAAGATTCTATATACCCAGTCTTCTCTGTTCAGAAACACAAACTAAGAAAGGAAAAAAGTATTCAAGGTAATAGCAGTGGATTAATTGTCTAGACATCGGATTGTGTGCGTTTTTAATACATTTGATATACATATACATATATGTATATGGCTGTGTTTAAGTAACCTATCGCCACAATAAGATGTGGTAGGAAGTATATAATAAGAATGAGCGATAGAATTGGATATATGCACACTAATAGAAATACATCAATAATAATGATAAATGAACTAGCTTATAACTCCTTTATAAACAGGCACTGTCTTTTATAGTGTTTCACTTCAATCATATTTTTGAGCTAAACGGAAAGAGGCGAAGGTTTCATTTTAAAATAAAAACATTAGCGTAAAAATCAGTCATAGATTGTGGAATAAAAATCAATAATTGTTGAGCAGAAAAGACGTAAAATTACATCTATTTAAAACGCAATTCATGATTCGTTTTCCCTATTCCATTATCCCACCTTTGTTGATCATACAGTCATTTTATGCAATAAAATGACTCTTAATGGAGAGAGTTAAACATTGAAAATACACACAAAAGAAAGAGGGAAATGGTAGAATGAAGATTTAGACAAAAAACGCCCTAATTTGTTAATTAAATTAAATAATAAGGATAATTACAAACTAATGCTAGTGAAGAAAATGAAGGCTAGCCCTTACATCTTATCAGCGATGTATCAGCACAACACAGAAGAATATTAAGTCGTGCTGCTTTTTTTCAACCAGCAGCTATCTCTTTCAATTAAACAAGGATTTCAAGGGTTGGCTACTCATAAGTTTACCTAATAGAGCTCAGACTGAAGGCAATATATCGGTACCATTGCTCGCTTTGAAGTCATTAACAATGGCACAAAGGTGTTAGAGGATGGTTGAATATAGAAAACAAGCATAAAAAGTCATACATTAATATTAAGCAAATCCTTGTGATCAAGAAACACAGAAGCCTACGCTATCATCCCCTTCATCTGATTTTACAACGAAATCAAATGATCTGTAAAAACACACAGCACTTAATTGCGTCTCCTATTGGGGTTGACACTCCTAGGACAAAGCATGGATGCAAACAAGAGAATAGTATAAAACTTTTCTATCCTTTGCTTGGCATGTTACCTTACCTAATTGAAGAGCCCTCTTCATGGTTTAATCTGTTCGCGGTTTTTTTTCCTACAAGCCACACAATTCACCAACACACAGCCACCGTCTCCGCTGTTGTGTATCTCACCACACATCTTCTGGACTGCGCTCAGCTTCTGTGGGGGGTAAGCTTCTAGGGAAAAATAGCAACGATCACCCCATAATAAAGTGCCCGCATAACTCCTTAATGTGTATGCAAGATACCCATGCACTGTGTTGTAGGTCAATTACTTTTTGGTTTGCTTCTGGATTTCTATCTAATTGAAAAGAAAAGGCTTTTCACCTGCTTTCTTAAATTTGCAATATGAGGGAAACGGATGAAAAGGAGGAGTTGCGTAGTACACTTCTGAAAGCGCATAGGAGTAACCAAGAGGCTAGTAAAGAGGAGAAAAATGGATTGTGAGAAAAGATTAGAATGCTGTTAGAATTAAAAATAAGTAAAAAAAAAGAAATTTATTTGCATAAATTATGCAATATCCTATTGAAAGACGAAATCCAAAGTTTGGAACTTAAATAACTATACCAAATGCTAAAGCTTTGGAAAAAATTATCTAAAAGGAATTTTCGATTCCCTACATTAAAACTTTTCAAACAGGTCGACTTTATGTCAATCGATTACATATTGTCTTCTTTTGAATTACATCCAAGCGACTGGTGCTGGTTTTCTAGTGAAGCATTCAATTTTTTTCTTCCATTTTTAAGAAACAACTAAAAAAAAAGATACCTAAAAGACAATTTAACAACGCTGAGTAAAATCAACAGCAGTAATGAAGGTTAATCTTCGAAAAGTATAGAAACTATGACGATGATAAGCGTCAAACAACCATTACTATGTCATTCTACATATGAAATATACTCAATTTATCGTGCACATTTTCGTTTTCTAAACAATCGGTTCTTGACATTTACGCTAGAGATTTGTCCCTCAAGTAAAATAGTAGTGGAAAAAATGCACAACATCAAAACACTCGTTAGGTATTTCACCTTGGTACGTAGCATTACTTGCAACAGTGATAAAAGGTTAAATCCATTAATAAATGTTTGATGTATGTGTAAATTTAAAAAAAAAAAGATATATATTTATATATGCATGCGATTACAGAATACTATTTTAAAATACAGCTGTAGTAATCTAGAAAGAGTGGGAAGGTTAAATAACTGTAGGCAAACCGCATACTCAGTCCCAAATGCAATAAATTGTACACACACACACCAAAAAAAAGTAAAAAGATTGTATATATGCATATATGTATATATAAAAATATATATGGATGTTTGAACACAACAAAACGTCAAGAAAAAGCTTGGGTGCTTGGGCGTGCCAGACACAACATAAGTATATACATATTCGTGAACTCATTTTACCATTGTCTCATAAATTTAAGAAGAAAAAATCTGTTATATAAGTTGCTAAGCAAAAGCCCTTTAAACACGATGAAAAGCCTTATATTTATAAATTCAGCATTTAGGCACTTCATAAAAATAAAAATAAATACACATTAAAGCATTCTCAGTATTAAAACCAGTGAACATGTACTAAGAAATCTGTACAAAACGTACTTCATTAGAGAAGCATCTTAATATATGTTGACATATGTAAAAAAGGCAAAGTCGACAACACACTGAAATAAAAATAACTTTTTTTCTATGCATGCACCCATCATAACTTTCCATCCCTATTCATGCAGCTTTTTCTTGAATTACTTTTCACTGTGCATCCTCTAGCCTTCAAATATTTGAGCCTAGCTTGAGACTTTTACGATGACGATGTTTGTTTGTTTTTTACTAGTAAGCTAAGGGTTTTGTTTTAATAGGGTCCGCCAGCAGTTCCTCCGCATCCTTCAACATACGCTCCATGCGTTCCAATATACTTTGACAAGTTTTCTTTGTAGAATCGTTATCTGCCTTCTCAATCTTTTCTTTACACTTCAAAACCTCACCCTGAGTGAATTCTACGAAACGTGCAACATTGCCGCTTCGTGGTGGCGAGTTCTTCACTCCCCTAATTTTGCTGCATGCATCTATCACCTTCATGGCGGACTCGTCCTTTTCACCAACGCAAGCAACACATACGGACGTACTACCACCACCAATAGAGTAGCGATATAGATTGTAAGGAACTGTCGACTTTTTGTCCTTAATATCAAGGTAATGCTGCCCAGACTCGCCAGAAAAGCTGATGTTAAGTGAAGAAAGGTAGCAAACCGTCTTGTCGTTGACTTTCTTTGCTTGCTTCAGCACAAAATAACAACATATGAGCTCCTTAGGATCTGTACCAGATTTGATACACTTTTCGATAGCTTTCGCGGATTCCGCGACGTCGCTGATTTCCATAACTTGAATCTTACCAATCGCCGGGCCGTAAATGGGCGAACTCGTCTCCTGCAACGTCTCGTAAGAATTTTTCTTATCGTCCAGTAAATCCCTGATCGATTTACTGTCCTTAAAAGCTACCATGGTGACGTAGATCTTGAACGGATCCTTGAGGGCGATCAGCTTGTTAATGCAACTCGCCATGAAGCCCTTCGCGAAGCTCACACAGCTCTGGAGTTGCCCACTGCCGCAGGCCAAGAGCAGAGAGGTGTTGTGCCCAAGCAGCCACATCGAGCGGCACTCGTGGGTGATGGCGCCCTCCTCATAGGCGTTCGGTTTCATCACCTGGACCTCATCCACCTGCGTATCCCGTCCCCCAACCGTTACGGTGGACCGGTCCTTGCTGACCACCTTCTTGTCGGAACCTTTCCCCGTGGTGTCCGGCACAATCACGACGAGACCGCGGATGTTGAGGTTTGTCGGGCCGGTCCCATGCGCGTTCTTGGACTCTTGGGGCTCTCCCTTCGCCTCAGGCTTCGCTGGTGCCTCCATCTTCTTCGCCTCGGGCTTCGCTGGTGCCTCCATCTTCTTCTCCTCGGGCTTCGCTGGTGCCTCCATCTTCTTCGCCTCGGGCTTCGCTGGTGCCTCCATCTTCTTCGCCTCGGGCTTCGCGGGCGTCTCTGCTTGCTTTGCGTCTGGCTTCGTCATCTCGGCCCTCACTGGCGGTTTCGACGGTGTCACCGAACTCCTTGCCTCTGGCTTGGCC
>HF955076.1:267121-288865 GCA_000582765.1 Phytomonas sp. EM1 | reverse complement strand
CAGGTCCCATTGAGCCGAAGCCACCACCGTACATCGAGCCCATCATACCAGGTCCCATTGAGCCGAAGCCACCACCGTACATCGAGCCCATCATACCAGGTCCCATTGAGCCGAAGCCACCAATGCCACGGATACTGCCCACTCTACCATAACTGCTCACATTACTCATCATTGGAGGGTTGCAGGAAGGGCTATAGAAGCTGCCACCACCACCACAGATACCCACATAACTGCTGCGCCTCGATCCCATTCCAATGTTGGGGTTATAAAGTTCAGCCCTACCGTAATCAACCTGAAGCCCACAGCTTGCGGGCCCTTGCAGCGATACGGCAGCCTGGTTGGGATAAGTAGAGGGAGGCATCCCCGCGGGGACACCATTTATATAGTTCATATCGGTGGGTTCTGCGCCTTTAACGATCGCTTTTGAATCTTTGGTGGGTCGAGGTTTTTGTGATGGTTGTGCGGTTGTGGAACTTCGAGATGATTTCAGAAAAGGCATAACACACTCGAATAATAAACTAATCCAAATAAAAGCCCTGGAGTCGACACGGGAACGGTGTCTGTAAAACTAAAAGAAGATGCGAATAAAAATAAAGTTGGAAATAAAGCATGACTTTATCTAAAGACCCCGTGAACATATGTAGACCAGTAGCGAAAACATTACATATATATTTCTTGGATATTGTCAAATCAGCACCAAATACAGAGACTATAAAATTTCACTGTCAAGACCCATTTTGTATCTTCCCTTGTCATAAGAAAAGATAAATAGATCATCTTTTTTTCAATTTATTCAAGCAATTTACACCCAGATGCTGTTTTTATCCCTATCACTATAAGTTTAGAACCACACATCAGTATAGTCATTTGTAAGACGTTGAATGATTAGAATATGTGAAGTTAAGCACCTCTGTAAATAAGCGTATGTATGTTTACATATACACACATCGTTTCCTCCCTTTTCCTTCCTTTAGATAAAAATATAGTAGTAATAAACCCATTATACATAGCAAAGTAATATATGTGTATATATGTATATGAAAAATTATCATATATGAAAATGAAACCTTGAATAAATCTTAGTAGGCTGGCTCAAAAAATAATCAATTAAGTATAAACATATATATATATATATATTAATAAAATATATATTAGGTTATTATTGAAAGTAGACACAAAAAAAAAAAATATTGCAATAGCACGACCAAATCATTTGTCTACGTATACATATACATAATCTATGTATGAAACATTGATTCTGATAGAAATCCTTTCAAGAAAAGTTCTCCTAGGGGATCGAGTTCCCTACTCTTCACGCTTCTCTTTTGGAGACAGGAAAGCAATAATAAAAGAGCTTCGTTGAACCAAAATGAATTAGTGTTAAGGTTTTCATGCATTTACCTACCAAAAGATGTCAAATTCCATATGTAAAAATGCTCATCTTTATACGCTTTCGTGATTAGTATATTTTTTCAATTACTTACACACGAAATATAAAAAAAAAGAAGGAACCACCAACGTATGAAACGAGTGAGATTCAAGTGGAATAAAACGATGTGCATCGAAAAGACAAAAAATGGTAGCAACGCTCATTGGAAAGATAGAATGACACATACTGCGGCAAAAAAATATCTCTGGAAGGTATTATAATATTAATTCACGATGTATGTCACTTTTCCAGCTTCTAAAATACAATGAAGGGAAAATTCATTAGTGTCCATCGTTGCAAGTCACATTTTTACCTCCATATGTTGTGTACACATAAATAGCTGCCAACATTTCGAAAAGGATGGAAATTCATGCCCAAAAATAGATTTAAAAACACGCACACGAGGAATTACAAACTATAAATAGTACTCGAAATTTGTGCATTCAGAGAAAATTATCCTCCAGTTAATTAAAAAGAGTATAGCAAAAAAAAAGAACAATACGTATGCGCTAGCCCTATTCAATATGTGAAACATCTTAAGAATTAAAAATAAGTCTGCCAGTAAAGACGAACTATGTGATATTTCAGGACAAGATATAACCCTTCACTTGGCTATGCGCCGGATCATTTAAAACCGACCGTGCATCCTCTAACATATCCTCCATACGTTTGATCTGCATCTCACGCTGTGATAGCTCCGTTCCTGAGGAAGATGACAGCTTTTCTTTCTGACGTACAATTTCCTTATCCGTGAACTCAATGAATCTACGCACGTTTCCGCTACGGGGCGGCTTATTTTTAACTTCCCGAACCTTGCGTTCAGCTTCCAAGCATGCCAAAGCATCGGTGTCTTTCTCATCCAAAACTACCATGCTGACGCAGACACAAGCGCCGCCTACAGCGTAGCGAAAAATGCGATGGGGAGACATAGAAGCTTTATCCTTAAGCTCCGTAATATGCCGTGGCGTTTCATGCATGTAAACAATGCATAGAGAGGAAAGAAACACGTCTATGCTCGAGGAACTCTTTCGAGCTGTCTTCAGCACCAAGAAAGCGGTAGTAATTTCATCCATCCTCTGTGCCTTCGCAATGCCCTCCTCAAGCGCATTCACGCAATCCTTCGCAGTACGTACCACCTTTGTCGTGAGCCCAAGCAAGCACGGGCCGTAGACAGGATGAGAGCCTAGTTTCAGGTTCTCATAGTTGGTGGTGTCATTGAAGAGGTCAAGGCCTTGATTCGCCCCGCGCAGCTGGCACATGTTTATGCTGACGTCGAATGTGGTGATGGGTGCCTTCTCTAGCCTCTCCAGGCTCCTCTTCACCATAGTGTGAACAATACCGATGGCGTCTTTGTCCTTGCCTTTTCCAGCGCAACACAAAATCGAGGAACAGTGCCCCGCAAGCCAGTTGGAACGGAGATCAGAAAAAAGGACGGAATCAACTTCCTCCGACGTTTTAGCACGATGCAGAGCCTCATCGCATTCAAAGGTCTCGCTTCTACCATTCTTCTGAAGTACTACCGTGTTGGGGTCGGTAACCACGATATCAGGCTTGCCGCTGGCACACTTGTCTACAATGAGAAGGGTATGAACATCGTAGGAGGTAGGCACTGCGGCACGGGCTTTATTGCTTACCTCATTTGCCTTGGTAGGAGGATTACTGACTTCAATTTTCTGTTTGATAGGTAAAGATTCAGATTGCTTATTTTCGCTTAAGGACGTTTGTTTGATATTGATCTCGGTGTTAATTGATTTCTTCTCCGGGTTCTCATTCTTGGTCTCACTGGAAACGTTCTTCCCACCTCGGCGGCCGCTACGCTTAACAATAACAGAAGTATCCTGCTCGTATTTCGGATACAGGTCATCAAATCGATAATGGGATCCCGATTGGAACCCACCGTAGTCGCTCGTCGCAAGTTCATTCTGACGATTAAGGCCGCTCATGTCAGCCAAACTGGACCACTGCGCCGCGAGTCCGTAACTGCTGGTTTGCCCTGAAATAGGTGCCTTGTAAAAGCTGTTGTTCATATAAGAATTGTCATACAAGGAAGCATTCATTATCGAGCCAACACCTCTAGGGCCGTAAAAGGAGCCATTGAGGCTGCCCATAAAGCTACCATTCTGCATAGGATACATTGATACGTTGTTTGAAAATCGAAAGCTGCCATAGGCGCTAGAATATACATCACTCATGTATCCCGGCATCCTGCCATCCATGCCCCTGAACATGAAGGAACCGCCCATGCTTGGGATTCGTCCGGGCCCCATGCTACCATAAGCTGAGCCCATTAAACCATACATGCTTCCGGGGAAAGCGTTTTGGAACCCCATTGGTCCCATCGAGCCCATCCCACCGCAAAAGCTGCCAAAACGGGAAGGCCCAAAGCTGTCGTGGCGCATGACGCAACCACCTTGTGGAAAAGGGCACGCCATCGGCTGAGCCCCCGTGTTCAGGTGTGTCATCCCCCCGGAAACACGCCTGACACCCTCCGGTTCATACGACTTGGCCTCCACGGATGGCCTCCGAGCAGAGGAATCGCCGGCCATGACCCGCTGCTGAGTCGCTTTGGGCGGCGAAATCCGCCTCCTCATCGGTTCATGGGTAACCTTCGGTGCGGAAGTGAGTGGGGGGGTGGATACAGGTGCCCGCACAGATACCGGTGCGGGTTCAGGTGCCCGCGCCGATACGGATGCGGGTGCACGTGCAGGCGCAGGCACAGGCGCGGGTTCCGGAGTACGCGCAGGTATGGATGCGGGTGCACGTGCAGGAACAAATGTGGGTTCGGATGTCCGCGCAGGAACAGATGCGGGTGCACGTGCAGGAGCAGATGTAGGTTCAGATGAACGCTCAGTTTCAGTGGGGGGCGTCTTTGCAGGCGTAGGTACGACTGTGGCCTTAGTTGGAGGTGCCGCTAGGTAAGAACTCATAACATTTTTTACCATTCCTGTATCTTGCTTTGGAAACCCTGAAGGATGAAGTGTGGGTGGTTTATTTTCGATGACCGGATTATTTCTTGGACGTGTAGCACTCATCACCTGTTGGGGCTTACTATCACCGAAAACATTCGGAGCTACGGCTGCGCTATTATTCGCTTCAGAGTGTGGGACAGATCTTTTGGCGCCTCTTGTAAAACTGCTTTGCTTCTGTAGAATTGAGTTTGGCCGAGGAAGGCAAGGTATCGCATCGTCTGGAACCGATGTTTGTGACTGAGTTAAACTCATCGATTTTTTTTATCACGTTCTTGAAATAGATAAGCACCCTTTGTTGTTATATCTGTCTTTTCCGTTTATAGAAGTCTACAAAATCTCTAAAATATTCAAAATAAACTAATTGAAAACAACACAACGGACAATGTAAATAAAAATGAAACTTTAAAAAAAGACCTAAACAAATATTTTGAGTTAAACGAAAAGCAAATGAAAATAGGAAAACCTACTGATTAAATATTGATGTAAAAGTAAGAATTTGAAGAAAAGACAGTATCGGATAATTTTTTTACTGCATTAGTGTAACCAATAACATCAACACATGAATGGATAGGTCTTTACATAGAGTTTCTCTTACATATCAAGAGAATATGGATAAAGATAACAAATAGTCAGTAGTAGATAAGACCTTTTGAAAAAATAATAATCATAGTGGCAATATTCAGATATATCTCTTTAAACTTCACAAAAACTATATATATACGAAAGAGAAGCAAAAGGACTCTAACAGACTAACACGTAAACTATGGCTTCAGAAAAACAAAAATACGCATTGTCAAAGCTCTTTCTGTTACATTCTCATATCTACACACACATACAACGAGACAAAAGATACAAGCAAATCCTGAAATGAGATGCGTAATGCCCACAGATATTAACGGTAGAGACAAAAACGAGATGTCTCTAATAGGGTTTCGCTAGTACGGTGTTTACTGCAGTTGGTAAAAACTGTTGAAAGTTTAAATGAAAAATGATAAAAACAAATCCTTTTAAAGATTGAACATTACAAAAGGATTGAAAAGTTTCAAAATAGAAGCCTACTATATTTTGTAGTATTCAACAATACCAAAATAATAGCAACTGTAATAATTGTTTACATTGCTTTCCCGGTGTCCTCTAAATAAGTAAAAAATATATATAAAGGTGAAAAAGGATAAATATAGAAGAAAAAATATAACTACTCCAACATAGTTGTTCATACTTTTTGAGAACTGGTAAAATCGCGTCGCTGTGGTACACGAAAGCAATGACATCAAATGTGTCAACAGATTGGAATTCACTACCAGGCGAAAAAAAACATAATATATATCACCATGCTTCTACATGTGCATACATATATTTTACCTCCTCAAACAAGTAGCGATGAATCCGAAAATAACGGTATGCATTGAGCTTGATTTTAACACATATGTAAGCTTATACTTGTCCCTTTATACACATGGATACGATTAATTATATTTGGCTAACAAAAAAATAGAACTATGTGATCGCAACGCCATTTTTGAAACATAATTTGCGTTCAATTTATGATTTATACGGAGAGGCAAGAAAAGCTAATCAATAAAGCAACGTAAATGATTAAGCGTTTGTATCAATGTACATATATAAACGTCACAATTTCCATTTGAGGGTATGGGACTCAAAAAAAAAAAGAAAACTATAACTCAGCTAGAACCCTGGCTTCATCGAATGGCTTTGATTCTGTAAAAAAAATGTCAAGGGAAGCTATTTAACGTGACTAATGAGACACATTTTCCAACACGGTCACAGAGCCCATGGCATTGTCCTCCTCAGCCTCCAGGGACTCCCATGGAAGGCCGGGTTCTGGGCAGGGCTCTGGAGTACACATGAATGCCATGGGGATCTGCCCTATCCCTACGGGTTCACCGTTAGACATACAAACAGCGCGCTTGAAGGCGATGCCGCCGTACCCGGTACTGCCGCGATCCTGCAAGTTGCGACGGGTGCTGACACGGCGAGGTTTACTGAGGTCTTGGCCGTTCTCAACCCCACCACGAACAGTACGGACAGGTCGCAGGCCGTTCACCGATGGACCCGCATTGCGGTATGCCATGTCACCATAAAACTGCGCAGAGACGTCCTCCGAGGTTGGGCCGAAGATGCCCCACAAGTTGACGGTCTTCTGTGTCTCGCGATCGCGTTGGGCCTGGTAGACACTGCCTTTCCTGCGGAGGGCGTTGGTTGGGGCATCCGCACCCATAGACCTCTCCATCCAGTTCGGCCCACGGCTCAATGGGTCTCTGGGGTTCATCGCCGGCGCGAGGAGCATCGGATTACACATTTCGGCGTACGGCGGGGCGAACTCGGAGTAGTCCATTGGCCCTTGGCCCATAAAGCCGCTGCCATCGTTGAGGTTAGGTTCCACATAATTGAATGGTTCCATCTGTGATTGCTGTCGTGGACCCCAAAAAGTAAAATCAGAGAAAGATTAGATGGTAGAAAAGATTCGGAATTGACGAAACTACCTCGCACGTGGTAATGGCTTTCTATTCTGTTTTTAAGGACTTTTATTAGAAAGGACGAGAGAGTATATGTAGATGAAAACTATGCAAATTAAAAAATCAAATGATTAGACCATTTGTGGTTAATTTATGACAATTGAAAGACCATAAAAAGACTCAAACCGTGGTATAAATTCTAATCAAATTCATTACAAAAAAAATATCAATAACACAAGTCAAGAAAAAATGTAAAAAAAAGGTGAACGAAAAATGATTGAAAGTGAATTCTTATACTAATTGCTGAAAGAAACCAGTAATTTTGGCAAATTCCAACTCCCATAAAGCTAGAGAAACAGCTTTATGTAAGGTAACTGCTGAAAAAAGCGCAAATACATTTAATAAACACTACCGCTAGAATAAGAATAAGAATATATATTAGGCTTCACAGACGTCTTACCAAACGTCCTGCGAGAATGAAATAGTACAAGATGACAAGACAGCCGTGGTATATGCCTGCCACCTCTTCGTGGTGCCGCGGACGAGTAGCCACTTGGCGAAGCTAACTGTCTGCACGCCTTCCCGTTATCGGCAGAGCTATGTAGGCTTGTCTACTGGTACTGGTAAAGAATTCGACAGGGTCTCCCAAGAGACTGCCCAAGCGGATGAAGCACTCCGACTGATCACTGTTATCGTTTATCTGGTCTCCAGATACAGCTTCAAATACACGAGTCCACTATCTAGAATCTTCATAACTTCGATTTACTTCGTGGTACTCAGAAAAAGAGAAGAGAATTGACAACAGATGAAGTTTGCCTTCTCAGACTCACGTTAGAATGAGGCGAAGCACAGTCATTCCCCCACACACCAATGGACGTACAAAGATTCTCCTCATAAAAATCACTTCTGCATACACATCGCTGTTGAAGGCTGTAGTCCTTGTGGCACAGACACCTGCCAGATGAATCAAATAGAACGCAATGCTATAAAGCCTCTTTAATAACTGCTGGTCCACTAAGTCACTTCAGTGCGTGGACACAACAATAGCGCCGTGGCCTGCATTGCGATCCTCCTTTGGGGTACAATCGGATAACCCGCCGAACTTGCTCAAATAAAAATCCAACGGATTCGCCATTTTTGTGCTGATCATCGGAGATTTCCATTGATAAACCACAAAAATAGCAATAGAATGGTAACCAAACGCGATGTGCATAGGGAAGTCTTGAAGAAATCCGGAGTTAACCCACTTGCCAATTTTATCACTTTTAGGGATTTCCTTGAATTCACAGCACATAACCTATCGACATTAACTTTGAAAGCAACGGTAGGTGGCATACCTTTAGATTCAATGTGTTTGCTATTCTGTACACTATAAATAACAAAAAGGTTAGGCAAACCTTTTCGTAATAAAGAAGAAGTGTCTCACTTGTCGTGGTGCTATCCTTTCCGCGTTAGGTAAAGCAAATGTTGTGATTCTAAGCACGTTTCTCGCAGTCTCCACAAGCAGGTTCAATCTGATTCTGGGCACTAAACTTGAATCCCCATTTATGCTATCAATTTTTCCTTTCTAACCCAGGTGAAAGAGAAATGGCATCATGGTATTGTTGGTTCGATATAACCAAAACAGGTAACTCACTACCTTTCGAGCTATTAGATCACATGTCTAAAAATCTCATTAGGAGTTGTTAAAGTGATAGGGTATCCAAGAGGATTGTGATGCTTGTAAGTGGAACTATTCAGGACAAAACCTTAAATTTTGTTTAAAATCGAATGGTTATGGAAACCATAGTGATCCTTTCGGATAACAGTTCTCGAAAAAAAAAGTATTTTGAAGAAAATGATTTTATGCTTTTATTTGGGAGAAAAAGTAAAAAGATTCATAGAAAAATACGCGAATAATAATAGTAATAGGAATATTAATAATATTACATAACAAACCAATGCTAAAGTGGTCTTCTTACTTAGCGTAACGTTGGATTTTTTTTCCGGTTATTACTAAGTATTTTGCTTCATAACAAAAGCAACGCATAACTGATAATATCTTGATAAAAAATCAAGAAAATATGAATGCATATATATAGAGAAAGAATAAGTATTCGAAGAAAAAAACTGTAGCAAAAAAATACCTGTTTTTCACATATGGATCCCCTGCTGTCATCAAGTGGCTGATAACTCATTCGTTTACTAAACACATAACAACTGAAAACTAGCAGATGCCTTTCCTTTTTTGGTAAGCCTAATGTAAGCCTTATTAAAAAAAAACTTGTTAAAGTTCTAATTTCATCAAACTCTTCCAAACATTTTGTACAAACAGTGGGAAAGAATTATACTGGGGGCACAAAAGCGGGTAAACGTGACTGTGGCCATCGACTCTGTACAAACTCCTTCACATCGTGCAACGCTAGTTCGAGGGTTTGTATCCATTTCATGATGTGATCCCCATCCTCTGAGTTCGTCGATGCTGAGGAGTGCTCCATTAACCTAGATATGTTCAATTGAATGTCTTGCACCAGCTTGTTTATGCTCTTTGGTTCCGACGAAAGGTTCACAACCCTCGAAAGCATATCAAGAACAGTGAGAAACTTGTGTGTGTCATTGTCCTCATCACTAATGCCAACAAGTGCTACGGTGTGTGAAATGCCACCAATAAGCTTTCTAAATAGTTCGAGCAGCTCTCCCGCAGTATCCTCTAGTACGCTAGTGTAGTAATGTACGGCATCAAACACAGCGGTAGAGGTAAATGTCGAAACAAACACATCGTCCTTGTCCAATTCACTGACATATTTCGTAAGAAATAGAGAAATGACCATTACACCTGGATCCTCCGTTTGCAGAGCCGGATCTGCGTTGTCGATAGCGAGACTAAAAAATTGGTCAAACTCCTCAAGTGTGTTCACAGAATGCATCGTGATGCCTTTAATGAGAGAGCTGAAAATTGCAGAATGCTCCATTTTAAATATATGAGAGGGCGTTTTGGTTTTATCACAAAGTAAATCGGTAGCGATTTTATCTTTAATAAGAGACATACACACCTGCAGTTCCCCTTTGACCGTCCTGGATGAGCCACGAGGCGCTGCGCAACGTGAAGTCGGTAAAGGACGAGAACCACCCTTACTTTTCTGCTCATCTATGTCATTCAAGACGTCGCATACAATCTTGTGTAAGATGAGCAACGTAAAGGCACAGTTTTCGCTGTCTGCAGCAAGCAAGCCCGTATCGCAGCCACTGACAAACTTTTGCACTATCTGACTTATAAGCTCCGAATTTGGAATGGGCTGGTCATTACCGTCTCGTACGATGACCTCATCAGCATCAAAGCGGCAGGCACCTTTCTTAGTCGTTACAAGAACACTGTTCCCCTCCACAGCAACCAAGCCTCCACCAAGGAGACGCTTGTCGAAGCACACGAGAGACTTGATACGGCTTTCATCATGCGACTCCTTCGTTTCTTTAATAAACTTGGAGCTGTATATTGGAGGATATACTTGGCCACTGTAGCGCTTGGGGAAGCGAATTAATTGCTGGTGCCTGGATGTCGTGCTTCCTACTTTTGAGTCAATAGACTGACGATGTGACAAATCTAAATTGCATTGTGTCTTTGTAGACGTCCTGTGATTGGAAATGTCAGCTGTAGTTGTTTTATGTTCGCTGGCATCCTCATGAACGTACGCCTTAGGCTGCTGATGATCAAAGTCCTTGAGAAGTGCCTCAGCATCGCTAATCATTTCCTCCACACGACTCAAAACTTTAGTGGTAGCAGTCCGCTCTTCCTCGCTTAGGGCTTGTTTAAGCTTCTCAGATAGCGTTGGAACAAGACCTTCGCGAACACTACTAACGAACTGAAGGATGCTCCCGGGATGGGTCGGCCTGTTTTTGATCCCGCGGAGATATCTATTGATATCAAGCATCTTCTTGACTCTTTTCTCATCGCCACCGATACCAAGAAGCGCAACGGTAAAACAGGGGCCCCTCAACGCGTAGTGAAACAGTGCGCGGGGCACGAGAGGGCTGCACTCGAGAACGGACCGGTAGAGCCCCACATTTTGTTGCGCCAAACTGGCCACAAGTGAACAGACTAGCACATCGTTCTGATCTTGGTGTTTAAATTTGAAAATTAAGGAACAGAAAACAAGCCTATGATCTTTCGCGTGTGTTGGAAAACTCAACTGTGCTAATGCGCTGCTGAGAATCTCGTCGAAACCATGAGAATCTTTGACAGGCTGATAACGCACACCGTGTACGCAGGAACCAAAGATAGGGGAAATAGCGACAACTAGCTTTCGTGGTTCTGCATTGGGCTCTAGAAGGTCTACTACCATCTCCCCTTTGATATCAACTATGGATACCGTGAGGCCACCACGCATACCGCTATTACCTGTTCCTATGCCGTCATTGTTGAACTTGCCAAAAATGGAGTTCACAACGCTGCTTAAAGCCAGTGGGGATACACGGAAAGCACGACTAACTCCACAAAGGAGAGCAGCGTTGCAGCCACGGCAAATCGTTTCACACAGCTCTTCAAGAATTTTCGACTGAATGTATTTTCCATCCTGCTCCAGAGGCATCTCAATTACCTCATCCATTTCATAATCCTCGAAATCGTCTTCAGTAGTCACGAAGACGACATTATCATCGTACGTAATGTTGGACAATTCACCGCACTGAGAGTCCAAAATAACGAGGGTACGAACATTGGTAGAGGTTGGGGCAGATCGAGCGGCGTTGGTAGACTCCTGAAACAAGGGTAACTTGTGCCTAGATTTGGTATCTTTGGAGCCGCTCTGGCAGCTAGAACGATCATCGTACTTGCTGATGATGCTTTCCGCCCGAGTTTCACATGCGGTGGATACCTCCACTCCACTGGTAGGGAAACGGGGGTCGAGTGCGGTGTTGCCCGCCAAGTTTGACCACACTGGTCCGCCATTCGGTCCTATTGAGGTGGCCCCTGGAAGAAACCGGCAATCTCCACCATAGTTCTTCGAAATCGCCGATGTATCATGACGGCCGGAGAGAGAGCTAGTGCCGATCTTAGCATTATGGCAATATAACGCGCGAGAGACTAGTGGATCGGCTTCTCCGGAATTGTGTCCCTGGTTCGGAACGGTAACCCCTGTCGGTTTCAGAGCAAGGTTGTTCTTTTTGATGGAATCTTCGCTACAATGTAAGTCGTCGGCAGTATTCGTAGCATTGGTTTTTTTCTTTAACTTTGCATTCTCAAGTGTCATCGTGGAACACGAACGAGACAGGATATCACAAGCTGATGCTAAATGATGCGGCTCCTTAATTTTATTCGGATGAATGGGTGGCTCCGTCGCAGCGATGGCTGCATTTGTATATGCGTTTTTATTCTCCACACTAGTCAACTCCTCCTTTGATTGCTTTAAAGCACACTTTGCACTTTCCATGCGAAGATCAATATTCTCAATGTTACACAGCCTGCGCTGTGCGTTAAGTAGTCTTAAAGCATGACTACTCTCAGAGTCACCCACTAAAAACGCTGTCACGGTAAAGTTACACCTGCTGATAATGTTTTGAAGCAGACCATAAGGACCTGAATCTGAGGAACGCAGGGTATCATCAAGTATTTCGCAATTAATACCAGAATCCGTCACAAGAAGCGAAGAAAAACGCGTACTGCCTTTGTCGTTGATAACCTGCCTCAGGACAAGGGAAATAACAAGCATAGAGAGGTCGCCCATTTTATGGAGCTCCACCTGCTGATACGCATTGGAAAGCTTCACAGAAAGCTGAGAAACGTCGCTGACGCGTGTCCATGTTGCACCTTCCAAAAGCATGCCTTTCAAAACTGTTGTGTGGAGAGCTATCCCAGACAAAGGATCCTTTTTTACAGATGATTTTAAACTTGGATGGTTATTCGTATTTGCTCCTGTAAGATTCAAGTGATTCATGCGCCCGTTATGCATGGTGCACATAGACCACGACAATACTGCTTTAGCGGGAATGCGCTCTAGTAAACTTCCAAATATGTGCTGCACCAATGCCAAGGAGCTAGTTTTGGCTCTTTTTGTGGAAGAGAGTAAGACAGCTACATTTATACCTGCATAAAGCTTCTCTATCGCCTCAGATATACAAGAAGATTGTAAATGCTCCACCTTCCCTGTATTTTCCACAATCTCGTCGATTCTGAAAAATTTGGGTTGCTCGAAGGGGCTGCACACTTTCAAAGTGTGACGGTCCTTCAAAAAGATCCTCACATTGGCTGCAGAATTGGGTCGCTTCTCAAATTTTTTGCCAATCTGATCATCATTGCTGCCACTGTCGTGTTGAACGTTTGGTCCACTATGATTAGTGCGGTGCATAGAGAGAACCACCATCGAGCGAACACGCGTATTATTTTGCTCAAAATTGCTCGTCGCGGCGACATGTTTGTTGGTTGCAGTAGAAGTTGTTTTCTCTGCGAGAGGGTGAGGTGCAGCCACAAGGACTTGGGCAAGCCCTCCCTGGGGTGGGGCTAGCACCTCATGAGCTCTAGAAACATTCTGTGAAGGTAAAAAAAATGGTTCAGCCTGGTTATCTTTTTGTTCTTCAGCCCTCAACTGCAGTTTCTGAAATTTTTCTTGCCTTTTTTTTTCCCGGCAAGCCAAAAGTGCCGCAACACGCTCCTTGCGCTCGCGTGTTCTTTCAACCTCAGATTTTACCGAAATTTTCAATGGTAGTGAACGAGAGAACGGTTTTGCGTCTTGAGTAAGGTAAACTGCATTGTCAGCATCTGAAGAATGGTATTTGGAGGGAGTATGCCAACAGTACCTGCTGCTTTTAAATTGATTCATCCACAGTCGCATGGTGCTCTGATGACTCGGCTCCTGCGACGTGGAGTCAAGAGCTCCCGAGAAAGATATCAGGGCCATGGAAGAGCTAGAGGGTAATTCTTCCCCTGAAGCACTGAATGAGGAATGAAACCTTGATCGTTGAGCTTTTTCAATAGACGACATTGTATGGGTCATATCCTGCTTGGTAATATTGACCCCAGGCAATGAAACTTTAGAGCGGCCTACCGCGTGCTGGCTTCTTTGAGAAATAGCTTTATTGCAAAGTTGAGCTCCCTGCTTTCCAAATTTTTTAGATGATACTGGCACCATATCCGTCACTGATGGTTTTAAATCTGATAGGATATTCAACCGCTGTCTATCCGTACGCAAAGTATCCATCTCAAATGCATGGTCCGTCGGGCTTTTTTCAGGCGACCAGCCCTTTTGTGATGTACAAGCGTCGCTTCCCTCAGTACTCGCAATCAATCTCGGCATAAATTGAAACGATTTTTGGTCACCATGAGATAACGAGGTACCCTCAGGAGAAGTGCTCACTACAGTGTGGTGGAAAGAAGCATCTTTTTCATTTGAAGTAGAGCTAACCGTCCCAGCATTTCTTTTCTCAAAAGGATTCTTGGAGATACCAACGGCTTCTGGGGAGGATTTTAAAACACGCGAAGATGCCTTTAGTCCTTCACTCTCCCTATTTCTTCCAGTAAAGGAAACCAAAACTATGCCATCTTCACTACAAGACTTATTACAAACTTCTGAGTGTCCTGGATGATATTTCTGCATCTTCGCCTTGGAAAGGCTCGATCTTGGCAGAGGGTATGGTAGTTCATCAGTGTTGCCCCTAATGGGCAATAGTTCCGTTGGGTTGGATTTTGGACGTTGTAGATTAGATTTACTGTCAGCCGCTTTTATTTGGGGTGCACGAAGCACTGGCAGCATTCCAGGCATCTTATGTTCTGGGGGATCCACCTTATGTGTGTCCTCTGGTGGCTTGAAAGATTTGATATCTGATAGAATATGTGATGTAGACTTGGCTCGTGTATGTGTGGAACACGAGCTAGATTCTGACGCGTGCGAACTACTAAGTAGGGAATGGAATGAGTACTTGTGCTTTTGGGATGCCATGGATGTATGCTTCAACCCGTGCAGAGGTTTGTAAAATTTCGCAGATGCTTCATTTCTACCCAGGGATGCATCCCGTATGCTGGAAGTAAAGTGCACAGAGGGTCTGTGACGGTGTACCACCGTTGCTGGAGCAGCAAGCGGGTCATGCTTAATAATTGTTAATTTGTCTACCGGTTGATTTACTGCCTTGCACATTTGGGATATCCGTCCAACCTCATTGTCCAGCTGCTTTTTAGAAGCCGTCGAAGAGCACGTCATCAAGGGAACAAAAGGGGCCGTCTTGCCTGAAGTAGAAGGAAGGTGACTACTTGTTGAATTAGAATCTATCTCGCCTATTATGCATTCCGTCGCCATATCAATTTCATCCTTAGTCAATTTACTTTCAGGCAGGTCGAATTTGCATACCTTCACTGCACTACCACTACGACTTTTCGGTGGAACCTGTCCACTGAGAAGGGTGGAAGAAGAATGGGAGCACAAAATCTCTTCTCGTACTGCGTCATTTCGTGGGTGAATTGATGACTCCTGTCGTATGCTGTACGGGACACAAGCTTGTGATAGCGCTTCACCGTCATGCAAAATGTCTGCAAAGCCTTTCATAGTCTCGGGAAAGGGCTTTCCAGGGAATTGAAAGAGACTATCTAGACGAAACAAATCTTGCATAGTCTCCTCATCGTTTTTTTTTAATAATTTCCTGTCATCTATGGTATCAGTGTCAGACCTAGCTCCATCGCTAACTTGCTGATAGGTACTGCATAAGCTCTTGATGGGGGAATAAGACGAAAGAAAATTGCTTATCACTGGAGAAACCCTTCTATACGAGGTTTGCCTACCAAATCCTAATTGAGTCCCGTGAAAATAAGTATCTATACCAAAGTTAAATGCATCATCCTTCCTCAAAGATGCATGGCTACAAGAGTCACTCATTTGAGATGTTTCCGAGTTGCTACTGTTGCTTCTTTTATCGTTAGAAGAGCTTTCACAAAGAGTGCATATCATGTACTCAAATTCAGGTATCAAAGGTAGAGAATACTCAAGGACTGGTGATTCTTTAATGGGTTCTAAATCTTCTGGGGGAATGGTTGCGTTGGTTTTGGCTTCACAATTCAAGTCGTGCTTACCGATATTGGTACACTTGCCTCGAAAGCAATGAATTCCACTTATGCTAAACGAATCACACCCATGTATCCCGGTATCGCCCTCTGGCTGAAAGGTCGAAAGTGACGTCAGTTTGTCAGCAGTATTACCAACTGGTTTAGCGCACTCATTTAGTTGACGAACTGGGACAGAATAACCAAATTCATTGATGTGACTCTCGGCAACTGAATCCTTACCACGTAAAAGTGGCAGCAGGTAACTTTCGCAATCCCTTGTTCTATCGCGAACAACTTTCTGCATGATACGGGTCTGTTTGAATGTATATAGAATACAGATCTGCTTGTGTGATAGACAAATTGGAAAATAAAAAGATATAACTATATAAATTAGAGTGTATGTTTGGTTTTAGTGAAATAAAATGTTTGTATAATAGAGAAAAAGCAACGGAAATGATGTTTTTGTGGATATGCTTTGAGTTTCCTTAAGCTTTGGGAATGAATGTGTAAGAGATCAAAATCAAGGGATCCTTCTTTAGGGGACTAAAATATACGACAACAAAGCCTCACGAGAAGTTTCAAATAAAATGTAAAATGAAGGGGATTTCTTTTCTCCGTGATAGAATGAAAGGATAAAAAGGAAACAAAGATAAGCAGTTCCTCAATTCATATTCATGAGGTGTTGTAACATGACAGAAGATCTGTAATGAAAAGTAAATGAGTTATCAATGATGCATAGATAGATATGGATAGTAACAGGTGCTTTTGCGTCTTTGATCATCAGAGAACGGAGAAAAGCAAACTGACTCATATCAATAGAGTGAAATGTTAATGCTAAGGTACCCAAAGAACAGCTGAAGGTCTCCTTTAGCCTCAGAGATGCAGTACTTAAGACGTTTTGTTTAGGCCCAAACAGATGAAATTAAATGTTAAGCATCAAACATTGCAAGCGTCTTAAGAACAGGATCCTAAAGTCTGAAACATGTTGGGCAAAAAAAAACTGTCAAGATCCAATTCACAATATGGTAGAGTGCAATAACAATCTGAATAGAGGAAAGGATTGTGACAGCCAACTGAATAGAAGACGAATTACACACAAGTCAGTGTCGACAACTAAAAGCAATATCAACGAATGAAGCACACATGAGAATAGCAGATTAAAGTAAGATTCAAAAAAATTAAAAGCGTAATACTCATCCAAACCATACATGGAAATAATAATTTATGTATGTGATTCTTTAATAGCTTGCTTTATCTGTGAAATACTACCATTCAAAGCAAAGTCACTGTATTCCCTCCTTGTAAGATAACAGCCTAGCGAATCCAACTAAACCCGGTTCCATAGCTACAAGTAGCACATGAACATCACACTTTGAAAAGGAAGTGAAATTTTAGCCAGGACAAGAATGTTGAATAATAGCAAGCAGCATCAATGAGTAAAGGATTTAAAGATTCTGCTCAAGATAAAACACATAAAGCAATCTAAAGCAATTGTGTTTCACTAGAGATTCAGTGAAGAATATGAGGTAAGGATGCATTACGCTAGTACTTTTGAATAGTAATGAAATCAGCAAGAATATCATCTTATCATGATGAGAATAGCCTTTACTTTTCGAAGCAATCGATGTAGCTATGTTACCTAACATACCATCGGAATTGTTGTTTCGTGAGTACAGGCTCTGCTATTAATCCATGCATCCGTTCGCTGGGCAATAATCATGTAAAAAGGGAAAAAGTAAATAGGTATAGACGATCCACTTAGGAAAGGAGTCAGCATTACTATGCATGCTTAAGAGCATGTTATGGTTTAACGTTTTCGGAATTTTGGCTTTCTCTCTTTTCATATCCTTCAAAAGTGTGACCCAGATCTAGACAAATACAAACATTTCTAATCCTAAAGTCCTCAAAAACGGCAGGCGTTAGTTTCGACTCATCACAGAATGTGATTAGAGATACTGTGGTACATTACTCATAAAGAACTTCACACAAAAGTTAACTCATAGCAAATCAGTTAATACAGTACTGTATGTTCCGTAGTAGTAAGGATGCTACTATGTGTACAATACCTCATTGCCTACTTGTTGCTAAGAAGTATTGTTTATGGGCATCAGCACGGGATCGGGGACTCAAAGCTTAGAAGTTAATACCATCCACTGGTCACAAACACTTTAAACATGCAACAAATAAGGAGCAGTGCTTGACATCCCCCACAACTGCTGCCATGGGTGCTGTAAAATATAGTGTAAATAAAAAAAGCTGGAGTGCACATCCCCTATTCGACCTGCCGTGTTTTGCTGTCTAGGGGCTTGCCCCAGCCACGCTTTGCCTAAAAAAGATTCCCCCCCCCCCCCCAAATAAACACGCGAACACCGCACACGAGATAAAACATGTAAATGGATCCAACTGAACCTTTATTTGGAAAAAGACATGATGAAAAGCACCTCACCCTGTAAGGGGCCACTAGTTTTTGTCCCGAAAACAGAAGTGGGGATGGGTGGACGGCGCCCCCTTCGAAAAATACGTAACCACATACCCCCCCGGCATAGGGAAAAAAACCATCAAAATTGCAATAATGCAATTTAAAAATCTTCGCGCAAGAATGCTGGACACAAACAATGAAATGATTTAATATCTATCAACAGAGTGGAACACGCGAAAGTCACCCATATGGACGCAACACCGGTCAAAATGTGGCAACAGCCACGGGAGAATTATTTGAAAGCACGGTCCGAACCACGCCCAGGTGACAAAAGAGAGCCCCCGCCGAGCCAAAAGCCCATTATCTAAGCTGCGGCTTGGTGCGAAGCGCCGTGGAGGATGATAGGCTCAAAAGCAAATCGTCACTTACCAGAACACCCAAGGGTTTGATAGCCCCGGGGTGCCTTTTTGCCGCCTTTCCGCAGGCAATTATAGCCGCCACGGCGTTTGGGACGTTTATAATTCGCACCCCAAAAGCCCCAGGCGCATGGCCTGGTAGAACCCACCGTGCCCATAGTGTGTTTTCAAATTTTAGTCCATCCCTACAAATTCCCTTTGAAAGATGCCACTCCCCCTGGCCCGGGGCAGGCCCCACTCTGTCACCTCTTTTTTCAGCCGCCACATCTCTTGGGTAAGCATCGATGGATCCCCAATGCGTGCGAAGCTTAACACAAGTTACCTGCGGCCACTTGAGAAAAATAAGCAGAAATTCTAATCTAATGCCCATAATACCGCTTTTCGCATACAAATGATGCTTTAAACATTATGTTGACCCTTTCTTTTTTCCAGCATCCAGGGCGCATTGCATCGACGCATCTTAGCATCGGGCACGACTTAAAATTCACTTCCGATCCAAAAACTGAAATACTGCAATACATTTTATGCCTTTGAAAATTCCATGCGCCTCGCGGGATGTCACTCCAGAAATCTCCACTATTTTCCCCCCGGCGGGCACAGGGGCTTGGCTGACCTGCAGCTGGGAACCGGCACCGCCCCCCTACCATGCACAAAACCCACACCCTGGCCCGATGTCAGGAAGCGTGGTGCATCCTTACGGAACTGATGTCTCTGTCGGCATCCCAGGGGTGAAAACAGTCACTTCACCCTATTCATTGTGAGAAAATGCCTCGCCGCCACGCAGCCACGACCCTCCAAGTGCCCCATGCGCCACAACATGCGCTCAGTCGTTTCCAGAATATAGGGTCAGCGGCATCATGTCCTGTCCGGTTGTGTTTTCGGCGCAGGGGCGATCCGCAGGAAACCTGGTATGGATCCTATCTCGCGAATAAAATGCGTTGTGACACCCCCTGGGTCCACCTTCCATTCGAACCCTCCGAGGCCCCCATCGCTGCCACACAAGGGGTGGGGCGGGGCCGGCGTCCGACACGGAGCGCCCGCGCCGCTTGGGTAGTTCTACCCTGTCTCCCTGGGTGAGATCGGGGCGTCTCGGGTCGATGCCAAAAACACCACCAGCATTTCTTGAACTGTGTGACATGCTTCTCGGCTATTTTTGTAAAATAATGCCAATATCCAAGCCTCGCCGCTGGGGCTCGTCAAAGGAAATATCACCCAAGATGTATTTGGCGGATGTCGTCGCACGCAATGGTGTTCTAAAGATTGTCACCGAAAGTAACTATAAATTAGGCCGATTGATAATTCGACGCTACGACTCAAGTCTTCAAAAGAACCACACTTTTCTGATGCCTCCCAGACCCAACGCTACACAGGGTTGCAGAGTTCACGGGCCCCTACCCATACATAAGTTGTTCAAATGCTGAGTGGGAAAATGGGGATATCAAGAGCCTTCCTGGTTCGGTGTTTTCAGAATCCGCGCGATGTCCTTCGGCCTCATCGAGCGCTACCATCGAGATAAGAGATGGCAATGGTATGGGCGATGTCTGCGCGAGGAGGCCGCCTCGACGCACCGTGTGCGTGCGGAGGGCGCCGGTAATTCAGTGTGTTTTCCACCTGGGGACACCCTTGTTCGCTCAAAACGCAATGCATAGTTCAGCTCCGGTACGATCGAGTGTCCACTATACGAGGGGGCGAGCGCCAGGAATCCATCGGTCCGCAGACTGTTGGCAACAGAAACCATATGCCCAGCAGTATCCTTAGCTTCGGCGAAACTAATCGCATGGCCGCACTCAGTACGACTGTCGGCGCCCACAGTTGACTCCCATGGCCGTGGTGACTCTTGCTGGTGTAGTTCTCTTTGTTTGATGACATTGAACGATATCAACACATGTAAAGATAGTGGGATGTGGTTAGAATGTTCCCATACCTGAATAGGCTACCCTGATGTATTTATTGTATTTTTTTTTCTATAGCGCCACAACTGAACTCCCTTTTTTTTCACAATGTGTGTTGATATATTTTACCTCTTGACGTACGGGGGTGGAAGGTAATGTCCAATCAGTCCTTCCTGGGTGCCTTGCATTGATGGTGTCACACATGAGTCGAAGAACCGATCATGCCACTACATTACTTTCAGATACATACTTGTACATAGCTGGATGAAACCAATCCTGTTCCTTAAGTGACCAACCTTGCCAAGAAGGATATAGCTTGTATCTGCAAATGGTGCCTTGCAAACCCTCCCCACCCCCTATCGTTCCAATGCTAAGGAATTTTTTCACCCCCCGCATCCAAATATTTAAGGCTTTTTTTCATTATTTTTTTTCATCTTTCCTGTTTTCCCTTTAATAAGCGCATTGGGGCCTATATATTTCCGTATTTCTTACATATTTATCATTCAAGCTAAAGCAACGCTTTTTTTCACACTACATATTGAACTTCTTTTATTACTATTACTTCGATATCCCTTCTATTTCAATGAGTATATTACAACAACGAACGGGAGTGTCGCGGGCGTAAAAGGGCGCGGTGTTTCAGGGCACTTTAAGCCCTATCGGCGTATGGTGCGCATCTGAAGGTCATCTGAAATGACCCACTTCATCTCTTCTTTACCTGTATATGCTGCGTCGCGTACCACAATAGTAACGTACTCGCGTAGACACGTTATCAACTAAGTACTCATCTACACAACAGACAAGTGCTTTACACAGGGTGCCCTATAATCAACCCGTGCTACTTGCCCGCCGACGCACTTGCTTGACTATCCAATATCGCTCGAAGGAAAAAAGAAAAGGAAGAGGAGAAAAGACTTGACAGAGCAGCCTGTATAGTATCTGTCCATGATAATCGTAAGAATGGTTTTTTTTTTTAACATATACGTATATATTATGATTTGCACCATGGGGGGCAGATTCACGTGCTTGGAAGGATGGCTCCCTCCCCCTCCTCTTAACTGCAACAACCACCAACGCCCTACCGATGGGTCTACTCAAGACTCCTTATTTTCATCCTCCGGCGCCCCATTCCGCGTTCGAT
>HF955076.1:233771-244057 GCA_000582765.1 Phytomonas sp. EM1 | reverse complement strand
GGTCGGGTGTGCACGGCGGTCGAGACCGGCGGAAAGCCCGGCAGCGCCGCGGCTCGCCACCACCGCGCGCGAGGTGGCGAGGTTCCACTGTGAGAGCTGAATCGCCGCGTTGCCGAGTGGGATCAGATAACGCCCCTGTGCGAGGAGGGGGGCATGGGCGAGATCGCCTGGCATCCCGACAAAAGGATGCGCCCCCGCGCGGCGTCCGCCGGCGTTGTCGACAAAAAGGCAAAGCACATCCGCGCTAAACACGGCGTGGCAGGTGTTGGGCTCGCCGTCCTCCTCCTCCTCGGAAGGCGGTGGTCGATGGTAACCACTGACCTCCCCTGTTTTTTCCCGTGTGGCGAGCAGAAGGGGGCCCACCACGGGCGGGAGCGAGAGATCGCCGTCGGCGCTGATATGATACGATCGAAGGGATCCATCGCAGCGGAGGTGCCGTAGCGTGTACCCCCGCCGCTGCGGGGCCGTCCACATTACGCTATGGTCCTCGCACACCGCGGCGAGCACCACGCTGCCGTTCCAATGCTCGTTTTCCCGTTCCCCGTCCTGATCTTCGCCGTGGGGTTCGCTGCCGTTTAAACACCAAAACACGGCGTGGGGTTCGCGCCCGGTGCAGTCCGCGTCGACGCGCCATAACACTCGCGTGGCGCGGCCGTGAATCTCGCGGTTGCAGGTCGCCCACTGGACATGACGGCCGGCCGCGACGAGCGGCGCGCGATGCTCCGGTCGAATACGGGAGAAACGACAGGCGCCATCGACGGAAGGGGCCGGGGTGGGCAGCGCGAGATGAAGCGCCGGTGGGGTTTCGTCTTCTTCCTTGTTTTCCTCGCCTTGGCCGGGGAAGGGTCCCTCGGTGGGATCCCCCTGCACATCTTCCTCCTCGTCTTCAAAGCGGTCGTCCGGGGGGAGCTCCTCGTCGAGCTCCAGGCAGATCCGGAGCATCTCCCGCCACGGCGGCGGCGGCTGGGCGACTGGGAAGGACTGCACCACCCACGTAAACGGCACCGCGCGGTGAATCGGAAGTGAGGAGGCAGGGGAACCCCCCTCCCCCTTTTTTCCATCCACCTCGTCATCCACCACCCCCCCGCCGTCATCCGCGAGGAGCTCGGCCGCGGAGACGAACATCGGCGGCGCGCCGGTCGCCCGGCTAACGGGGGCCGGCCACCGCACGTCGAACGTCGCGCGACTCGCGTGAACGGTGAGGGAAACGCGACGGAGGAGGCACCATAGGGTGAGCTGCACGCCCACCACCGCCACCGCCAGCCCCTTTTCACCTTCCCCATCCACGTTTCCACTTTCTCCGCGTAAAACATCCCCCATGGGCAGCCACGACGAGGAGGTGGTCGTGAACTTAGCGAACACGCGGCGTCGCTCGAAGTGCGCTCGGCTCTTCACCACGATAAGGGTGTTGATCGCGCTGCGGGAACGCCAGAGGTGGCAAGGGGTTTTCGTCAACCCGGTGATTAGGCGGGGATGAGGGACGTAGCTGTTGTAAAGATGCAGTGCGTTTTTTACCTTCTCCGTGTACTTCGACAGCGTCCAAGCGGTGAAAAACATATCCCGCTCCCCCAACCCGTCCTCTCGCCGAGCAGAACTATGTGGAAAGAAGGCGGAGTCCACCTTTGTGTCATCCGCATCGCACGCGTCGGGATGGGATGCATTCATCCAGGGTTCGTTACGTGTTCCCCTTAGCTTTGAAAAAAGAGTTGGCTTTGCCTCCTCTGTGACTGGGTTAAGCGCGACGAAGGTGTTCATCGCATCCGCAAACGACAGCACGGTGCCGTCGCCGAAAACGAACTCCGCCCCGCCGTCATCCCACGCGCACGCCTGAACCACCCTATCGGCGTGCTCCATCGCATTAAAAAAATGATGCGGGCGAAAAGATGCATAGCCAGTGTGAGGAAAGGGAGAAAAAGAAGAAGTACATTCACCTCTACTTTCCTCCATCGGCGCAGAATGAAGTTCGTTTATCCTATAAGATGCCATATATAAGCTTATGGAATCCTTTCAGCACGTCCAATCTAGAAGAATTTCTATATATACTTCGTTTTTTTTGTTTTGGCTTATGCGCCTAGCTTATGGATATGGTTCTAATAATCTTTAATTCAATGGATCTATGATTTATTTTCTAAAGTACCTTGCACCCCGAACGGAATAAGTAATATTCCTAGAATGAAAAAGAGAGCAGAGCGCAGAATGTGAATTTATCATAAAACGAAAGCAAACAGCACAAAGACACCTCACTTTTCGAATTCCTAGAGCAACTCCGTACATTTGAACATGCAAAATAGTTGTCCAAGCACACTCCACCTCGCATTCGAGCTCGTGTCATAAAATTCAATTTAGGCTAGAATCTCAGATTCCAGAAGAACAGTGCTGTCTTAGCAATTAAACTTGACTTTTTTGCATTCATATTTTTTTCTCAAGGAAACACAATTCATTGTCAAAGGGAAAACAAAATCAAGCTTACGTTGTATTAATAAAATTTCGAAAATTAATTAAGCCTTTCATCTATTATTATTATTATTCCTTTTTATTATGGCATTGATTACACTATCACACACGGCAGCATTTCTCACATGGATTTAGCTAATATTTACCATTTTTTTTGGACACAAAATCGACACGGGAAGGGTTGCAGAACTCTCTCCACAGGGAGGGCGGCGAATCGGACCTTCTACAGGTTGAAGTCGAAAAACAGGACCCGACAGTGCTATCAGTCGTACTTAAAGTACTGGATGTCGGGAAGGAAAACGGAAGAAAGCAAAACAATGGAAACCAGAAACTTCTCGAAGCAAGGAATCTAGTTTAACTTGGCGAGTTCTTCGCCTCACGCCTCGAAATAAATTTCGCAACGATAGTCTCTTCCCCTTTTCTTCTGGCGGCGATTTCATTCGCCGTGTTTAGGCACCTCCTTAGCTAAGCCTCTCATCATCACCCCTTCCTCTTACTTTGGCACTTTCAGTACTTTTATGAGTGTAGCGAGCAGCACGACATCATCCTCCGTGAGCTCGTCCCTGAACTTCTTCACCGCATCGACAGAGGGCCGTGTGATCTTCGAGATGATCACGTGTTCCTTCCCGAAATGCCGTCCGAACGTCACCCCGGTGGCGCTCGTGTTGATCTTCACGGAGAGCTCCATCCCGGGCTTTCCGATCGGCACCGGCTTGTTATCCCGCTCCATGCTCATCACCTTGCCGATCTCGACGGGGGTATCCCCGCGCATCGCCGCGAGCGGCGTCCCCACGCGAAGCTGCCCGCGCTCAACGCTCACGGGAAGAATAATCGGATCCGTCATGTGAATCGCGTCGTCGATGATCTTCAGACGAACGGGAAAAACGGCAACGCTACGCAGCCGTTCCTTCTCCTGCGCCTCGTAGTTTTTGATGTACTCGGTGAAGCGATCGAAGAGGTGGTAGATCACCTTCGCCTCGAAGATGGTGATCTCGTTCTTCGCGGCGACCTCGCGCGCCTCCTCGGAGACGGTGACGTCGAAGGCGAGCACCACCGCAAACCGCGGCTCACGACGCTTCATCGAGAGGACTTGCACGAGATGTCGTTTATAAATCGGTCCGATCGCAGCATGCCCGACTTGAATCTTCATATCTTTTAAGAAGGAAAGCAACGCCTCGAGACCGCCGAGGGTGGAGCTCTGCACGGTAACCCCGATCCCATCCTCGCTGAGCTGGCTGCGAATTGTGGTGGAGTCCCGCATGACCAGCTCCGCGACCTTCTCTTTTTCTTCCTCGGAGTGATACACAATGAGGGGGGTTCCCGGAACGACATTTTCGAGGTCGATCGCGGCAATTTTCACCCCCATCGCCGCCTTAATCATCTTGTGATGGGTGTACTCCGCCTTCACCCGCATCTCCCGAAGTGGTTGTGGTGTTAACAGGGAGCGAATTTGCGTAAAGATGGGTTCGGTTTGCCCGCAAAGGCAGATCCGATCCCCCTCATGCAGCTCACCGTTGATGAGGATCACGTCGATGGTGAAGCCATACCCGGTGATCGGCTTCACCTCCAGCACGGTGCACTGCAGGTCATCCTTGTACGTCACCTTACCCTCCATGAACTGCTGCACAAGCTGGATTTTAAGAAGAATCAGATCGGAAATCCCCTCCCCGGTGTGCGCCGAGGTGGGAACGATGGAGACAACCTTGCGGAAATCCGTGTTTTTGTAATACAACTCCGAGTTGAAGCCCTCCATCGCGAGCTGTGTTTTAATCTCCGCCACGCGCGTATCGAACTCGATGTGGACGCCGGGGGATTGTTTCGCGAGGGTTTTCTCGATATCCTCGTTCGGATGAGCCTTCCAGCCGTAGAGACGATCCACTTTGTTCACCACCACGATAAAGGGGCACTTCTTCTCGCGCAGCAGGCGGATCGATTCGCGGGTTTGCTGCTCCAGCCCGTGCATGAGGTCGATGACGAGAATCGCGATATCGCAGAGGCTGCTGCCGCGGTTGCGCAGATTTGAGAACGACTCATGCCCGGGCGTATCGATGATGAGGAGGCCGGGAACATTGAGTTTGTATTGATACTTTTCGTTAATCTCCTTCGTCGCGGCGACGAGGGCCTCGCGCGGGAAAAAGGTGGCGCCGATCTGCTGTGTGATGCCGCCCGCCTCACCGCCTTGGACGTTGGTGGAGCGGATGCGATCGAGCAGGCTCGTCTTGCCGGTATCGACGTGCCCGAGAACGCAGCAAATCGGCGAGCGCAGATCGATCACGTTTTCCAGCACGCGATTTTCCTCCTCCTTTGCCTTTCGTTCTTTTTCACGCTCCTCACGGCGGGTGGTGCGCTCCATTCGAATCCGTTCGTTGTTGCAGTGGCGCTTCCTCCGGCGCTCGTCGCGGTCCTCGAGGGCCTCCCAGTCGTCATCGCTCAGCTCGCCCTCCGATTCCGTCAGCTCCGTCTGCTCGCCATCGCTGCTTTCCTCCTCAACGGGCTCTGGAACTGGTGGGGCGTCGGCGTTCACTTTGATGCCATTTTGCTGTTTCTGCTTCGGCTTCTTTGGTACATTGGCCTCGTTGGACTTCTCCTCCGCCACCTCCTTCCGAATCTTCTCGACGTCCGGAAGAATGAAGCCGGCAGCCCGCATTCTCTCAATCGCGTCTTGTTTTTGGTTCGACTTCTTTTCCTTGCGCTGCAATCGCATCTCCTCTTTCTGGCGTTCGCGCTCCCGGGCGCGCTGCTCCTCCTCAAACTTGAGCTGCTCCTTGGCTAGGCGCTCCTCTTCACGAATGCGCGCCTCTCTTTCCTCGGCTTCCTTCTTCAGACGCTCTTCTTCCGCCTGCCGCAGCTGCATCGACTGCTTGATCTGAGCGATCGTCAGGGACGGGTGGCCCTTACGGGCACCAGGCCTCGGTCCAGCTTTAGGTGGCATGATATGGTTATATCTTCAGCACTTTCGGTTTTTCAAAATCGACTATCCCTTCCGTGATTCGAATATATATGATTATATATTCATATATATTGGTACACTTTTTAAAAGCAGAGTGTACTTGCGCTCAATCAATTGAAGTGAATCTTTCTTCGTACTTCTTTTGAAACCGTTGTGAATATAACCAAGCGATTAAGATGTATAAGACAAACTCCTCCGTTTAAAAATACAAACTAGCTAAATTGTGATCCCTTCGTATTTGACTGTATTCGTTTTCACTACCCACTGAATATAGATTATAGATTAAAACTAAATGCCTAAAAAAGTAATCGGTTTTCTACTGTGTCGGGTTTTTATCATTAGAAACACTGACTTAAGGGACGAAATTTTAAGCTACGAAATAAAAAATCCGTATTGGTGACTTCGGTGTATGAAGAAATATATAATTTTCGCGTGATGATGAAATTATTTACTGCCTCACCAAATCTCGACGTCACAATATAGAAGCACAAAAATTGTAAAGCTTTGGCTATATAAAGCAAGTGTTGTAGCTGGCGGAGAGTGGAAGTGGTGGTGAGAAAACAAAAACAAAATGATTGAAATTCATTTTAAACCATGCCGTAATAATTATCCAACAAGAGTCTCGGTGCTAAACATACTTGCATGTGAATGATTCGTCTCGCTGAAAGGTGAGTTTGTAATTCAATGTTGGAGTTTTTCTCTATTGTCACTTACAGTTAACAACACCCAGCAGGATTCATATTCCAATATATTATTAACAAAGCACGATAAATAAAAAGGCAAATAAACACAGTTTTACGCGAACTTCTACAGATATCAATGAAATTTATCAATGTGTTCCTTTAAACCGAAGGCTACACATTAACTAACGGAAATACAAAAGTGTAGGGAAAATGCGCATAGGTACTGGTGTGCTAATAAGCATTTTCCGCATGACCATCTTATGAAGCTAGTTTGAGTAACCATAATCGAGGCGGCGAAAGCATAAATAACAGAAATGGACATGTATATATATACATATATACATCTATTCTGATTTTCCGGAGTAACCAAAAGTGCTACGAACACGCACAAAATGCCGCCTAACATCACGTGATGCAAGACCATGGTATAACATGCTAAAAGGAGAGAATTGACATCACCCTACACTTCATGCGTAGCCATTTTAGTTTTATATATTTTGTTGTCACCAAACGCAAGCTTAGTGAAACTGGTTACCTTACCGTAGTGGCAGGACGCCGTTCCACAAGTTGGGCCGTACGGCGATGGCTACCACGGGCGTATCAATGTTAGCAAGGCTGCGGGAAGAAACAGGATGACCTCTTCTACCAGCGATTTGGAAACCCACTTTGCGCTCCCCAGTTTACGAGCCTGTGTTTATTATCATCATTATCACCACTGAAAGGGGTCACACTCATTGTGTGATGTCATCATACGCGCAGTTTTAAGAAACGATCAACTTGAAGAAAAAAGCACCCCCCCCCCTCCCCCCTACACACACACAAAGATACTCAACACCAAGTCCACCCATAATCGAAAACTATTGAAAAAATGAAGCCGCTGTGGGCATAGCATGCGCCATGAGGTCCTCCATCCCCTCCTCCAGCGCCCTCGCCATCGTATTCCCGTAATCCCACAACTCATCACTGAGGGCCGCGACGTCGACCTTCTCCGCGCGCTGTGGGAGCTGCACGACCCACTCATACTCCAACCGCATCCCTTCATCCCCGACCCGGGTGATGATGAGCGGGGTCCGCCGCGTCTCGACGAGCTGCAGCAGCACCCCACACCGGGTCCGCCGCTCCCACTTCCGGATCTGCCGCTCACAGCAGTAGACGACGTCGCCGAGTTCCGGGCTGAGGACGGAATGGACGGTGTCCCGCGTGGCCCGGAGGATGTCCGTCTCCAAGTACGTCTCCACGACCCGACGTCGGATCGGGTGTCGGACCCGGACGAGAAGCCGAAGGTCCGGCATCCGGCCCCGCACGTAGTGCGTCACCAGCAGCCGGTCCCACGGCCGGTTGAACTTCACACACTGCAGCTGCGCGTTGAGCTCGGCGTCGAGGAGCTCCCCGTTCCGCCGGATGATCGTCTTGTAGCTACACGTCGTGTCCTGCGCGAGCTCCAGGCCAAGCGTCGTCGCCAACGCCTCCATCGCCGCGGTGTTCGACTCACTCGCCACGGCGAACCAAACATACGGGTGATGGGTGTAAAGGTGCCGCTGCAACGTCCAGATCGGGAGGACGTTCCGGTTTTGCTTCGCGACCTGGCGGTAGTAAAGGACCTTGCCGGCTCCGATGTTCAGCTCCCCACTCACGTTCATGTTCCAGATGTTCGCCAAACACCACTCGAAGACCTTGCGAAAGCGCTGCCTGTTCGACTCGTCGACCTCCACGCGGCGCACCGTCAGCGCGGCGTTATTTTTGCTCTGGCCAGGGAGCTTGGAGGGGTCGATGTGGTGGAGCTGGACGTCGCTGGAGACTTGGCTGTGGAGGAGCTGAAAGGATCGCGGAACGAGTGGGTCGTAGGCGGGGCCGAGCTTCGTCGGCGCGACCTCGACGTAGTCGGCATGCCGACGCTGCTCAAACCCCGGTTCGGCGCCCCAATCGCCGTACTCGTCGGCCTCGTCGAGCGCCTCCTCGCCCTTGTCGTAATCGGCGATCGTCACCACCGTTCCGTCGCTCTGCACGTCTTCCTGTTGCACGGCGATATTCGACGCCTGCTCGGCCGCGAGAATCTCCTCCACCTGCCTCACCAACGCGCTCTTCTTCGACTGCGGATCCACCCCTTCGACCTGGCAGTGCGTCGTGAGGAAGTAGCGCAGCTCCGGCACCGAAAGGGAGAAGAGGTTGCCCTCATTCCACAGCCCCCAGATGAGGTTGTGCGTGATATGCGCGAGCGCGCCGTCGTCGCCGGCAGGGGTGCTGGAGGCGACCGAGGCCGCATTTTCCCCGTTCGAAGGATCCGCAAAATTAGACGACGACGCTTGCGGTGTGGAGGCGCCGTAGCATCGAAGGGAGGCCACCGAATGTAAGAGCGCCCGCCCGCCAAACCCTCCACGGAGGTGAGCTGAACGACCTACAGCCTCCTGGTAGATCCCACCGTGCCTCGAGAGGCTGCTGAGGAAGAAGGAGGAGCAGAAAAGCACCGGCGTGGGGCGGCACCCTAACGAGAGAAAGGACGCCCGCGAACTGAGGTTGCTACGACGCATTGGACCGCTTCACTTTTTCCTCCTCACTTGATATCGCGTATGACGATTGTTAAAGCCGTTGCTCTGTGCTGGGCTGTGTTTCTGAATACGTAAAGAAAGTGTTGAACTTTCTCCTCCAAAAACAAAATATCACAAAGTTTCTAGCGAATGTATCTGTCTATCCACAATTTATGGACTTTTGGGTGCTACTGTATCCTATGGCTATTTTACTCATATTTTTTTCGCGTGGTTTGAAAAAAAAAAGGAATCAACGTTTATAGTAGTTTAACGCAAGGAAGCATCAAATTAATTGTGAAGTGTCAATATGTGAAGCCTACATTCATTTACTTTTTGACGTTTTGAAGCAAAAAAACGCAATGTATTGCAGCACATGGATAAATGTAATGAAGCAATATCTTTCAGCCAGCCATGCATTGCTAATAGGTCTTGAATTGTCCTCTCACACACACAAAAAAGAAGTGCACACACAAGAGAGAGGAAGAAGCCATTTTTGTACGTCAGTGGCAACACCATCGAGTGAGTGTTCCCCAACCCTGACCATTGCTCCCAGATAGGCAAGAACACTTAAAAGCAAATGCTCTCCCTAATGACTTTTTCCGACAAACAAAGGCCCTTCCTTTTTCCGTGAAGCCCATTGGATCTGCAAATGAGAAAAGAGGAAAACAAAATGGCAGTGCCTGAGAGAGAAGAAGAGCGCATGCTTACTGCTATTCTCCTGTGATGAATCAAACCATCATTTGAGTAACATCGCACAGAAGACAGGAACTGTGAACGAGTTTAATCCTTTTCCTTCAAACATTCGAACAAACACCGACATACTCGTGTGTGTGTAACTCTAGCCCTCTCCTTAATGATGAGGTGTGGTATGCTCGCTAGCAAGCGTAGATCACTAAATATTAAGAGGCATCATGATGCATGAAAGACTACTGCTTTTCATCATTCATGATTACCTGAAGGAAACGTAAAAAAATAACAAGGTGGGGGGGAGGGGGGGGAATGAACGTAAAAGATGTTATGAAGCAACTAAGTACCGCAAACATGGAAACAATGTCCAAATAAAAAAATTGCACTGTGTTGGTTTCTAATGGAACCGGTATTCCTTCTACTTTGAACTCTTTTCTCATTTTCAGGCTTAATCGTTTATACTATCTTCACTTTTTTCCGTTCTCACTCACGATAAATGGGGACGGGGATCGACCCCCTTCCCTGGTTCCCTCTCGGATGGCGCGGTGGCGCACGCGCCGAGTCCTATTCCACCCGTGTAAACACCAAGGCGGTGTTGATCCCACCGAAGCCGAAGCTGTTGGAGATCACCGCCTCGCAGTCCTCCATCGGGACGGCAGAGGCGATCGCCTCAGCAGGAGGGGAGGGGGGTTCGCACCGCGGCAGCCACACCCCGCGCGCGAGTTGCGCCTCCTCCGTCAGGCAGGGCTCCCGGAGGTTGACGTTTGGCGGGGCGAGGCGGTGGTGGAGGGCGAGCAGGGCGATCCCGGCCTCGACGCTGCCGGCGGCCCCCAAAAGATGCCCCAACGCCCCTTTGGAGCTGCTCACGAGCAGCGGCGACGACGACGACCCCGGGCCCCCCCGCGCGGCGCCGAGAACGGCCGCGATGGCGTCGAGCTCGATCGCGTCCCCGATCGTCCCGGTCGCGTGCGCGTTGACGTAGCGAAT
>HF955076.1:201029-219230 GCA_000582765.1 Phytomonas sp. EM1 | reverse complement strand
GGCACGACGGGCCTCCGTCGAGGCCGTCGGGGGTTCGGATCGACGCGCCGCCAGGGTCGTCTGGACATGCGTCAGGACGTCCAAAAGGACCTCCCGAGGGGGGGTCTCGCCCACGGCGAGGGAGTCCGCCAGCGCGTGGAGCCTCGTCCAGCACGCGTCGTCGGCCTCGCCACCTGCCGGTTCGGACGCGCCGTCGGGAAAATCACGTCCCCTGTCCGTCGAAGAATCCTTCAGCCGGGAGGATTCTTGGGAGGTCGCGCTGGACGGATGGCGCTGCCGATGGAGGGTTTCCACCTGCGCTTCGAGCTCCCGCACGCGGTTCGCGGCGGCCTGCCATTTTGCCTCCACCTCCCGGTAGCCTTCGAAGGAAGCCGCCCTTTCGCCCGGTAAGGGCTCCGGAACCGATGATTGAGAAACGGCATTTTCCCTTAATTTACAAAGCTCCTCGCTTTGGACTTCGATGATCCGCTCAAGTCGGGCGATATCCTCATCCTTTGACGGGGAAGAACGTCCCGTGGGTTCCACCTCCGCCTTCTCCAGCGATTCCTGGAGACGATCGCAGCGATCCCGGAGCTCATCGTTTTCGAGCGTGAGCTCGTCATACTGCCGCTGCAAAGCCCTCAGTGCTTCTTTTATAGGGATTACCTTGGTCTGCTCTTGGGTTTGCAGCGCCATTCTCAAATCCTGCACCTCCTTCATCAGACTGGCCGCCTTCTTCTCCAGGGAGTGATGCTCCTCACGAAGAGACGCATACTCGGTTTGGATCGCCGTATCACGCCCAACCTCGTTTCGAAGCGCGACGAGCTGGGCCTCGTAGTACGCTACCGTCTCCTTATGAGATTTATGAACCTCACTTTGATACTGCAGAATACTCCGCTCCATTTCGGCCTTCTCGGCTTCATACGCGGCAATTTGTCGGCGAAGGGTATGAACCAGATCTTCATCCCCTCTTTCCACACCCCTGCCAACAGAAGCCCGACCGTGTGGCTGCGATCCGTCGCGTCCATCACCAATACGCGCACCCGACGCGGTAACCCCTTCGCTTACCGATGGATTTACCCTTTTGGGGTCCGGAAGCGGCGTCGAGGTGGTGGTTGAGGATGCCTCGCGGTCTTTCGACGTCCGCTTCGGAGTTTCGAAGTCTCCCGTGGAGGTGGGCAGGGCTTGCTCGCCACTCGCGCGTGCTCTCCTGGCAGAGGCGCTGCTCACACCCGTATCATGCGCGGAAGCACCCTCCGTAAATTCATAATAGCCCCCTTTCGTCGAATCATACGGTGCGGTACCCTGTCTGATGGGATAGTCTCGTGTGCTTCTCTCTCTCACCGCGGTTTGGTGAGGGTGTGTGGTTTCCGTGGTACCGTGCACGTCCTCCTCTCTGGTTGCGTCCTCATCAAAATCGTCGTCAAGGTATGGTGAAGTGATCTCCTCCGCTATATTTTTTAACTTCTCAGCTACGCCTTTCCACATTCTGGGCAAATGTCTGGTTTATGACTAAAATTTCCTACTTTCAGGAAACCTTTTTCCAATGTGTGATGATGCTGATCATAGACTGGAGAAGGTGCAGGTTGGTATATACATTAAAATGTCCATGAAAAGGGTCATACCTGAACGATTTTTTTGCATTTGCGCTTTTCCAAACATCCCCTCTTCCCCTTTAAACTCCCATCGTACCTATTTTTGACCTACGCATTCTGTGCAGCTTGACAAATTTCATGTGCGCCCAATAACATTCTCACACCATTTCCTCATTTTTTTTTTAATTATTAAAAAAACGGAGAACACACCCGCTTTTCATCACACAAACACTGGGGAAAGGAAACAACACGAGTAAGAAAAAAAAATCATAAACAACCCTCTCCTACCCCTTTAATTTAGAGTTCACGAAGCTATCCGAAATAAGCATGGACCTCCCCCGCCTCGGCATGGTGGATGTGGAGGAGGATGAGCGAAGCTTTTCCGCTCGCTGGGTGGAATTCACAAACTCTTGCGGAACGCCGTTGGGAAGATACCCCGCCGGCAACGTCATCCGCCGGGGGCATTGCATCGCCGTGTGGCGAATCTTCCGCGTCGCGACCTCGCAAATCGGGCAGTGCGTCCCCGGATGCAACCCTTCCGGGATCTCCGGGCAGGACGTGAACAGATGCCCCATCCGACCACAACGAATGCAAAAAAGCTTCTCGGGTTGCTCCCGCGCGCGAGCGGGGTTGAAGGCCTCGCCGGAGAGCTCCGCGACCCCGGAGAGCCTCGGGCACTCCGTGAGGGGATGCCGCCCATGGCAGTACGCGCAACGCAGCACCCGGCGATGGGGAGGGGGTTTCCGCCGCTCATGGTGAAGCGCACTCGGATGAAAAGGCAAGGTGGGGGCCTGGTTGGGAACCGCGATCGGTTCGGATGACGAAAAAAAACCCATTTCGCGCCCGAGAAGGCTCCCCACCTCACCGCCGGTGAAAGGCGTGGAGGGGCGTAGGAGAGCCTGGGAGGTTGCCGTCTCCGTGGCGGCCAAGGCGCCGTCGAGATCCTCCAAAGACCCCAACGGCTCCGAAGTCATCACCGGTAACCCTTTCAGGCTACTCAAAGACTCGCCCGTGGGGGATTTCTTCTCCGCCTCCGTGGGAAGCGAAGGAAGTGGGGGGAGGGCGAGAATTGGGTGTTCATGCCGTTGTGGGCAGCACTGCCATGGATGCCCCGTGCGGCCGCAAACCACACAAACAAAATCACCTAACTCCTCCGCTCGAATAAAGAGCGGGGTGTCATCCTTCCGTTTGAACACACGCAGGGGTGTGGGCATTTCACCTTTCCCGAATCCCTCCCCCCCTTTTTCAAGGGTGATTTGGGCTTCAAACCAACCCCTAAACCACTCCTGATAGGCGATGGGGGTGAGGGTGTGGTGGAGGGGGTGCACGGCGGTCGTATCCATCTCACACCCCGTGTTCGTTTCCAACTGGGGCGCCGATGAAAGAGGGAATCGAGGTGGAGGGAGAGCCGAAGAACTTGGTTCATGTGATTCGGCAAATGTCTTCTCGCCAGCGTTAACGACGCCCGTTCCCTCCTCCTTTGTCTCCTCCGTTTCTTCCGCGGCAGACGCATGTGGGGAAAGCAAAGCCGCGGCGAATGAAACGGAGACCTCCACGGAAAGAGCTCCCGGCATCCCTTGCGCGAGTTTCCCTCCCCCTTTTGGGAGGTTCGTGGAAGGCAGAGAAAGAAGCCACCCCACCTCCACCTGCACCGAACCCGTGCTATCGACCGCCCCTAGGCTGCAGTGCGAAATAAACTTCATGCCCTCCGCATGCTGCGTTTGGGTGGGATCGAAACCCTCCCCTTTGCCGGTTTGCTCAAAGCGTTGATAGAGTTGCTGCATGGAATGGATCGTGGGAATATCCGTCGGGTCCGGGTAGGTTACTCCGATGCACTCGACCCCGGTACCAAGGCAAATATTCACAATTCTCTCTTGCTCCGCCCCCGAAAGACGGCCAAGCGCATCGAAGAGCAGCTTTCCAATGATATCAGGTGCGTTGGGGGTGTGTTTGGAAACCCCTTTCGCGCTGTAGGCTTGAAGCATCTTTTCGATTCTGGAAAAAAACTCGGCATCCTCATCGATGTTGTCCTCGGGGCCTTCGGTTCCTCCTTTCAAGGCCGCGTGCGGATCCGCCCTTCGGGGTGGATCGTCTTCAAAAACAACACCGCTCTGCAGGAGTTCTCGTCGTCTTTCCAGGAGCTCACGAAGGGCCTGATGATCCGCGCATTCCAGGGGCCTTTTGATGAGTGGGAGTGCCACCAATTCCTCCGCATTTCCGTTTCGCACGAGGTGCTGAATATTCATCGGGACGTCCGCGAGGGCGGCGGGTAGGGTGCGTCGTATTTCGCCCGCCACACGCTCCATCAAGGCTGCGAGCGCAGGATCATTCTCAAAATCATTCAACACGAAAAACCCCTCCGCGGCGAACAGCGTCTGGATCTCCTCGCTGGTTAAATCGTGGCCACGGACCTCGTAGAGCGCCCAGTCGCTGTTCGGGTGGGGTGAAAGCGCGAGCAGTTTGTACTCCATCCGCACCTCTCGGGTGAGAAAAGGGGCCTCGTCGTCCGCCGTGGCATTCCGCCGACGACGGGTGGGTTTATCGCTTAGCGAATCCCCAGAACCACCGAAGGAGACGCTCAACAGGTGCTCCGCCGGAATCCAGGCATGCCCGTGCGGGGAAGCTGGATATCCCGACGCGTCCTCCCCCCGGTCTCGCCGAGGATCCCCCAACTCGACGGGCAAAAAAAGTCCATTCAAACGTCGCTTTTGTCGAAGGATCCGCTCCGTTTTCCCGCGTAGGTCGCTTCGATTACAGAGGGTGGCGGAGAGGGTGCCTGTATACCGCAGCACCCCCAACCCGAAGTGGATAAACCCACCTTTGATGAGGGGGTCGTGCGGGAGACCCGTGGGGAGGGCGCCATCGGCCCCGACGATCGAAATCCCCACCGCGTCGGGTGAATCCCTCCCTCCTCGCCTCCCAACCCCCATCTCCAACCCGGAGAAGGACATCGACGCCGCCGCAGCCGAAGGCGAAAACGCGGAAGCGGAGGAGGACGACGAGGAGGCGAGAAGATGCTCCCGAATAAACGGATTCGGGTGGGGATCCGACGCGTGGGCCTTCGCGCGGGCCCCTCGCCTCGCCCGCTCGGCGATCCCGCGAGGCAGGCGGCAGAGCACGCGATGGGTGCCCTCGAGGAGCCCCATTCGCGCGGCATTTCGCAGCCACGCGGCACCGCCTTTTTCGCGCGCGAGCAGCGTGAGGCCCTTCGCGCGGGCCCCCCATCCCTCCACCGCCGCCGCGGCGACGCCACCGCGGAGGCGGAGCGGGGAGGGGAGCGGCAACGCGAGGAAGACGCCCCCCCCTGGCGGCGTCATCGCCGCCGCGCGAGCGAGAAGATCGTCGGAACCCCCTTCCGGCGGGTGGGCGATCGCGTGCGGGAGGGTGAGGAGCCGACGTCCATCCCCTTTCGCCGCCAACACCTGCGCGCGGGGGAAAAGCGGGAGCCCTGGGGGTTTGAAAACCGCCCAGATCGGCGTGGCGGCCGGGCGGGGGTCGGACACCCGCCACGAGCCATTTACCACCCGCAACGGAAGCGGAACGCGTGAGCTCATTGGAAAAGGGGGAAGAAAGGAGGGAGGGAGGGAGGGGGGGAACTAATGAAAAGATCTACCCAAAGATGAAAAAAATGGCGGAAGAGAAGGGATCAGATGAAATAGGATGACAAGCCATCACCCCTCACCCTGCTCGATAGGGAAAGGTGGGTGGGGGGGGGGGAGGGAGGCGAATGAGGCAGCCTAGCATGACAGAAGAAACTTCATCACATCGCGCCAGACCTCTTCTCACCGTCGTGTTTACTCCAGATGGGTTACCGTTTCTTTGAATCCGATCGGATCCCTCTTCTGGCGCCGGGTTTAGGTCCTCAACGCTAGGATAAGATTGTCGTACCCGTTGTAGAGGAGTGGATGTCCTGCCGGGATGCGGCGACGCTGAATCAACTTCATCATCTCTTGCGCGGCGACGGCCCCGACGGAGGCCGCGAGGGAGATTATCTCGCTCGAACCCACCCGCTCCAACTCCACACAAGCTTTGCGTAGAAACTCTTCGAGCGGATCCCATCCCAAGGGCATCGAAAGACCCTTAGCTTGGGTTGGAGAGGGCATGAAGCGATTTACCGAACGTGCCTCATCCTTATGATGCCGATCCGCCGTGCTTTCCGGCCAAGCGTCGACGCCTTCGAGCAAGATCAGACTCTTTAAGAACGAAAACAACCCTGAGGGCGACGCGGGATCGGAGCGGTGGGTGTGGCCCTCTAGAATAGGGCGTGAGGAGGGTCCACCATCGTGGGCGGGCGTCTCCGAAGAGAACCCCAGGCCCTTCCGCCGCGTCCATTCCTGAAGGGCCAAAAGGCTCACCCCAAAGCACCAAGTGCGTTGCGCGGCATCCGGAAACGAATCCGCCACCCCATCCAGCGCGTGACGAATTTGGGAGGCCAATCGCCGTCGCCAAGCGGCCTCGTTCGCGAGGCTCCCCATCCGGGGATCCGCGCGGATTTCCGTGCGCGCCGCCGTGGACCCCCCTTTCATCGCCACATCAGACCCTGACAAGATCGCCACCGAGCCCTCGGCGGGGTCCTCGACGACATACCCCGGACTGAACCTCACCAATCGGATCGACCAGATATTTTTCACGGCATCTGTGGCCAGGGCGTGGAGCATTTCGTACGTTTCCTCGCGCCCGTGCTGCCAACGCGAAAGCGCCACGGCCGTTGCATCGGAAAGGTCCTCGGTTTGACGTCCACACCACGCTTGAAACGCGAAATCCGTCACGCGCTGCACATCCACGCGGAACTTTTGATGATAAATCGAGCAAAGCTCCTTATACCACGCCGTGGTCGTCATGAAGTCTGGGATGTGGCCGCAAAAAGGCAGCACGTGAGAAGCACCCACGCCGTTCTCAAAACCCCTCACTTCCCGCTCATCGGAGTGGTAGAAAGTTCGAATACCCTGGATTACAAACCAAACCAACACTTCCTCGCACCTGCATCCTCCAACCGGGCCATGGAGGGCATGCGGGGGAAAATACGAAGCCACCCGAAGAGGATCCTCGCAGCGTGGATCGTTAAACAACCCCCGTAAAGGGGCAGGTGGGCAGCTCAGGGAGGGTCGATTCAGTCGCTCCGTGCACATTTCGAGGGCTTCGGAAAAACTTTCGCCCAGCAATCCTGCGAGGGATGCCGCCATCACCTCCACTTCCCCTCGAATTTCCTTATACTCGTCCGCCGTGAAGGGCCATTGTGGGGCGGCCTGAGCTGCCCTCTCGCCCTCTCGCGCTCGCCGCCGCCACCGCTTGCATGCGTGATAAAGAATACAAGGGTACGGCAAGTGGCTCCTCGCCGTTGCCTCCAAAGGACCCACCTCGGTCATCGGATCGTGTTGTTCAAACCAATCTTGAAGCGCTGAGAAGGGATTGAAAATACGCAGGTCCTCCATGGGTGTTTCGGTTGGCGTGCGGGCATGAATAACGACTCGATCGACCAGATGCACCTGGACAAACCCCACTAATCCTCTGGCCTCGACGCACAAAACGGGGATCCCTAGTGGCCTAGCGCTGCGTGCGAGCTCCGATATCGTGGAAAAATCCGGATACCGGTTGCTAACGAGAATACAAGACGGTAAATCCTTGGAGGAGGTCGACAAACAGGTGGTAGCGCTATCCTGGTCGGTCGAGCACGGCTCGCTCGGGGTGGCATTCCTCGTATCGAACGCAACCCCGCGCTGTTGCGCGTCTGGCGAGGGCGAAAACGCTAACGTGTTTTCTAGGGCTGCCGTAGCAGCGACAAACAACCTAACCCACGCTGCGGGTGCCATCATTTCCGCCCGAACGACGCAATCCGAGTTAAGCTCACTAAGGCGTTCCACCACGGCGGCCGCCGTCGGTCGCCCTAAATCGCCCTCCTCGACGAAAAAAGTGGTGGCGATCTGCTCACTATCCACGACGCGCTCATCAACAACCGTTACCATGCCAATGTTGGATAAGATTAGGTTTTTGAGGGCCTCAATGGCAGTCGCGGTAGCGCCAAGGGCGACGATGCGCGCCTGGCTGAGAGCTCGCTGGCCGTCCTCTCCCCAGAGGCGCAGCTGACGATCGTACTTGGTTTCCGCCATAGTAAGACCGAACGGATTTTTCTTTTTTTTTAGAACACGTCAGGGAAACGCAAAATTTAAGAAGAAAAGCAAGACCAAGATCGAAAGAGGCCGAACTCGTATGCGCGATATGTAGGAAAGCCTGAACGACGCCGTCCTCCCGTCTCCCTCCCTTCCCGATAAACGAAGAAGGCGATGCGGGGAGAGTCGATTGGTTGAGACTGGCTAACACTAAGAAACCATTGTATAAATTGAAAAGAAAGGAAACGGATTGGATTATTGTCAAAATAAAAATAAAAAGATCCGATACACGCACTAAAACGATCCTCGAAAGTTCGTGAATCAATTAGTCCAAAGACACAATGACGATGATTACAAGCGCATTAATTTTCCCTCTTTTAGAAATAAATAGGAGGAATCCATCCCAAGAGTTAGGGATACATTGATCTGTACATTTGACGCAAAAGAAACGACATCATCTCCACACTCACTTTTTTCTTTCTTCCTGTGAGTTGGTAAGTTAACAGTATACATCAATAGGTTAAACCATCGCATGCGCATGTGAGTTGGCTTGCTTGGTACCTATAAAGTTGTCTACGGAAAAATTCAGGAACAAGATCCATTTGGTTGTGTATTTAAAGATGTTTCATGAGTCTTGTCAACGTCCTTTTCGCGCAATTTTATGTCTATCATTCTAGTAATGGGAATTCGTCCTCTATCCCGGCCGTGGCCCTCATTCCCGTGCCTGGCAAAGCGGTCCCTCCTTTGAAACCAATTCGTTTCGAGCCACGCCGATTGGATCGCTCCTCGGGCATGTTCATCAACTCCTTCGCCGCAATCAGGTTGAGATCACTCTGCGTGTAGTACTGCTGCCGTTGCATGAGCATGAAACTTCGTCGGCTGGTATTACGACGGTTATGAAGGGGGCCGATGCTCAACGAAGGGGCCGTTGCGCCCTGCATCATCGCGCGATTCAACACCGGTAGCGCCTCCTCCCCAACCCGGGAAGGGGCGGCGGCGGTGGTTGGCCGCGTCGCGCCTGGATAGGCCGACTCCCTCTCTAGCCCGCTCCCCTTCCGATTCCCACCCCGACTTCCCCCCGCTTTCCTTCTTTTGAGCTTCCCAGACAGCTCCCGCTCGCCGCGTCGGCCTTTTTCCTTCCCCACGCAGGGCGCGAACCCTTTCGCGAGGCAGGCCCCACACACCGGCTCCCCTTGCACGGCCTGAAAAGGCTCCGTCACCCCTGTCCGCGCGCACAACACGCAGCGAACGCAATGAAGATGGAAAAAAAACGGCCCGACGGGAACCCGCGAAATCGGATCCACCGGGCCCCCACAGGCATGACAGGCCACATGGATATCCTCCGAAACGTAAAGAGGGCCGAGGTAATTCGCGGAGACGCGGTTGCGATGACGAAATCGCGCGTGTTCCTCCCGCGTGGAGAGGTTTTCGGCGTTAAAAACCGGCCCGATCGCGTAGCGAAGGCCGTTTCGACCGAGGGTGGTGATTTCAACCCCATCTGGGGGGGGTGGCGAGGCCAGTCGGACGATCCCCGCAGAGGGACGTCGGCGATCCGGCAGGGAGGGTTTGCGCGCCTGCGCGGTCGGCTTGCCCCTTTCATCCGGGGAGGGCGAAGTCATCGAAGCGGGCTGCATCGCATGAGGCGATGGGTGCGTTTGCGCAGAGGGGGCGTGGGATGGGGCGGTGCGCGCGTGCGAATCGGGGTGGGGGTCCCTTCGCGGAGGGAAAAGATCCGCCTCGACGTCATTCACCGTGCGCACCAAAGGGTCGTCCGGATCCGATTCCAGAGGCTTCGACGCGGCGTCGTGATGGAATTGCTCCTGAGAACCGTCAGGGTCAAATGCGATGTGGGATGCATCCCTGAGTATATCAGGCACTGCATCTAGTGGCGGCTGAGAAGGCAAGTCCTCCAAGCTTTCCTTTTGAACGCTTTCCAGGTCTGTTGGTTCATCCTGTTGGTCTTCTAAATGCTGGTTTTGGCCCTCCATTTCACAAGGACTAACTAAAATCAAATGAATCACTCACCTAAATTTTCATCTGATCAAATGGAACCAACATTACAAACAAAGGAGACCGAAAAGGTAGATCGAATCAACTCATTAAAACTTCAAAGATGGTCTTCATTACGGCGCCGCGATGACGTCCCTCTAGGTTATCTTTTTGTTATTCATCTTGCATATATAGTTAAATACATAAACGTGGACTCCATCGAATGCAATAGAAGTAAAGGATTATGTTCGATGGGATATGACAGGAAAGATGTAGACAGTGGTAGCTTATTTACAAATACATCTTTTAAAAATCAAACTCACAATTTTGAAAATCATGTCGTGAAGGATGGAACTAATTCACAAGCATCCCTCTAGGGAGGGAAACATGTGATCCCTCGCGCCATATTCTTATCCCACCTGTTGGTTCACACCCCAAGTCAAACTCTATGTGATCTGCTTTTGAACGGCCTCGTCTAGCCAGTTTTCTTGCTCCTCATCGGTTAGGTCCTGTCGCCCGTAGGTCGGGTTCTTGAGCAAGAACACCGTCACGTCCCCGGCGTCATCGCCGACGAGGATGACGGGCGTCTCCTGCTCCGCAAAAAGCACCGTCTTCAGGCGACGGCGATCCTCGAACTGCACCGTGGCGCGCGGGTAGATGTTATCCAAGATCGACCACACCTCCAGATTGCCCTGCCCGGAGACCGTCGCGAAAACCAAGGCGTTGCTATACGACCACGCCACGTTCTGCACCGCGTCCTGATTCGCACTGTCGAAGGTGAGGCGTTGCGTGGTATGCCCCACCTCATACAGCCGCGTCGTCCAGTCCGCCGAGCAGGTTAAAAAATACTTGCTACTGAACGGCGACCACGCGATGCGGTAGACCAACTCCGAATGGGGCGCGTAATCCAAGTCGTACACCTCCGTCTGGCTTTTTTTGCACTGAAAAATGGATCCATCCTCGGTCCCGACGAGGTAGACGGCGTGGTCGGTCGGGCAGACATCAAAACACATGCCCCCGGCTTGATGGGAGAGGACCGCGTCCTCGGCGGCCTTTCGACGCCGCCGGTACCCCGCGGCGTCGTCGGCGGCGTCGACGCCCTCGACGAAGACGGACTCCGCCTGCGCGCCGGGGCGTCGTTTGAGGTGCATCAAATCCGGCGCCACCCGCTCCACCGCCTTCCCCACCACCCACTGCACCACCCGCCCGTCCGCGGAGGTCGACATCAGAAACTCCCCGTGCTCCTTGCCGCCGGGGACCCACTTCAACTCCCACACCGCGCCCGTGTGCAGCCCTGTCGAGACGGCGGGCACGATGGATGGCGCCACGGTATCCTTCAGGATGTCATACACGACGATCCCCCCTGCGCTATCCCCGACCGCGAGCAGGCTTGGGTGGTGAAAGGAAAACGCCAAGGCGGTGATCTCGACGTCGTTCGCCAGCTCCAACACCAACTCCGGCGCCAAAGGGTTTTTGAGCGACCAGAAACACACCAACCCCCCGTTTTTCGTCGTCGTCGTGGCCCCGCCTTTGGGAAAGCCGGTGCTTTTCCGACGATCCTCGCGCGCCCCGAGGGGGGCCGTGTTAGGATGCGGCGTATTCGGCGTCGGATTCGCGTTCGGGTCGTCGTGGTCTTGCCGTCGAAGAATCACCCGGCGGACGCCGTAGCCGACCGCCAAGACGTCCGTTTGCTTTCGATTCCACGCCATGCAATTCACGCTGCGACCCTGTGTGAGTGGGGAGTGATACCGCCACAACGTCGTGATATCCCCGGAGAGGTAAAGCTCCGGGAGATCGCGCGGCGGGGCCTCCGCTTTGGGGCTCACCTCCCCTGTCGGAACCCCTTCCCCCGGGGTCGGGTTCCTCCGGGCGGCCTCGTCCACCGCGGTGGAGCCGGGGGATCCGCCGACGAACTGAAGCTCCGCGAACGCAGAGGTGGTTCGACCGCCTTTCGGCGGCATCGCACTTCGCCTCCGCGTGATCGGCGGGAGTCGAGCCCCTTCCTGCGGCGTCATTTCAATCCCCCGATAGGCCATCTGCAGCCGTTCCATGATATTCTGCACCACCGCCCGCTCCATCACCCGCAGGGTGGATGGCAACGATTCCGACAACATCCACTGATCCGCGGCGGCGGCGCCGCCGAGTTCGGCGACCCCGGCCGCCCCGGTGAAGGTCGTGGAAGGATCCGTTCGCTCGCTGAGGTTCGCGTTGCCGGAGCTCCCGGGCGGCGAGGTGTCCATCCCGTTCAGGAGCTCCTTTTCCTCGTCATCGGAGTTCGGCTCGGCGTCTTTGCCGCCGTAGTAGGCCGCGTGCTCCTCTACGTCGTCGTCGTCGTCCTGCAAAGGCGCAAAGACGTCTTTGAGCATCCACGGTGTCACCTGTAGGGCGCCGGAATCCTTCATCACAACGGGTTTCACCTCACAATGGATGGACTTCATCGGTTTCGTGAAGGTGATGGTTCCTTTGCTTTGAAAACGGGTGTTCTCATCCAGTCGGTAGGCCTCCTCGAGGCGCTCTAAGGCTTTGTTGCGCTCCAGCACGATCGCGACCTCCTCTTTATCCTCGTTCGATACCGCCTCGTCGGCGTGGGCGTAGAGGAAAAAGGTGGGGGTTTCGGATAGCGTGATGGTGGTCTTCGCATTCACCCACGCTCGGCGTTCTTGCTCGGTCATCGGAAGTGTTTTTTCACTAAAGGCCGCCCCACCAAACACCGCCGCTGACGCCACGTATTTTGAGGTGCTCATCGACAAACTCGCGTTTTCGTTGCCTTCGAAGTCGATCCCCTTCGGCCGCGGGATGGGACCCTTGTGAGGCTGGCTCCCAGTGTCGTTCGTGATGGATGGAAGACTTAGCGAGCTTCGCATGCTCGGAAGTTCGATCATGCTGCTCTCCATACTTTTCACACCGGAGGACTGGAAAAGACTGACGTTCTCGCTCCCTCGATGCGACGCGATGTTCCCCGAGCTGCTGCTGTTCAAGAAGGAGGATTGGAAGCAGGAGCTTCCGAGTTCGTTGTAGATCCCGCTGGTGAGCTGGCTGACTTCAGAGAGCGCGCGCTTCATTCCACCCACGCGCAACCCCGTGAGGGTCCGTTGCTGATGCAACGGAAGTGGGGTTCGGTTAACCCCATTGTCGAGGACGTGGATCGCGGCCTCCAGGCCCCTCTTGAGATCCTGAGCGCGTCGAGAGACCTCGTTGCGGAGCGAAGTTTTGCCATCCTCGCCACTGCTTCGATTAGTTTTGCGGGAACTGATCGCCAGGCTGCGGGTGTGGCTTGAAGGGCTCTTAGAGGAAGAGTGTATACCTTTTGGTATCGAGCTCCCAGTTACTTTGATGGAATTGGCCGGCATTCCACCCTTGGACGGCACCGTTTAAAATCTAGACGTGCACGAAGGAAACGTTTTGAAAAATTGGTCAGGATGTAATGGAACTATCCACCAAGATGATTTGTCGCGCCGTAGGCAATATGTTTAGATGGATAATAATAACGATAATAATATTGATATTAACAAGAAGACAAACGTCTAAAGTCCTCAGAGAGATCACTTTTTTATTATTCAAAACGGAAAGGAAAACGTTAATATGGAGTATATGCGTTATTCTTCGTTTGAAAAGGAACCAGATGATATTTTGATACTTGTTTGCTTATTTTGGCTATTAGCACAATGTTCTCTCACACCCACACATGTGTATGGGCGTTCTGAATTAATATAGTACCCCCATATGCAAACATATACGTCAACAGGCTCTCACCATTCTTCATAAGGAAAAAAATTAGTTTCATTCTTTATATATCCAACACAGGGTGAGCGAGGAGCCACCGATTAGATTATAAAATCAAGCACAGGTTGGGCACTGAATGCGTGCATCTCTTTATTGGGGAAGCTGCTTACCTCAACAAAGCGGTGTGGTACTTCTAACTGATTAAATGAAAAGGCACCCCGCTCATCTACGTGGAGCACGCACCCATTGCTCTTAGATTTGAGACCCGATGCCTTTGCAACGGATCGGCCTTTGGAATCCAGCACCTCATCAATGCGGCCTAGATCGCCCTTCCGCGATGTTAGCGCCCTAGCCATCGCCGCTTCCAATAACTTCTGAATTGCTTTAAGGGAATAGCTTGTCAGCTCATCCCTCTTTGTGCACGCAAACAGCACTCCTTTCACCCCGGAAAACGCGGGAGATTGGAACACAAACACGAGTAGATCCGCAAGCGTGTGGGCACCTTCATGGAGATCATCATGAATCGTTACTGAATCGATCACAACAACTAACTTATGGGTCTTCTCCAGGAGCGCGGGCAGAGAGCTTCGCAGCCGGTGGCTGCCGGGGTAATCAACGACCGTGCGCTGAACGCTTCGCTTGCCTTTCTTAACATCCACCACCAGCCGGTTTGGTTCGATGCTGGTCTGAGTCGGAGGTGTGGAGCCGCAGGCGATTTGCGAGAGCAGCGCCGTCTTTCCGCTCGCTGGCAAACCGATCAGCAAAATCAGATCGCGGCGACCGCGGAAAATGGCGGCGAAGACCGGGCGGAAAACGACGTAGTAGACGAAAAGGATGAGCAGCATGCTAAGCAGGGTCCACACGATGGACTCCTCCACCCCGGTGAGGGCGGCGAGCTGACGCCCCCACACAAGCACCGTCTGCAGTGGTGGAAACGTCGATGCAGCACGCAACCACACCTCCCTCAGCTCATGAAGGCTGCTCTGCTTCCCATGGAGGCTTTGATGCTCAAAGAAAGCACCCATTAAGGAATTAGAGGATGCGTTAGCAATTAAGAAGCTTGAGGAATTTGACCACACATGTTTACCGGGATCATCGATGTTGGACATTATATCACTACTCAATACACTTTTACAGAATAGTGGAGAAGATAATCTTACAAGTTACGCGGTCCCCACACATAGATACAATCACAAACACATCAGAAATGATAGACATTTAGTTTCGAGATCCAGAACTACGCCGATAGGTACTAAGAAAAATCGAAGTCTGAAATCGACGTGCGTAAATGCGTGCTGGAGTTTTTATTATAATACCGTGCTTTATGTCAGCACTTTAAAAGCTACTCAATCAAAGTAGCGCCCAAAAAAAAATACTATCCCCTCCAAGTCAATGCAAAGAAGAGTTATTACTTCGGCTCTTCACTTCAAGTTCCTTGAGCCTTTTCAATAGGATTCGCACTACGGGTCTCTTTCCTTTACCACCATCCATCGTCTCCAGCTTCATGTCCACATCATAGTGCCGATACTATTCGATAATACAACACACGCAAGCATACGCATACAAAGGAAATCGGATTCACAACTGATTACATCATTAGTTGTTGTCGCCTCTTTCCTTTGCATAGGCGTAAGTCTTTCGGATAGCGGCTTCTAATTTTTCCTGCGTGGGCATGCCCTTGGTCTCACCGTATACCGCAAAGGTAACGGGCTTCTGAATCATCTTTGCACACACCTCCTCCAGGCTCTCCAAAGTGACGCTCGCGCTCCCGCGCATCGTCTCCTGAGTCGTGATTACATGATTCTGCACCAGGAAGTTAAACCCCATATCACTCAGCAGCTGCTCGCGACTCTCGCCGAGCAGGATGAGCTGCGAACTCAGCTGGTTTTTCGCCATCTCGAGGTACTCCTCGCTCACCCGCTGCGGGATGGTGGCGGCTTGAAAGATCATCAGCTTTAACAGCCGCTGCGCGTTCTCGTGCGGGGCGGTCCCGTAGAGCCCGACCAACCCGCCATCGCTATACCACGCCGTGATGCATTCCATCCCGTTGATCCCGCCTTCCCGGTTAAGAACCTCGCGGAAGAGCTTCGTGTGCATGCCTTTGCCCGGCCCGCCGGAGCTGAAGGACGTGCCGCCGCCGAGGAGGGTCTGGATGACGGAGACGGTGTAGTAATCCGGATGCGACATTGGGATCCCTTGGAAGAAAAGCGCCATGTGGCTGAGGTTTTTCTCGCGGAACTTGAGCATACTCTCCGGGGCCTCCGTCTGCTGCACCAGACGAACCCCCCCGGTGTAAGGGTAGACGGGAAAGTCGAACGGCGCGTCGTCGTAGTCGAACTGCAACACGCGCTCGGCAAGGAGGGCGAAGGCCTCGTGATCGGAAACCCCCGTGGCGGCGAGCACCGCGCGATCCGGGCGGGTGCAACGGCGGTAAAAAGACGTGAAGGACGCCAACGTAAGCCGCTCCAGGGCCTCTGGCGGGGGGTTGGTGGGGTTGCCAAGGCCCTTCCCATCCCACCCGGCCTCATGGACGAGCTCAAAGCACATCCCGGAGGCATCCCGCTCCATCAGGGTCGCGCGCTGCAACGTCTTCGCCTTTGCCTCCTCGAACTCAGTGGGGTTCTGGGTGGGGTGCAAACAAATCGCATTGAGCAGCTCCAACCCATCTTTTTGGTGGTAACGCGGAAGCATGAGCATGACGCACATCGCCTCCTTGTTGTTCGTAACCCGGAAGGCATTGCCGAACATCCCGAGCGCCTCGCTCACTTCCTTCCCGCTAAGGAGTTGGTTGCTGCAGAGAGGCATCGACTCGAAAACGGCCGCCGCGCCGACGTTGGAGGGGTCCTCAAACTTCGATCCGTTGAGCATGAAGAGCCCCATGCCGGTGATGCCGCCGCCGTCGTCAACCGACACCACGCGTAGGCCATTACTAAGGCGCGAAATCGTGAAATTCTCCTTCGTGAACTTCTCGACGATGCCGCGAGCTAAAAGACCACGACGAAACATCCGCAGTACGGCGTAAATATGATTCTGGAGGGAATGCCAATGGCAACCCTTTCTCTTTCTCTAAGTGAACGATGGTTTTTTTCCCTATTGGAAAGAGCACCGGAATGAATCCAACGGTAAACTCACTAGAAGCACAAAATGACAAGAAGGGGATGGTAATTAGATGCGTCAATAATGTGAAGTCACCTCTTTGCCTGTTGACAGTTGTACACAACATACATATGTATATATATATATATATATATATGTATGTATACATTGTATAATGAATTGATTTTCGTTTTCTCTTTATTGCTCGGTTAGCTTGTTGACGCTATTTTCTAGGTATTACATGACGGCAGAAAAATAAACATCAAGCACAAACATCAAATCAGTAACAATTCAGTGCCAACTGGAAAGAAATGAAGGCTCATAAATGTAAAATTAGAGCCTTTAAGCTTTTTGACCACCGTTGAAACGACGTGCAAACGATAGTTTTTGCTGCTTCATCTCTAGCAAGACCGCACATGGTTCCGGAAAGACATCCTTACCCAATGCCAAACGCATAATTTTCATTCTTTCCAAAATCTTATCAATTCCAAGCACCTCATCCGCGTAGTACAACAAACCGCCCTTCCATCCCGGGAAGCCCAAGACGTAGACGCTCACACAGTCGACGTCACTTGCGCATTCCACCATGCCTTCCCCAAGCCACCGGGCGGCCTCGTTGATCATGGGGAGCAAAATACGATCGATGATCTCCTCCTCACTGATGTAGCGGCGTTGAAACCCTTTTCGCCGGCTCATCGACAAAATCCGCTTCTCCACGCCGCGGTTGTGCACGGTCGACATCGAGTGGGTGGCGAGCAAGGTTTGCCATTCGCCCCCGGGGAGGAGGTTGGAGAGGTGCCACTCAATTGGATTCCAAGCCGAGGTGGAAGACATCCGTTTCGGTTTGAACGGCAGCGCGACGTTATCAGGGGCGTCGTCGGACCTTCCACCCCGCGCGGCGGCAGGGATGCTGCCGATATTCACGCGCACCAGCGAGGCGGCGAGGGCCTTTTCCTCGTCATCGACATCGCCGTCGGGATCCGTCGAGGCGGGGTGGGGATCGCCCCCTCCGCTCTGAGGGGAGGAGGCCATTTTCCCTTTATATCGATACCACCCCTCGCCTCTTTTCCGGCCGACCAGATCCGCCGCGACGAGGTCGTCCGCCACGTTAAACACCCTCCGCGCGGGCAGCCGCCCCGCGGGGAGATTAGCCCGGGCGGCCGCCATCACATCGAGCCCGATGAAATCCTCCAACTCAAAAATTCCCACCTGGAAGTTGAACTTTTTCTTCAACACCCCATCCACCTCATGGGGGAAGCAGCCATCCTCGAGCATCGCGTTCGCCTGGTATAACGCCACGAGCAGCAGCAGCGTTCCGAGGTGCCCCCCGTCATCGCTGCGCGTGAGGACGACGTGTTTGTGCAGCCGATCACTCAGCGCGATCACGCGATGCAGCGCGGCGTCGTCGGTGCACGGCAGCCGGGCGATCTCCACGAGCGGACTTTCGTTCGCTGGGGGGTAAAAATGCATCCCGATCACCCGCGCGGGGCGGCTCGTCGCGGAGGCCAAACACGACACATCGACATTCCCCGACCCCACCACCAACACACACGACGGGGTGCAGACCTTATCCAGAAAGGCAAACACCTCCCGCTTCGCCGCCAGGGATCCGGCGATGCACTCGAAGACGACATCCGCCGCGTGGAAGACCCCGGGCAGCTCTTGATACCCGCTACAGATGACGGCCAGACGGGAAAGCAGAAACCGGGCGT
>HF955076.1:157015-174314 GCA_000582765.1 Phytomonas sp. EM1 | reverse complement strand
GAGAGGTTCTCGAGCTGTGTTGTTCTATCCAGTACTTCTTTTTCAAGATCTTCACAACGTTTTCGTTCATCTTGAATCTGCATATGCGCTTTCTGTAACATTTTTTCTGCATTGATACGTTGATCTTCCAACATGGCTAATTTAGTCTCAAGTTCATCTGTTTTCTGCACTTTACCCTCTTCAGCAACTCTCATTTCCACCTGCTCGTGTGTGCTGTGGTTTCGTAGCGTTCTTAGCTCGCTGGTTAAGTCCTCTATTTGCTTGTGTAAGCTTTCGACCTGAGCCTTGCGTAAATCATTAGCTGTCCGAGAAAGGTTTGTTTCTTCCTCAAAGGTAGCAATGAGCTCTACCAATTTTTCGTTCTTGAGTTTGAGTTGCTCGGTTGTGTCCCTATGCTCAAGACGAAGCTTTGTTAAACTCTCACGCAGCATGTCGGTCTCCAGCGCTGTCGCCGCCAAAACACGAGCTTCACACTCCAAGGAATGATATTCAATTTCGAGCTCACTAAACCGCATCTTAAGGCTTTCATGCTCTTCTTGAAAGGTTTCATACGCCCCGCGTGTGAGTGGGGCCTGGTTTGCTAATGCAGGTGCGAGTGTGTCCACCTCCCGCTGCAACGAGTTATTGAGCTCCCTGAGTTGCATAACTTCCGTTTCAAGTTCAACAATGCGAGTTTGCGAGGCCATCTTAAGTTCTGATTGGGTGCGCTCGCTTTCAAGCTGGATCGTGCTTTGCCGCTGCACAGATTCCTCAAGCTCCTGTACTAGCTTCGCGTTAGCCCCCTCCAGTTGTGCAATCTGTTGAAGCAGTTGATCCAGATCCGGCCCTGTGCTCAACTCTTGCACGGGGCGATCCCCTAAGGCTAGCTCTCGGGATGAAATGTTGCCAGTTCCGATAGTATAAGTCTCGGAGTGCGCATTGGCAGCACTTCTGCTGGGGCTTTTCGATGGGATAAACACACTCTCCGGTGTTTGAATGTGCTGCTCTTTTTGTAACTGTTTCTCCAGCATCTCTATGTGCTCCTTCATTTGCTGTATCTGCTTATTCTTTGTAGTGATCTCAGTTTGATAATATTTGACCACGAAAGCATGCTGTGCCGAACTTTCCGACACATCGGAACCAGCAGCTATCGTGGGGAAGGGCACTGACGCCCCGGCGGCAAGACGCAGCCGCATAGCCTGCTCTCTCTCCTCTGAGACATCTAGCTCACGCCGCAGTTTTTGAATATCTTCACGGAGAGACTGAATGGTGTCCAAATAATCTCTCCTATTCCGCTCCAGCTCGGTGGTTTGTAGATACTTGCTATGTAGCTCTTGCTTGAGCCGTGCCACCTCTTCTATGTATTGATCCCGCAGTTCGTAGGCCCGTGCGATGTGCCCACGCGCGTGTCGGGCTTCGTCCTGCAGGCGCGAGGCTAAGTTATACAGCTCCCCCTCATCCATATCGTCCAGGCCGCGAGCCGTGAGCGATGCAGAATCGGCTAGTGGAGGCTCCCCCTGGCTCCGACGCGGCGTCCACGGGGTCTCCGCGAGTCGGCTCGTGGCACTGTAAACCTCTCCGGCCGTCGGGGCGGATATGCGGGGGAGGTTGCGACCCCCCCAAAGCCGCTCCGCCGGGTTCGACGTGGGTGGAACAGCGCGGGAGGGGCGTCCGGTCGCGGGCTGCGTTCGGCTCCGAAGGGGCACCGGGTCGCCGCGCCGCACCGGCCGCACCCCACTTGAGAGGTCCTCGTACGCCAGATCCCGCACGCTGATCGGCCGGGGAAGATCGGGCGAGAAGGGGGTTGTCATCTCCACGTCTTTCTTCGCCGAGCCTGAGTGTAGGACAAACTGGTCGTGGCGGGAGAACATCCGGTAGAGGCGAAAACCACGAGGAATAAAAAGATATAAAGATAGGGATAATCACACACACGCGGATTTCAAAGGGCTCCCAGGAAGCCTTATGTAGTTTGAATATGATGGCTTCTTTTCCTTCCCTAAAAACTCCCTACCAAACAAGCGCGCGTCGACTTAATGTGAGAACAAAAGAACCTGGCCAAGCGCACAGCGATCTATTCACCTTTTATGTTGATTACCTTCAAGAAACACCAAGCTGCGCTGATGGACGATTATTATTACAACCTTATAGCTTGTTGGTGAGGTTCTGGTAATCGTGTTGACTTACTTTACGCCTTGGAATAGTACTATATATCTGATCCTAAAAGATTTGGTTTTGAACTAAAAAAAAGTGAAAAGGATAAAAGACAAGTATTATTCCGTTTCGGAGTGATTTTCTTCAGTTGCTCCTAATATCAGCTGAATTTCATATAGAGATTGCCATAATAAGAGAAGAATTACTTGGTGAATATCAATATAAGGAAAATGCAAACATTTAGCTGACTTTTCATTTAGAGGAGTGAAGAGGCACACATGGATCGAATATAACTCTGCTGACTCTGTGCAAATCTACTTTATAAGCGCTACTTCACGGCACTGTGTTGCACGATCATGACGTCTCCATCGCGCATCTTGTAGGTCGCATTAACTTTCTGCATCTGCATCTCTGCGGACTCCAAATTTGGCTTCGCAATGAACTCATCCCATTGCATTACTTTGGCAGAAATGAAATAATTCTCAAGATCAGAGTGAATTTCACCCGCCGCCTCGCGCGCGCTTGAACCCTGAGTAACAGTCCAACCGTGAGCCATAACTGGCCCCACCGTGAAGAAAGACTGCAAACGGAGGAGGTCGTATGCCCGCTTTATAAGTAGCTCACTGCACGGTGTATGGATGCCATACTCTTCCAGAAAAAGAAGGCGATCGTCATGTGACTGAATTTGTGACAGTTGCTCCTCGACGGAGGCGGATACACGAAATGTTCGATCCGCTCCGTAGGCAACCTCAACAGCCTTGGAAAAGGCGTTACCCTCCTTTACAACTGACTCCTCGACATTCAAAATAAAAACCATGGGTTTGTCGGACAAGAGCTGATAACTATCCAACCACCCTTCCTCTTCAGGTGTTAGTTTTGTAACTTTTCGAGGTGTCACTGAGCCCGCGAGAGAGGAGGACAGTGGGCCGCGAAGATCGCTAGCGGGAATTCCAGCCTCGAGTGTGGCTGCTACACGGCGCATAAAAGCTACCTCAGAGCTTTTTCCCACTTTCCCCGCTTTGTGCATTCTTTTCTCGATCAACTCCAAGTCTGACAGGAGCAGCTCATTGACGACAACGTTAATATCCTCCAAAGGCGTTGGTGTGCCGAAGCCGTCCCGCGCGCTTTCAAAGCATCGCACCATGTGCAATAGAACTGAGCAGAGACGAATATCCGCAAGAAACTTATTGCCAATCCCGATGCCTCTCGAGGCTCCTTCGATTAGCCCGGCCACATCCACCAAATCCACCTCTACATCGATCAGAGTCTTTGCGCCCGTGAAGGAGGCTAATGCACGCAGACGTTTGTCTGGTACTGGAACTTTTGATATGTTCGCGTCGATAGTGCAGAAAGGGAAGTTCCCGGTCTTGGCGAGCTGGGCGCATGTGAGGGCATTAAACAAAGTAGACTTTCCGACGTTAGGAAGCCCAATGATCCCAGCACCACAACGTCTAAAGCGCAGACCTGTAATTCTGAGCATCGTCTATGTCGAATTTTTTTTCACTATGTTTTCTATGCTGCTCCTTTCAACAGTCTTGCCGGCGTGTTTTCAGATTTGAGGGTAGCAATATGGCATCACTGATTTCAAATAATAACAGTAGTAATACAGCCATGGGAAATCAAATTTAATGCCTGAGGTATTTAATCATCACATATGAAAATAAAGCCAATTCCTACGTCCTCCCCTCCCCATCGTTTTGGTAGTGAAATACATTGCCCAAAAAGGTCTCCCCCTTCAAATACCTTACAGAAGTTGAGAGCTTCTATTGTCTTGATTTCGGCAAAAGGGAGGAGTATATATAGTCTACCTCTAGCAACAACTTCCAAACTAATAGTGTCAGGAAAGGGAAAAAAGACATCTATAGTACGCCTTCAAGGGTTTGCAACCAAGAAGCGGGATAAACATGCACAAAACAAACGGCATGATGTCAAGAAATTCTATCCTATGGGAGATCTGTCCACATGCTCCTAAAAACGCATCCTAACCTGAGCAAGGATAAGTGTTATAGGAAAAGAATCAATTCGTCAGGCTCCTCCCCTTGATGCACTATCCGCACGACTACATCCTCCATAACATACTCCCCGATACGAATAGTGTACCTTTCCTCATCCGTCTCGCGGCACCTCACCTCCTCTGCGAGGGCAGCCCTCGGTTTTACCACCAAGTGACTCTTAAACAGCTCCAACGCAGCCTCCGGAGGGTACCCGCAGTCGCCTCCAAGCCAAAGGTATATCGCATTGGGGCGAAGCAGCGAGTTACCGGCAACGGCGATTGCCCAGCATTCGTCTTCCTGCAAGTCCTCCAGCGCGGGAAGGACAGTAAAGACGGGTGGCGTGTCGAAAGGGTAACGCACAAAGGCGATATCAAACTGCTGGGCCTGATCCTCTTCCTTCCCTACGGTGACTCCCGCCCCTGTGGTATCCTTTGCCTCCACGGGGTGCAAGGTGGGGACCACCACCTCCCCGGCAACCGCTCTCCGACGTACAGGTGGATCGCCGCCACAGCTTTTCTGTGAGGAAGAAGAGAACGCATTAGAACCTCCGCTGGTGTTAATATCAGTGGTGGAATCCAAGAGAGGGCGCGAAGGGTCCTGTTCACCACTCTCCACCTGATTTGCGGGGCTTGTATTCCTTTCTGCTACAAAGACATTAGTGCTAAAACGGCCCCCGGAGCTGCGATATTGGTGAAGCTCCTCCTCACGGATGCGCTTGCGACTATCCGCTGCGACCCGCAACCGAGCGCATCTGCCCAAGTCTGAGGCGAATTCAAAAATTAAACCAGGCTGATTAAGTAGCGCATCCCAGCGAGGATCCTTCTCGCAACGAAGCTGAACAGAGAGCTGGCGCCCATCCTGTGTCTTATTATCGTCGAGTATCGACTTCTTCAATCGATTTTCGAGTATTGAGAGATCCTTAACGATGGGCACACTAAGCTCGAGTGCCTTGACATTGGTGGCCCCATGGTTTGTGTTGGGGGTGCCGCTGCTCGTGGCATTAGTAGACAAGCCTGGAATCGGAGAAAAACGGACGTATTCACCCCGGTTATTCAAACTAAGCGACTCCTTTGAGGTGTAATAATTATATCGAAGAAAGGAAAGCCACTCATCCCGTGCGTGCTCCGCTACAGTGTCATGGCATTCGCTCCCAATTTGAAAAAAAGTCTCAAGCGACGCAGGAAATTTACCGTCTGCATATGTGTCGTACTGGCCAAATATAAAGCCGTAAGAAAGTCTTGTATCGAGCACAGCACGAGGATTTTCCTTGCTAACAATCTGAGCGAAACCGCCTAATACTTTGTTCTCCTCTTCGATGTTAGGACGAGTTCCAAAATCAGGAGACATCTCATTTTGAGCATCCTTACCAGTCGTTGATATCGACAGGGGATTACAATCAAGTGCGAAGTGAAATACAAAAGGAAGTGGGAAGCACTTGGTGTATGGGGCATAAACATATGCCCTATTTAACACGGGTCGCACTAAATGCCGCTCCCACAGTCGTAGCTTCACGTAAAATCCCGCATTCGGGCTGCAGACGCCTCGCTTTGCGTGCACCAGTTCATGCGCGCGGTCGTAGCACATCCCGTAATGCCACATAATATAGGCAATTACAAATGAACACGACCGTGACACTCCCTGCTGGCAGTGAATAAAAACTTTCCCGTCGTTCTGAAAGTGCTCCTCATCAATGAAACGATTCACAATTGGGAAGAGAGATGTAATAGGCTCGTCTGGAGAGTCACTTGTGCAGAGAGAAAGGTATTGAAACACGTCAGTGAACTGGTTTGGTATCGCAAAGGCAACTGTGTTGACAACTGCCGTAATGCCTTTAGAGAGAAGCAGGGCACGGTTCCTCGCGGGCTCCTCGCCACCGACAAACAACCATGGTAGCACTTCGCTTGCCTCAGGGGCGACTCGAAAAAGCCGTCTCGCTCGATCTTGCATATCATCCGTGTCTGTTGAGTGCCCTCCCTCCACTGAGCCTATGCAATTCACCTTTCCGACGAAATTCGGACCGGTTGCAAGGTTGTTTTTCAAAGAGAGCAGTGGGATCGGAATTTCCGTCGTCGTGGAGTCAATAGCCTGCTTCTTTCCCCCGCATTTGGACGATAAAGAACGACGCCGATTACGGATCTTCTTGACAGTGGGTATGGAGGTTGTTATCTGAAGAGGTCGGATATAACGCGGCGCCTGTGGCGTCCTCGCGGAATCTGACGACTCATTGTTCTGGAAGGAATCCACATGCCGAACCCTGCCTTTTTCATTGTCTTTTCGCGCCGATAAAGAAGGGGATGCGGACTGCGTTACAGGATCTGAATGGGAAACGACACCAGATGGAACCCCAGTCGGATTCTCAGATGAGGGTGCTTTGGCAGTGTGCACTGTATCAATAGTTCGAATCTTATCAAGCGTCAACCGCGGTATCTCGAGTGGTGGTGGCCCTTGTGGGCGATTTAGTGTACGCTTCGGGGCTACTAGATGAACCTTCCGGCCTGGCCCCGACGCGACAATGGTGGGCAATGATGTGCAAGAAATGTTTACAGATGCCATCGGTGCGCCTCGCAGATAACGGTCTCTGAGAGTGGGGTCGTAGCCGTACGACCCTCGCACAATATGGAGAGCGTGGAGTAAGGCATTCCGCTCGCATACCTCCTTTGAATTCATCAAATCCCTTGTGCGATCGCTGCTTAGCGTGCTGAGGCCACCAAAAACTGACGGCTTCCAATCTATGAGCTCCTCAGCAATCCTTCGCGGTTTAGCGTTGCGAATCGAAGATTGAGAGTAACCTCCCCGGACGTTGTGGTCGCCTCCTCGATGCACCGTCTTACGCCGCAGCAGATCTCGACCAAAGTTGAAAAAAAGCGTCTGAAGTAACTGCTGGCCAGCGCATATATCTAAGGAAAAGTATTCCTCTAGCATCAAGGCCTGTAGAACGGCCGCACAGGGCCCTAGTGGGCAGGCTTTGGTCCCTTTCAAGACGTGGAGGCTGTACGTGAAGCCCGGTGTGGAGAGGGAGGGGGCGGCGCGCGGCCCCTCCCCGCACGCCGACGGCGCCGTCGGGCCTGCCAAATTGTTACAAACAGACGACGCGAGACCGCGGGGGGTAAAAAGCTGCACCATCCCCCGCGCCCAGCCCTCCGAACACGACGCCCCTACCCCGGACGCCACCGCGGCCGCCACCCCCTGACGGGGGTCCGCACTCCGACCCGCGGGAAGGGGATCATCCACCGAGGAATGCGATGAAACGGGCGTGGTGCCGCCCTCCCCGGGCAGCCCCTCCCCTCCTTTCCTCCCGGTCTCACCGCTCGGGAGGGCTCGACACACGTTGATCAACAGACACGTATCCGTGTGGAGCAGACGCACGTTGGAACTTCCCAGGTCCAGCGGCTCCACCACCAAATGGGGTAAGGCCTTGTCGTATAGCGAGGAATACTTTTTGTGCCGGACGTCCGCGGAGGCCGCAAGACCTGGCAGGGGTTCCAGAAAAGCAGAGTCCGCATCCCAATCCCGCTCTTTGTGACACGGTAGCGTGGGAGGGCAACAAAATCGAAACGCCTTAAGGTTGTGCGTGATGCCGCGGAACCTCTCCTCCACCTCCGGCGGCACCGAAAAGAGGCCCTTAGGTTGGGCTGCGGGCTGCTGCTGCTGTCCTTTCCATATCGCATGGATGTCGTCGAGACTGAAGTCTGGAGATCCTGTTACTATAGTATTTCCCATTTATCAAACTTCCCTACTTCCTCTATCAAATATTCTGTACAAAAAAAAAATTAGTGTAGCCCAGAAATCTTAAGCTAAGTCAAAGTAACAAAATAAAATGTCCGTTATCGTTTTTCTTGTGATAAGAGATTATACAAGAGCTCCTTAAGACTTGAGCTAGGTCGATTTTGGTTCAAAAAGTTTTCTGTCGTCACCAAAAACTTGAAAAAAAACACGGTAGTGGGAATCGCACACACACACCCTGACACTTCCCTTCAAAACAATTTTTTCAAGTTTTTGTACTTTGCACCAGGCTAATATTGAAATTTGGCGCTAGTAACGAAAATAAGATGCTTATAATGGAAAAAAAATGACTCTTTAAAAGATGTCTCAAACACAAATATATCTCGCCTTGTATTCTCTCCAAATCTTAAAGATGAAAAATACAACCAGAAAAATGATTCGGATATAGAAATACAGAAGTGGCTCTTGCTTACACCTGAGGTGGCTAGTGGATCTTCTTCCCTTGTGAGTCTAGCTTATTAGCATAAAAATACGTATAGCGATAGTTAAAAAAGAAGATAAAATGAAAATAGTACAATCGTTTCTAATTGAGCTTTGCTGTGACTACAAATTAATTATTCTTTGTAAATGACCCTTCAGAAGCAAATTACTTGAATGATAAAGTATTTCCTTCTTTCCACACCCACACCTCTCAAAAGGGAAAAAAATAACAAATGAAAATATGTGTTGTGTGCTTGCTCTATTGGCCTAGTTCCTATAAAGACGTTAAATATGTAGAAATTTCAAGACAAAAAATAGAAAGAAAAATACTCAAGAGTTCAACAGACCAACAAAATATTTAAACAAAGGGGAAAAGGTACAAATACCGTCCAATATTCAGTAGAATACAAATCGCACATGATGTCATGCGAAAAGCGCACCAAGCAAACAAAAATGTGTACATAAACTTTCATCCATTTTAAATACATATCCATACTTTTACATTCTGTGAAGCTAGGCGCATGACTATTCATCCAGAACGGGAGGTGAATATAAGAATAAAATATGAAAAATACTCTTCTAGCAGATTTTGAACATTTTCGTCGATAAAAACTCAAAGAAAACAACCAAACAGAAAGGTGATAATAGGGAAAGAGAGAAGTAGGAATGTACCCCATCAAGCTTTCACGTAACAAACAGTACAAACATCATTATCACCACCGTCACCACGGGCACTGTGGGTCACTCCTAGAGAGCAGAAGATCAAAAAACACACATACACAAAAAAAGAAAATGAACGGGATCAAAAAGGATATCGGCTACCCTAACACCTCAAAACCCGCCGAGCTTCCTTTTCCCTCCTTGGTCTCCTTTCAGTGAGGGACTTCGAGCTCCACATAGTTGATAGGGAATATCCCCGTCCGTTGGTTGCAGATCCCCTTGAACCACCCCTCCTCCGGCGTTTGCCCAATGCAGATGATGGAGTCCCCTTTTTCAAAGTTCAGCTCATCCGGCGCGCGGGAGCGGTACGTGTGGAGAGCACGAAACACCCCACCCTCCACCCGGCGATGGAACTCCGCCTTGGGGTTGTGAGAAGTCCCCTTTGAAGAGGATGAATCCGACGTCGTGGAGTTGACCGAGCAGCCTACCGAGGAAGCGTGAGGCATCCGTGGGAGAAAAACGCGCTCCTTCGGTGAGGAGCCCACCGCGGGGGTGGTGTTCGTCAGAGCGGAGAAGACGGGTGGTCGCGCCGCCACGAGCGCAGGGAGCGTCTTTTCTCTTTCCCCTTCTTCTTCTCGCTTGGAGGGGCCTTCCCGCGCGGCCGCGGCGGCCTCCGCGGCAGGGGGAAGCTGAAAAGGCCCTCGACGCGTTCTCGACCGCCATGTGCCATCCGCATCGCGCGTGAGTGCCCCGGCGCCCTCCATCGCCCCGATCAGCCCCCGCAGCGAACGGCATTCTTGACGGAACTCCTCCACCCGCCGCTCACGCGGGGAGCGACTCACGCGGAGGATCGCGCGATAATCGGTGATCTTTGACCACCGGCTGAGGTTCATCTCTTCGACCAACACGGACGGATGAGTGTAGACGACCCCCGCGAGTTCAAAGGCCTTCAGCGTTGGAGCGAGGGCCCGCTCGGCGCGATCGATGCGATCCCGCAGCTGGAGTACCTCCTGCGCGACGTCGTGGTACGTTCGCGTGAGCTGCACGTTCGCCTCCGCGAATAACTTCGCGGCGGGGTCGAGCACCTCACACTTGAGCTCGCGTTGTTGCTCGTTTCGGGTGATCTCGTCCTTCAACTTCGCCAAGGAACGCTCTTTCCGGTATAAGTAGCGATTCGCCGCGATGTAATAAGCCGTGAAGCGTTCGAAATGGTGGTGATGGACGTCGTGGAGGAGTTCATGGAGGACCTGCTGCTGCTGATCGTATCGGGCGGTGATACTATCGCAGCCGTCGAGCACGAAGTTGTTGAGGGCCTCCACGAGGTCTCTAGCCGCGGACGCGTTGTCGATGGTATCCTGAAGGAGCTTCGAGTGGACTTCGGCGGCGTGAAGAAAGGACTCATGCCCGCTCCGACGCCCGGCTTCACGCTCCTCCGCTTCTAAACGCCGCTGAACCTCTTTCTTGCGTTGCTGCGCCAGTGTGACGAGCTCGCCCTGGCATGTTTTGAGCTCTTCAAACAACCCAAATATGCGATTCCATACGCCCTGTTGTTTCTCCTTGTTTTGCTGTAAGAAGGCGTCGGACTCCGCACGGTCCAGCTCATATCGCTTGCGTTGCTGGACGTCGTCATTGCTGTAGTTCCCTAATTGCTCCTTAATTTTGGCAAAATCCTCCTGACAAGTTTCAATAGCACGTTCCTTATTCTCAATTACCGTAGTGATGTCTCTATCGGCCATACGGAATATCGCCCATCGACGCTTTCGATTGCCTTCGCAAGAATCTAGATGATGTTTCGAGATAATAGGGTACTGATCAGTGGTAAGATGAAGAATATGCTCATAAGTATCAAGCTGCCGCTTCGATATGTCTTCCGCCAGGGCCATCTCCCCATTCACAATACTCGCCTCAAGCAGCTGCTCGCAACGCTCGGCGCTTGGAAGCAAATCCTCGATGCTATTTTGGAGCGCAGTTAGGTCTTCAAACACGGCACGTGTGGTGTCCTCGGTCTTGAGCTTCGTCTCCAAAGCATTCAAGATAAAGATCAAGTCAAGTGGCTCGAACTGCACCGTCTTGAGTCGCTCCTCAAACTGCTCCAAGAAGAGCTTTTGCTTCTGGGTTACGAAATGACTTGACTTTATCTGCTGAAGGCATGAGGCTAAGCGAACAAGATCCGGCAGCTTCGCCTGCTCTCCTTCGACTTCCCCGTGATCCTTCTCATCCTTTCCTATCCCCTTGACCGTGTTGTCGGGTAGATCGCCCAACTTCTTCTTTACCAGTCGCTTTTCCGAAAGAAGTAGATTGCAGTGTTGCATGATCGTCTTGCTGCACCAGAACGACCCCGCAGGAACGCTAGTGGACTGCTGAAGCTCGGATAGCTGTCGTTCGCAGTTTTCGTATTGGTAGTCAAGCTGCGAGATCATGGTATCTAACCAAGACTGGAACACCCGAGTGAAGGAGTCGTCGGAAACGATCTCCGCAAGCTTCTCCTCCTCATCGGTGTACAGCTGCTTTTGACGCTGAAATGAGGTAGTTGCTGGAGGCATTTTTCCTTTTTTTGTTATTTTTATGGGAAAAGTGGGGGACTACTTGTTGGTGTATTGGGTCCTTTTTTCTTTTTCTATCCAGCGTAGTTCGTTTAGTATCATTTTAAAAAAAGAGAAAAATACGTTGTGCATGAGCAGAATTCATAATTAAATCGATTGTATACTTACTTTGTCGATGTTCATTCCATTTTTATGCGTATTTTGTATCTGCTACAAAACTCCCAACATTTTGACTGAAACCACTCGAAGGATGATATTTGTCAAACAAAGTACAACCATGCAGAACAAAAAATGATCTGCATAACTTGAGAGAAGAAAATCAACCAAAAAATAGGTTATCATGTGAGAAAATAATCAGCTCCAAGTAAAACGGATAGTGCAAAGTGAAGTTACGCACCACGTTGACATGCGGTTTAGGTTATCAGCACCCTTAAACTGTGAACCGCTTCTGGAACAAAATTAAAAAACTGACTATGTGTACAAATAGACATCAAAAAATTGCATAAGAAGCGAAACGCGCTCATTCAATCACTAGCGCATAGACCCTGTGTGAAAGAATGCAGAAGTGCAGAATCAAGTGATGCATTCAAAGGTCTATACTTCACCAGATAAACTTCCTAAAAGCTTTTTACAAATCAATGAAACTCGTGAGTCATGCCTAAAGGAATGAATCTGTAGCCAACGTCGATTACTTGCAGTGCTTTTTTTTTTGAGTTATCAACTCTTCTCGTGTTATTTCTGAGTCTTTCTTTCTGCTTCGATATCTCATGCACCATGTTGCTCTGTAAAGGACCAGAGCACTTTACTAGCGCCTCGATTTTATGTGTAAAGCACTGGAACACGATGGCCGATGAGAATTTTTCTCCTTTGGCTTTATATTGATAGTGCTACCCAGCTGATGCTCTAGTTTTGTACTCTCCATGCCTTGATGTCCTGAAAGTTGCTCCATTGCATGTAGATTCGCTCTGAGAATAGACAGTTACACTACAATAGATAAAATATCGTACGTGTCCAGCTCTCGCTGACATTGTATGGTTTAATATACCCAGGAGTGATGTCCGCAATTCCTAACCCTTTTGCTTCAATATCACACGATTATTCATGATGACAGGTTAATTAGGATAAAATCATTTGCAAAGTTGCCCTGTAACATCGCGTACCGTTAGTCGCTGCGATATCATTAAACCTCTAATCGCATTTCACATCATCATTCCCACTCCATCTTCTGCGTAGCGTACATGGCTGCTTGCTAGAAACCCCAGCAAAGCACATTCCTTCCAATAGATAGCATCACGCAACTTGCTTAGATCGGTAGCAGCTCAGCCAATACCGATGATAAAAAACGCATATTTCACGAATCGATACCCCAGCCGGCAACCCCCTCATCTACCGTCCATCCGTTCATAGCCAAAAAAAAAATATTGCTTGACTGGGCTCAAAATCTTACTTCCATATTCACCTCCTGCACACGAAGAATTCAATTAGAAAAGTGATGATTACGAAGCACGATCCTGATTCAGAACGCGCACTCGTGCAAGTATCGTCTCCTTCAGAGCCCCCATTGCCTATGTTTGCGCTTTCTAAGCCATCAAATCGCGCGCTCGATGAGCTCAGAGGAGCAAGTTTTACACAAAAGCAACTCTGTAGGACTCCTTCTGGAAGCATATCACGATGATGCAGCCGACGTTTCTGCTTCCCACTCCTTCAAAGCTGCTTCAACAGCCTTGACAATCGATTCTCTCCCATACGCAGTGCGAACTAGCCCAAAGCTCGAAAAGAGACTCCACATCCATTAGTTAATCATTCAATCCCGCCATGGACCTCCCACCGGGACGCTTATCAGCACTGCTTCCTGAGCATGCTTCAATAAAGAGGGTAGTATTACCTTCGCAGTGAGCCTGAAATCGATTCAAGGGGTGAAAATAAAGAATGAAGTTCTTCAATAGGTTATGAAAAGGTACCACCTACTCAACCAGAGGAACCATTGCAAGTCCTGAACAACCCATTCGTTTGCTAGCTTTCTCAGTTTGTTAGCTAATAGTACGTGTCAATAGCTCTCAAAGACACCACGCGTGGAAAGACTACACACAAGATGGTGGTGGTTGCATTGTTGTCGGAGTGATAAATAGCATCAATGCGGTACAGTTTAAGGGAAAATGTCAATTCATCCGTTTATTGTATGATACATACTTAGTGTCAAAGAAATGATACTAACCAATAAATGCATATGTGCTGTAACTAAATAAAGAAAGCATAAATAAAGAGAAGCTTGGGAGAAACAAATTATGCTCGACAGAAGTGTTTGGCCGCTTCGTGTCGGTATGGTTCTTTCGCATGCATTGTAGCAATAAAGCCAAGAACTCCACTGTTTGCATAGTTGTTCTATCAATGAGATACATTTAATAAATAATAAAATTAGTGAAAATATTAGTTGCTGAATAGTTATGTCAAATTTCTAGCAAAAATACAAAAATGTTACAATCATTTAATTCCTGAAGCAACGTAGACTCCTGAAGACAACATTTTAGCCTAGAATTTTAAGCTAGCTCCACTATCAATGAAACTCTTATCAATAATAGAATATAAGTGTTGTTAGATGGGAAATCCCATGCAACAATAATAAAAGTTATGTAAATAATAGTTGAGCTAAGTTATCTGTTAGAAAAACACACACGAACAAATAGCTTGAGACTTGAAATATGCCTTGTATGATCAGGTAAAATAGTGAATAAAAGGTATGGTATACCTTAAAGACGAAAGGGAAAGTGATCAGATATAAATACGGTGATAGTACTCCTCTTCTTGTAATATTCTCTCATACTCGCCACGCTCTTCTATATGCACCTTACTCTTCCCTCTTACAGATACCCCATTGACTTGTCTATTTGCACAACAAATGTTATTTTTTTCAGGTCATGCGGGGTCAAAATTGAGGCGCAAAGTGATATTTGCATTAAGTAATATAGGAAAAACGCAATTAAAACTGTAAAGAACTAATCTTTAAATGTAAGCTAAATCATTTACAGTTTGTATCCTTAGTGCAATTTATGGTTAAATCTTTACTTCCATCCTACATTCCTTCAAATTACTTTTCTTACTACCACCCTTCCCCGTCTCTCATCCTTTTCAAGTCGAAACCATGGTCAGAAAGACCTGGCAACCCTAAGGAAGAGTGAGGCAAAGGAGAGAGTAATGAGAATTAATACGGAAACGTAGCATACAATCCACTTTTATGTTTCATAATATATGGTCCACATACAGACTTTTTGGAAAAAAAAAAGGACGAATAAAGTGAAGGTATATAGGGTGGGCCACCCAATGCGACCAAAATACAATAAGTTTAAAAGCGCAACAAAGCCATTCAAAAAAAAAGGCCTCCAATTTATCATTAGAGGATGCCTTCTAATAGCAACGAAGTGAGCGAAGTTAATGTAGATAGGGCCTCTAATCATCCTCCGCGACCACCGATGAACGGGCGACTTCGTCAGAGACACTTGGAAGGCTGTAATTCACGCAAACCGCCGCGAACGGGCTATTAAGGCCCGTGATAAAGCTCTTATCCTCCCTCACTCCAATACCACCCTGCATATCCCCGATCACCCAGATCCCAAGGATCGGGTAGTACCCATCCTGCTCGGGGATGTTAAACAGCTCCTGGTAGATCATATTCCGCTCCCCAAAATTTCCCTCCGAGGTTGCTTTGATACGACCATCCGTGGTGGTCAGGGTGACGTTGCGGCCGACGCGGCCGACAATCGGTTTTCTCGCATACCCGGAGAGCCGTAGCTCGTCGCTTAGTGTGTACTCCGCGCGAAGAATCGCCGGGTGCTCCGGATGCAGCTGATAAACCAGCGGCAAGATGGCCTTGTTACTCGGAATGAGCTTCCACATCGGCTCGAACACCCGAATCGTCCAGTCGCTGCCGAAAAGAAGATCGCACAAGCGGACCTTGTCCTTTGGTTGCGGCTTCCAGTCCTCCCCACGCTCCTTCTTGGCTTGGTAGTAATCCGAGATCGCGCTCTCCCACATCCAGGTCTTCCATATGTTCCTCACGGCAACCCCGTCGCTATCGACGATGCGACCCTCCTCGTCAAAGTGGAATTCATCAAACATAACGCAGAGCTTGCCCTCCAACCCAACGGCCTTGGCAGTCTCCATACAGTATAGGGCCGTGTACATCTCCTCGCGATCGTCATCGACACAGAAGTGAACGCGGCCTTTGACCCCCGACTCCTGCCAAGCGATCTGCAGGTTGCGATCCGTCCAATGGCCGGCGCTCCGGGAGTTGGATAAATCCACCCCCGCCACCTCCTTCCACTTCTTTTGAATTCGACCACACTCCAAAAGCGTCGAGGAGCTATCCGCGTTGTATTCAAAGCACTTGAGCTGTTGGGTCTTGCTGTTAAACGCAAAATCAAAGCGACCAGTGATGCATTCAGGATAATGTTCCCACGAGTAGCGCAAGCGAGGCCAGAACTCCTCAGGGATATGAAACAAACGGAGCTTTTCATCGTCCGCGATAACCTTGGCAGTAGCCTCCAAAAAGATTGCATGAACCTGAGTAGCGTAGGCCACACAACGGAGGTACATTTCAGAGTTCATCTCGTAGTAGCTCACCTTCGTCTCGCCCAAACGGGATCGCGTTACGTCCGTGCCGTACTCCTCCACAAAAAGCTTCTCCGCCGGGTTGTTCATATCAAGCCAATCAAGCTTCTTGAAGTTGGCGCTTATGGTAACGCGCTGCATGGAGAGAATTAGAGATTCGGAAAAACGCAGGCTCTCGTGAACTGGTACCGGGTCTGAGCCTTCTGGAAGATTCTCCACACCAGGGAAGGTTACCCATCCAGCAGGGAAATCGAAGTCAAGCACGCCGATATCATCATAGATCGTCCACAGACCATTCTCGTGTGTGAGCTTCAGCTTGTAAGCGTAAGGGCCTTCCCATTTGTAAAAAACGCAGTTCTGATCGGCGATGCCAACGTAGTCGTCTCCCACTTCGACAATGACGCCGACATGGCCAAAAGGGTTGCTCTTCGTCGTGGGCGTTACGAAAAGGGAGTCGACGACGGGCTTCTCAGGCGATCCATTCGGGATGAAATTCAGCGGAACGACCTGGGCGGTCCGCGCGTCGTTCACATGGGTGAGATTCGGGATTTCAGAAGCCGTTCCGATATTGGGAAGCACGAGGCCCTTGCGTAGATACAAAGCGCGTCGCGCGAACTCCACACATTGGTACTTAAAGCCGCAAAAGATGCCGTGATCGAAGTTGCGCTCGGCGGAGAAGTAGTGATCATGCTTGTTACTGTATGCCGGGATATGCCCTGGCATGTAACCTTGGACCTGCCCAAACGGCACAAGACCGCTGTTATGAAATCGTTCTGAATTCATGCGCATTTTTCACGGATGTTCAATGTTTACTTAGGGGTCAATTGTCGGAATATGGGATTTATTAAAACCTTTATCTAAAGCTCTGTGAGTGTATTTATATCTTTGCGTATTATAACCAAGTTGGATGAGTTTAATAATCCTTATACATTTTTATTTTAGTTTTATTTTTATTTTTATTTTTTTGGGGGGAAGGGGTCCTCTTACTACGACAAATAATCAATCTTCCTGGTAATTAAAGGGACACCTACACTGAGGCCTGTAAACATCATCGACCTTTCTTTCCCAAGATGAACCTAAATCCAATGCGTAAAATTTGAAGCCTCAAAGTCATAAAAAGAACAATTATATATATATATATATATATATATATATATATAATAA
>HF955076.1:134932-148072 GCA_000582765.1 Phytomonas sp. EM1 | reverse complement strand
GCCCCGGGCGAAGTCCCGCGGCGCGTACTGCGGACTGCCCCCCATCCCAGGGTCTCGGTAGTAATCCCCGTGGCGGAGCCCGAACAAGGGGTCCGTCTCGGCGTAAAGCTCCCGTTGGAGACGCACCGCCCAGTCGAACGGGGGGGCGGCGGGCGCAGCGGAGGGGGGGGCCGCCGGGGGGCCGCGCGGTTGATGCTCCCGGATGAATTTGTGCAGCCGGCCATCCCCCCCACCCCGGCGATCCCGACGGGGTGGGGTCTGGGAAACGGAACGAGCGGCCACAGGGCCGGTGCGCCCCACCACACGGAGGCATCGACGCATCATTCACCCCGGTTTGGAATCGATTTTTTTTTCCGTCTCGTTTCTTGGTGGTGGTGGTGGTTTCTAAACAATCTCGACTGATTTACCCCTCGCTCCCTTGCTGTTCATTCAAACCACGCACGCACCTAGAAAAGAAACTCTAGGCAAGAATACGGCACCAACGACTAATAGCGGAATGTGCCTGAGGCTAATGATAAAGGGGGTGTACTATTGGTGTGAGTGTTGTGAATCAGACTTTCCCTCCTATATATGGCATTCACTTGTTAAAAGGATAGATCATAAGAATAACAATGGAAACACTATTAATAATAATCAGGATGTTTCCCTATATATTGCCCAGTGCTTGACTCGCCCCCTCCCCTCCGGGTTTTGGGTCTTAGACCATTTCAACCACACAAATACCAGAAAAAACAAGAACCAATTGATGAAAAAAAACTACTACAACTCCTTTTCTTTTTATGCAAGGGACTAAAAAGTATAAGCAACCATACCACCATGCACAGCATACTACATGTCTGAACTGGAATTACCCTCATCCTCTTCCTCCTCTAGGAGTAAGGAAAAAAAAAACTTTTGGAAACCTCATGGACCTCGCCGACTACCGGCCTACGGCTTGGGAAATAATAAAATCCGTTACCCGACCCTTCGCATCGCGACGACATTTCAAATACCCCAGCAAGTTCGCACCGGAAAGCACGAACCCCATCAACGCCACGGGGAGCGAGGAGAGCGACATCAAATTCAGCACACACAACACCAGCCACAGCCCCGAGTTCACCACAAGGGTGATCCAGAAAAACCAATTATCGTACGAATTCACCCGCTCCGCCACGTTTGGGGCGGATTCAAACACCCAATGCGTCGATCCGTCCTCCCGCACCTCATTCCACCAACGCAACGCGACGAGTAGGCGGCCGGTGATGTTTTTGGTGATCCAAAAATCCGACGCGCAGAAGATGATTGTCATTACGCTTGAAATGACATAGCTGGAGGTCAAGAAGTTGCCAAAGATGAAGCAGAGAAATGCGGCGGCTTTGAAAAGAATATGAAAGAGCGCGGCAATGGGGTGAACCCCTTTGTACATGCGCGTTTCCTGCGTGGCGACATGGGTTTCTTGCCCGGATGGAGGGGTGGTGTTGGGAAAGTTTTGGGATCCAAGGTGCGGCGAGGAAATAAACTGTGAAGGTTGGTTCACACTCGCGTTCAGGGTGCCGCCTTTCACCGGATTGTTTACTGAATCCGAAAAGTTGTATTGAGGGTCACCGCCGCCTAGCATCTTTTAACGGACTCCTTGAACTGGTTTTTTTTCTATACGGTTTACTATTTTGGAATTTGTAGCTCTGAAAGGCACACTTCTATCAGAGAACAAGACAAACAAGCACGGTAAAAAATGATGACACCGAGGAGAGAAGGGAGAAAAAAAGATTAAAGAGAAAAAGAAATGAGCAAAAAAGAAGTGTAAACTTTGGAAAGCGTATAACGGGTTTCGAAAGGTAAATTAATTAGAAACGGATGGCATTGTGGAAAGAATAAGTGAGTATAGCTTAATCATAGCACAGGACGGGAAACAAGGAATACGTTAAGCATCGAAGCTACCATCCAACGTTACAACCTCCCTCCCCATTATGACATTGTCCTTGTCCTTAGACAATGAAACAGGGTATCTTAATGGAGTTTATATGTATTACTATAATTTTCAAATTCACTTCATTTTCACCATAATTCACATAATCTTAGTTATTCTTTTAGACTTTTTGGTACCATTGTTCATGTGAATCCCAGAGGAATAGGTCACCAGAAAGCTAAGAAACAGACGGATCACAAACGGCACCCGTTCCCTAACACTTTCCCCACTGATGGGATGGACTTCACACACAATCCGCTCAGAACTAACAGCTTAATACCACTTACGCAACAGTCATTAATCCATCAAAGATTTTAACACTTACTGGAGCCACCTGCTTTCCGTTGCTTCTTTCTTTTTTTGGAGGAAGGGGGCCTTGACGACTAGTATGGACTAAACACATCATATATATACATATATATATATATATATGCATGTTGGAGCGTCCGTCTCGCGCCTAATCAGAAGGGGCGAATCGCTGTCGTTCCTTCTGCCTCTGCACTAAATACACCATCCCGCAGTAGATCGTTTCGAGCGCCTCGTGCTCGCAATCCCGCCCGGCAACCTGTCGGCATTGCTGCAGGGCTTTTTGCTCCTTCCTGCACACCGGTGCGGCGGCGGCGGCGCGAAAAACCGCCGATTGCTTCTTCTGATCCTCCAAACAGCGCTGCGTGGCTTCACGGTAGGGCTGACATTTCCTCATCCCGCGTCGCTGCAGGCTCTCATCGATGCGACTCCCGTCAATCCGCTGCGGGACGAAGTTCTGAATGCACGCGTCGAGGTCGCTCGCCTCCTGGCTGCAGAAGCGATCCGTCATGAGCTTCGTGAGGAGGACCTGAAGGTTCTCATTCGTTACCTGCTCAGCCATACCTCTAGGACTAACGTGAAATAGGGTTGGTCGCTTTTCTTTTTTTGTTATATGTGGGATAAAAAAAAATATTACTTTCCAACAGTCCAACTGGAAAGACAGAGAGAGAAGAAGAAGAAGAGAAAGAGGAAAAAAATGGAAGCTTGGACTAATCAAGAATGCAAGCAGCCCAGAGAGCTAGCCTAGGGGAAGAGGGAGGGAGGGAGGGAGATCCTATGAAGGGAAAAAAAAAGACGAAGCTAACGAAGCAATACAATGCTTTTAACCCCAGTAAATCATACACAAAGGGGAAAAGGAAAAAAGGTAACGTAATAATCGCTATCAGAAACTAAAAAGGAAAACAGGAAAGGTGATAACCGACCTCTTCCATAAATGTTATACCGTTTTATACTGTAAACGGATCGCTTCCATCCAAGATGGCGCCGTTCCATCGCCACAGGGGAGTATCACTTCCTTTGTCATGCGCCTTTTGGTAGTTAGATTCTTTGATAGGCGTGAGGAATCCCTCTACCCACGACAGGAAGGAAGGCACGTGGTGGGGGATGGCGATGATCCATACCTCCGATGCCCATCCAGGAGCAGATGAATGGCGGTGTCGTCCTCCTCCTCCTCCTCTCCGGCACGCCGCCAGGCTAGGATGGCGAGAACCCCACGCCCCACCGCACCCAACACCGATAGCACCACCAGCAACCCCACCGCATAACCCCGGTAATCCTCCACGCGCGAGCAGCGGCCGTAGTCCGCGCAACACCGCGTGATATGATCGAGATAACAACCCCCCTCCACCAGGAAGCACGTCGCGTAATCGCAGCCGTCAAGCTCGAAGTACTCCCCGGCGGCCCCTTGCGTGGGAAGGAAGGTGCTACTCCCGTTAATCGGTGTGCTGGGAGGGAGAAAATGATCGATCGCGCGCCCCCCGCTTTCCCCTCCGCGGAAAAAATGCGAGAGGATAAAAATCCTCCTCTCAGCAAGGCATCCAAGGAGGTGAGGCGCGTAACACGTCCTCCTCCCTTCCCCACCACGCGCGAAAACGACCCCCCCACCTCCCGTCGCCGCTGCGAGGAGCAGCAGCAGCACCCCGATCGACCGCCGCGCCGTTGAAGCAGCGGGGGAATCGCTTGGATCCCCACCGCCGTCATCGCGAGCGCCCCCCCTCTCCACCCCCACCCTTCGCGGAGGAAAAACCCCACCCGCAGCGCGTTGACAGCGACGACGACGTCCATCGACGACCCCGCCCGCCCCCACGAGAAGAAACAGCAACGGCAGAAGGGGGAAACCCCCCACCCGATCAACCCCCCTCCCACCGCGAGAAAAAGCAACCCCTGCGTGAAACGCACAAGAAAGGGATGTCCCCCCTCCCCCTCCATAGCGATCACCCACGTAGAGGTTGACATGCACCACCTTGGAGAGCAGCAGCAGCAGCGTGAGGGGGTGGGAAAGCACGCAAGCCGAGGCCTCGTAACGCACCACGCGCCAGGTGATCCAAACCGCGAGCCCGCCGTTTAAAAAAAGACCGCAGCCGCTAAAAAAAAGCGTTGGCGGCCAGACGTCGTGAAACGAAAACGCCTGACAGGCGCTGCCGTCGTTCACGACGGAAAGACGATCCAGGCGAGCCTCCAGCATCACGATCGCCCCAAAAGCGACGACCAGCATCAGGGCCGAAAAAAAGTGGAAAAAGCCACCCCACCACGACCCTCACACGTGAGATCGAACTCGTATCGGGGAAACGGGAGAAACGGGTGAAATCCTCCGATTCGATCCCAAAGAGCCATCGAAAAGATGCCGACAATCAAAAATTCTCCGCACCCTGCGGTGAAAGAACCGACCGCAGCGCGCGACGCACTCATCGAGAGGGCTCTGCCGCGAAGAGAGGTGGCGATCCGCCGAGAAAGCGCGAGAGGGAGGGGAACGAGATCGCCGCGCTGCGGATAACGCGAACGACGAAAAAGAACCCGCATGGGGGTGAGGGGATTCAGCAACCAAACGCCCTTCAGGCGATCCCCTCCTCGTCTGGTGAAGCCACGAGGCGAACGAAAGCAAAAGGTTTGATAAACCACAGCACCAATCCAACCTTCCCGCCCCTTCCGCATCCCTCGCCTCGCCAGTCGGGTGAAAAGGGGTCGGGCAATGCGGAAAGTCGCGGCCAGTCGCGCCGCCAGCGAACCCTTCCCAGGATTCGTGGAAGCAAGAAGTTGTCTGCCAGAGTTCGTGAACAAAACGAGGGGGAGGATGCGATGGTTCCGTCCATTCCAGAGCGCTTTGGATTGAAGGCGTTTCGAAGGAAATGCCGGGAGGCTGTGGCCGACAGCCGTTCCCATCCCGTCTCCCATAATGGGATCGCCGTGGAGAAACACCTTCGACGATCGTTTCATCAAAAAATGGCGTCTCCTCACCAAACGGGCGGCTCCGACGCGGATTCCTCTGACGTTTGAGCCGATTTCCGCGAAAAAGACGCGCGGAGGACGCTGAATCCCGCAACGGGATCACCTGCGCGGCGACACGCTCAAAAGTGAGGGTTTCTTTCCCTTTCTCCTCACCCCTTGTTGGGGTGGATGATGCCTGGGAAGAAGCCCTCAGGGTGGTCGATGCGGGCTCGCCCACGGCGTTGGGAGAGACTTCTTTGGAGGCCCTAGCGGAATGCCCTGACGGCGAAGGTGGAAGAACCTCCATCTCGGAGGAAGGATGGGAGCCTCCTCCCACCTGGATTGGGATCAAGCCCCGTTCCGTGATCAAAGGGAGGTTGGTGGAAACTTCCTGATGGAATGGCATGCGATTCGCATCGGGCACTTGCTCGCACGCATACCCACCGTCGTTTTCAGAAATCGATGATCCCGGGAAAGCCTGCTCCCCTTCCCTACCACTGACGGACGAAGAATGCATCTAATCCGCGGCATCAACCCTTCTCTCGATGAAGCGTCAAATGCGTACTCGTCCTCAGCGAAAGGACCAAATCAAAGATACTAAAAAGGTAAATCTAACAACAATCTCGCCTCTCATTTGAAAATTTGAATGAAGTTATCGTCCTTGGGAAATGTATGGATAAGAACCAAAGGGAATAATACACAAGGACAAAGAAATAATCAAAAAGATATGAGTAGATGATGAAATACGGCAACGTGGCATGATTGAACATTTTGATATATAAGGGAAACCACAAGAGAAAACAAGAGTCTGTAACTATACATATGAACGGTTTGATTCAACAACTCAAAAATCCGCTGTTACTGTTGTTTTTTCTAGGATGATTTCGACCTAAAGAGTCGAACTCTGTAATAAACGCAAAGAATTATTGCTTTATATGGTATTTATTCACATCTGGCGAACATGTCGATGTGTCTCGTCTCATGACTGTAACCAATCGCTGCAGCGCTTTGTTGTTGTTGTTCATGTTCTTGCGCTCTATCTAACCCTCTTCTAGCAGTTTTGATTCTCACTTGGTTTGAAAAGCCAAAGATTATTGAGGGGGGGGAGGGAGGGGGGGTTCTTTCCCCACTTTTGGCATAGAACTATTCGTCTAGAACAGGTTTGGGTGGGACGTACACCTCTTTTCGAGGCTCCCACGAGAGAATGTTAAATCGGGAGTTAGTAGCCCTATCAATCTTTTGCTGCCTTAAGTGGTACCGGTGCTTCATCATAGCCTCATCATAATCACACTGCTTCTTTGAATCAACGGTCTGGCAATGGTGCGTGATAGTATCGCGAAAGTCAGAGCCATAGTTTCGTATCGACCTGCCCACCAGCTGTGCCGCACGCTCCTGCTGTTGTTGGAATTCATTTTCACGCTTTTCTTGCAGTTTCTTCGACTCAAAGAGCTGACGCTGGCGACGAATCTCAATTATCTTATCCCGCTTCTCCTGTTGAACCCGAGCCGAATGCCGGATTTCATCCTCCGGAGTGAGCAAAGGGTGGAGGCGGTGCTCCTCACTAATATAAAAAGGGTTACACTCCTCTTTCAGAGCCTCCGAGGATAGTGGATGTTTGTACCCTGGGTAGTGGAAAAACGCATCAGCCTCATGCTTGCGTAGCCCACGATTCGGAATGGGCTTTAAGTGGAAAGGTGTCTCGTTACCAAAATACATGATACTATTCTTCTTGTGTTTGCTATTACCTCGAAATAATGATGGTTATAATAATTGTATGAGGATAGAAGACGTGAATGGGTAGCTGGATGGCATTAGGCTGAGTATTTTGTAAGCAAAAAAGGAAAAAATATCAAAGTAGATACTTTTTTAGTGAAAAATTGTTACAATTGAATAAGAAACATGCATCGTTATAAAATCACGCACATAAAATTTAAATTAGCTATTTCAGAATGTAATACACCTACTTCAACAATTCTCCCCTTTTCATTAAGCATCTAACAATTCAATGTATCGATGATCGAAACAAAAAATTTTAAAAAAATGGAGCACTATAAACTAAGCATGCTCGCTCGTACTAAAAAAGAATATATGATGCGGAGTGACCTTTTCGCTCAACGCGACTAATCTTCCTAAATCTGACTATAAGAATCAATAAATATTGACTGCAGTAATCTTAACAGAAAAGGACTTTGGCGAAGAAAAAATTGCTTAAGCAACTTCTTTTATTTATCATATCAAAAGTCATTATACTAGTTCATTCATCTACATTCATTTTTAAATCATGAAGATGTACATGTATATATGTATAAATATATTATCAACAGTGAGTGGTTGACTGAAATTGAAAGAGGCACTCTAAACAATGCACCATACAAGCTGCAGAAGAAAGTGCTCCTCAGTAGCTCTGTTCTTTGTCCATAATGTCGCGCACTGACATTCAGGAAAAACGCCGAGGGAGGAACATCTTTGCTCATGGTAGCTTGAGCGAATAATGATAAGTTAACAGAAGACGAAAACGTTAGGGCCGAGGACTAGACCAAGGGCACTTAAGAACTAGAAAACTGAGTCGTTGATCACACCCACTGATAAGACGATGTACGTACACACGATTATGGCCACGAAATCGCGTGTTGAAGTCAAGCGACGAGGCAGCTAGAGTCAGGCCCACGTCCCCCTCTCGAAAGGATACACTGAAAGACCTCAGTGCGTAAAATACTCTGAAGCTCAGGTGCATGCAGAAAAACACTTGTGCGGCATCACTGGGTTCGCATTTGAGGATCCAGGCTAACTGCCAATACCCCAGAAATATGTGTTCTTCCGCTCGATTAAGTTTTTTTTTCTTTTTAGCTCGACCAGTTGTATTTTTTTTAATGATTGATTCAATTTGTAAGGGTCATCCATATGACGAGGTCGACATTTTCACAACGCCTGAGGAAGTAATTGTGCAATAAAGGAAAGAGAGTTTATGAATTTCTGTTCCTCTGGCATCGAATTACACCTGTTGCTCATTTATAAAAACAAACACTCACGCACAAACCAACGCCAACGCCAACGCCAACATTACGAAACCAACTCAAAGTACACACGCACACGGAAGAAGTGCACGCGCATCAATTAGGGTAAATGAATGAATTACTAACAAAAAAAAATAAAGCAAATTTCCAAAACGCAATCAATTCCTAAATGCATAAAAATATATGGACTGATATCACCTCAAAATAAAGCCCATAAAAGTAATCGATTGAGATCCAAGAGTTCTGTAGACCAAAAAAAAAAAAAGAAAAAACTGAAATAGGAGTTATCCTGTATTTCCCCATTTCCACTCACAAAACCTCCTAGACAATCATTAGGAAAGCGAATATAACCCATTTTAGGGTGGTTAGATGTAACAAATTTGGATGTCACAAGTTGAAATAGTAGCTTCGTGGGTCACAACTTGACCCTCTCCTGCGGATGGATGATCTCCTCGGTTCACAAAGAAACGACTAGGAGCGGTCCAAATGGTCCACCGGGCAAAGGGGTCAAAAGCGATCCTCCCCATGTCCCCCTCCCCGCCACCTATCCAAAGTTGAAAGCCTCCCAGCCAGGTACGGAATACCGTCTTTGGGAGTTACCCATTCAATCTCTTGTTAGCTTCAAAATAAGGACATTATTGTGGCTGACTTTTGAGAAGTGTAGGGAAGAAAGGGGGAGGGGGGGGAGGGGCTCTAATCACCAATATCTTGATTGGCTCGTAGTTGGATTTCAAGTGTCACGTGTTTGCCCCCACGCTCCACCGAACTCTCGCCGGATTCAACGCGGTTGCTGTATTGCCGATGCCTCTTCCCGCGCTTCTCGCCCATCGCAGGAGACAAGGAGGGCACCTCAAACGAGGCACTCGCCTCATCCAGGCAGGAGTTATCCTGATCTAAGAGAGGATTGTCTGCCCTTGCATGAGTTCCCTGCCGTAGATCCTCGTCCGACTCGTCGTCAGTCCCTCGATCCCCGCTTCGGCTTTCGAGCGAATGCAACGCATCCTTCGAGGAGGCGGTGGCCATGCTTGTCGTGAATCCGTTGTTCGCAGAGGCCGGGTGCTGCAGAAGAGGCGGTGGCACCGACGACGTCGATCCGCGTGGCTTCTCACCCCCCTCCAGGCCGTCATGCCGATGAAACATTTTCTGCTCTTCCGGCGCGCTCCCATTGGGTTCGTTGCCGTCCATTGGGGTTGCTTGGGAGGGCATCGGAAGGAGCAACTCCGCCGGCATGCAGGGGAGCGGATCCTCGCGGAAAAACGCGTGTTGGGCGACCTCCGCCGCGGAGGGCCGCCGCGCCGGGCACCAGCTGAAAATCGACTGCAGCAGCTCCAACCCACTCGGCGGGAGCGCCGAGGCGTCCACGCAGGAGCTCTTTTGAAACACCTCCGGCAGTTTATTCTCGCGATTCCATCGGCCGATCCCGCGAAGCGCCTCCTTCGCGTTCGGCAGTTTATACAACCCCGGGAAGGTCTCCTCGGTGGGGATCCCGAGCACGTCGCAGATCGCGAGCAGGTGATCGCTTTCGCGGTTCGCCGCGAAGATGGGTTGTTTCAAAAAGAGCTCCGCCATTACGCAGCCCATCGACCACACATCCATCTTGTGCGAGTAGTCAACGACGCCGAGGTGGAGCTCCGGGGCGCGATACATCAACGTCACCACCGTCGGCGTGAGGCTCTGCCCTTCGTGGTAGTAACGGCCGAGGCCGAAATCGCACAGCTTCGCGTAGCCGTGCTCGTCAAGAAGGACGTTGGAAAGCTTCAGGTCGCGATGCAGGATGCGATGGGCGTGGAGAAAACTCAACCCGTTGAACAACTGCAGCATGATGCATTTCACGCGGGAGAGAAAGATCCGCCGGGCGTCCGGGTGGGGGTGGCGTGAGCTGATATGAAGATAAGGGGTGTGGGTGCGCCGGGAGTAGCGCAGCATGTAGTTCTTTAGATCCAATGGGCAGCACTCCATCACGAGAAAGACATCCTTGGCGCTTCGGATTTTTTTTAAAGGGCCAGCTACCAACGTTGAGGCGCCCACGCCGGCGCTGCAACCGTCTCCTCGGCTTTTCTCCGCCTTTCGTGCGTCCTCGGCGGCGGTGGTGGAAGGGGGAGCCGCACCAGGTTGGGGAAGCGGATCCAACTGGACGATCTCGCGCGTCTGCACGATATTCGGATGTTGGATGCGAAGCAGGAGATCGAATTCGCGCATCAGATACGGCGGAAACCCGACCTGGGACTCCTCCAGCCACTGTTTTTTGATGTGTTTGAGGGCGAACAGCTTGGGTGGTGAAGGGGTTTTGGGGGCATCGGAAGCCGGCCGCTGCGGCGACGCGCCGGGGGTCGCTGGCAGGGATACGAGCGCGGGCAACGGCGCCGCCTCGACGGCGCTGAAAACGACGCCGTACACGCCATGCGCGATGCGATCCCGCCGAACGTAATGGTTCACATCCCGGCAAGGCGGGCGTTCTTTCCCAAAAACATCGATCCGGGCGTGCTCACACAACCGGCGGTACTCCGCGTGGTCGTAAAGGCTGCCTTGAGCGGCCTCCCCGCCCCGCTCGCTGGTCTCGTGATCGTCCTGACGAGCGTAGCGATCCCACGCCCGTCGCTGGCTTTTCATCAGGTTGAAGTAGAAATCCATCGCGGCGGCGTCGGGTTTGTGTTTTTTCGCGATCCCCAGATCCTCGGAGGGATGGGCGGCGGCGTCCTCATCGTGGCCATGCTCCTCCGCCTCCTCGCGGCCCCGCTTCACGCCGATCGCGCTATCGCCTTCGCCCTCGCCGAGGAGCATTTTCTTCAGAATATCCACCACCGTGAGGGAGGTGAAGGACCCGCAGAGCGGATCCCCTTGACGATCACGGTAGCAAAGAACCGCGTGCACGGGGGAATAAAAGCTCGGCGGCGCACTTTTCAAAATGCTATCCGGATCGTTCTTGCCGACCTCGCTAGGCTTCGTCGATACGGAAGACGAAGAAGCAACCCTCGTGGTGGGGTCCAATCGGGGGACCGCTAGTGAACCCGATGTGTTGGATTTACTACTCTGTGAGCCCACGCTAACCGCACACACGGAGGAATGGATAGAATCTTTATTGACCACAACCTCCGCGCTAGCCTTCGCACGCTGCTCCTGCAGCTTTCTCATTTTTTCTAAGAGAGGATTGATGGAAATCTTCGGGTGCACCTCCTCCATTGTTCACTTCTTAATTATTCTCTAGATAAAAAAAAGATGTTTCAAACTGAATCAAATATACAAAAAAGGTGTGTGTAAATATAGTACCAACTATCGTTGCAAAGGGAGTTGTGAGAAAGACAAAGAGATAATGACGCAGAAGAAGCATAATGACTGATGCCTTCAAAATCGGGGAATATCCATACGAATATTATTTTAATGACTATCTTCATTTGTAAAGTGAAACACAACAGGAAACACAGGGCATATTGCCATAAAAGTCATTCTGCCTCTCCTCTTCTATTTCTAATTATTTGTTGTGATTGTCACTCTGGGAGGACACAAACACACAAACAAATGAAATAAAAACCTGAGTATCAGGGCAGAAATGAAAAATTTACATCGAATTTCAGGTAAAGTAGATGGGAATATCGACGCTATGAGCCCCCTTCCCCCCCCTTCTCTTACACGAGACGGGTGAAGAATACGTTCTCAAAGGAAGAAGAGAGAAAGCAAGTATTACGGGACAGGTAAGAATAAAAAATGAAGGGCCTGCAGCATCTGTAAATAAGGAAAAAGGCTTACCATAAATATTCATCACGACCGCTTTTTTTATTACCCTATTCCCTCACTTTTGGCCCTCAAGAGGTTCACCCCACCCCTCCCCTTCCCTTACACGTCTGTACGACGCTTGTAATCGTACAGAATGTCTGCTAAGACGGTGATCGGATCGTCTGGGCGCAGCTTCACGACCTCCGTCAAGGCTGGCGTCAGGCTTGGGAGCACATATGTTACCAAGTACTTCTCCATTGGCATCTGAGCCGCGATCTGGTAGTTGATAGCCTCTTCCGAAATATTGAGATGTTTGATCGCGAGCAACTCCTGTCCAATGAGCTTCGACGGATTCAACTCCCTTTCCGATAACATAAGTGTGGATTGAGACGACTCATCCATAAGATGTGGCATACTTGACGTGACTTCCAAGGTACCATCTGTTGAACCGACTTGAACTTCGGCAGACTTGAAGGAGCCTAATGATACATCAATGTCGGACTTCGGATCGCGCTCAGGCGCCGGCTGGCTTTCCGCATTCGGCATGAAATATTTATCAAGTACGGTATATCTTAACCGATTCACAAGCTCCCAAAGAGGCGATTCCACATCTGTAGAGGAAGGCGACCGTGCCGTCACCCTCCCCTGCCCCATTGAGTACTCCTCAGGCGTGAATATCCCGGGTATCGGGGATGAGATGTAGGACAGAGCAATTTTTCGGAAGGAAATGGATTCCTCCCGATTGGGGCGATCGTGGGAGAGAGAAACCACTTCCCTCCCAAGGTCCAGGGCCTGCAGCGGTCTTCCGCTGAGCCCTTGGATCATCTGGAAGCGTGCAGCACGCAGGGCCTCGCGTAGCTCGCGCAGGGTCACCTCGGCGCTACGGCATGGTGCCTCAAGGATGGTGATCTGAGCCGTGCGTGACGAGGAGAAGGGCTGCGTGGCTGCCGCGTCCCCGTCGAGATCCCCGCCCTCCTCCCCCCCGTCGTCGTCGTCTCGGATCGGTTTGGCGGCGTGCACGACGACCGGCTCCGCGGTCGCCCCCAGCACGTCGGTCGTGGAGACGCTCTGCAGCCACGTGAGCAGACTCCTCGACGGCGTGGTCTCGCCGGAAAACCCGTCGGCGGGGTAGCCATGGTGCACCCGATACGCACTCATCCGGGTCTGGAAATCCGCCATCGGGGGGGCGGTGACCCGGGGGGGGTCCCCCCCGCCCCCTCCCATCCACCCGCCATAATC
>HF955076.1:114841-127278 GCA_000582765.1 Phytomonas sp. EM1 | reverse complement strand
GAAGCGATTCGGCCGCGCGGCCGCCGGGGGGTCCATCGCGGTGGACGCGGTTAAATCGATCCGCTCCTCCTCCCCGGCGCGGCGGCGTTTCGCGCGGGCGGGGCCGGCGGAAACCGGATCCCCCCGGCCTCTCGGGAAGGTCTCGTTCAGGACCTTCTCGAGGTTCCGGTGGTGCTGCTGCCATTTCGCGTCTTTCCCGCCCACCGCGACCGGGCGGGCGGTGGTCGCGGCCGCCCCCCTTTTCCCTTTCCCTTCCCCTTCCCCGTCCCCTTCCCCGCCGTCCTCGGCGTCCGCCTCGTCGAGGTCGTCGGGTTCGAAGAGCCTCACCCGCGCGGAGCGCTTGGCGGGGAGGTAGTTGCCGTAGTTATCCACATCCATGTAATACTCCTCCCCCTCCACGAGCGGATTCGACGCCACCCCGGCTTTGGCGTCGTCGTCGTCGTTTGCGCTTTCGTTTTCGCCGAGATCCCAATCCTCCTGGGCGGCCAAATCGACGGAGGTGATGGGGTTTAAGGGGTCGTTCCCGACCTCCACGGGGGCGACCGCCGCGGCGTCCATCACCCCCGCGAGCTCCGCCTCGGCGAGGTCGGCGAGCCGCTCCACGGTGAAGCCGTCGCCCCCTTCCCCCTCCCTTTCCCCCTCCCTCTCCTCGCCCTCCGCGTTGAAGGCGTCGCGGGTGATCGGGGCGGCGCGAAAGTCATCCACCTCCACCGCCTGATCCTCATTCCCCGTGGGGTCGTAGTTGATGAGCCCTTTGATTTGCTTCAACTTCCGGTCCACGAGTTTTTTCTGCTTCTTCTTCAGCTCCTTGGACCTCTTCTTGCGGATCTCAAGCAGCTCCTGGGCGATCCGCGTGATCCCTTCCGGGCTGTCGAAGTCGAACTCCAGCTCCTCCTCGCTGCGATCCCCGGCCGCCGCGGCGTCGCTGTCGACGCCGGAAAGCTCGCCTTCGTCATCGTCGGCGTTTCCGCTTCCATTTCGTTCGCCTCTTCCCGCGGTAGCTTGACGACGCGCCTCCTCAAGGAGGAGCTGCTCCCGCCAGCGAAGCAGCCGGCGTTGATCCCCCCTCCCCACCTGTTGGAGGTCGCCGCAGAGGTAGACGAGCTCCTTCTTCGAGTTTTTCGATCGCAACCACGCCTTATCCTCGTCGCTGGCGAAACGCAGCTCGTGGTGGGAGGCGAGGAACGCCTTGGGGTCCTCCGCGCGGAGAAAATCGGTAAAGCTCGCGACGCGGTAGGAAACGGTGGCGAACTCGTCATACCCCGCCGGGACGTTCGACTTGGGAACGACCAACGCGCCGGATGGGGTGAGGATCCGCTCCTCCCCGACATCAGAAAAGACCTTTTGGGCGTTGAACATGGCGGGATCGATGTGTTTCGGCGCCTTATACCCCGCACAGACGACGAAGATCTCGGCCGATTCCATACGCGACGCCAACGGCTTCGTCGCCTCGACCTTCTCGAAGAGCTGTTTGAGCACCCAAAGAAGCTTGTGGAAGTCCTGCGAGCGAAACACCTTGGTAACGAAATACCCACCAAGCTTCAGCATCGACGCCGCCATCTTCGCCGCGGAGAGCACTAACGCGTTCTGCTCGAAAAGATCACGCGACCACACCCCACCGACGTTTGGCGCGCCATCGTGAATAACGCAATCCACCGGCTCCTTTTTCAGCCATGTGAGGATAATCTTCCGCGTCTTGTCGTCCGTGATATCCCCGACAAACGTCTTGCAACCGCGGATAGGGGCAATGGGAACGAGATCCACACCGACGATTTTGGATCCCACGGGCATGTACTTCGCGGCGACCTGCAACCAACCCCCTGGGGCCGCGCAGAGATCCACCAGCACGCGCGATTTCGCGAGAAAGTCATACTTGCGGTTCAGCTGAATAAGCTTAAAGGCGGAACGCGCTCGGTAGCCTTGATCTTTCGCCAGGCGGTAATACGCATCAAGCCTGGTTTTGGCCTTCTTCGTTTTCGTACCCATTGTGGATTGGCTGCTATCGTGCCTAAATGCTAATACCTAACCAAACAAACGCGCACCGTAATGGACCACTCAAAAATACCACAGTGATGGATATAGGATTCGTTGATCTACTCACCCTGCAGAGAAGCAAAGATGTGAAAAGGAAATATTGGAAAAAGAAAACACGAGAAAAGAAGAAGAAAGTATACACCCGGGAAACTTTAAACACCATACTAGATTACCAAAACCAAATAGAGTAATTAAGAAAAAAAAAACGAAATAGCAGTCATTAAGAATATCCCAGCAAAAGGGGTGCTCTTAGATATAAAAGTACATATTTCGTAACAGATCCATTTGTCACCACTAGAAATGATACACCTTCAATAACCATATACATATATATATATATATATATATGTATATATCCCAGCATCACCCTATCTTCCCATCTGATGAGTGGGATTTTAGATCATAATTGCTCCTTTTGTCAGGCGGTGCGGCGTTCTAAATTAAAGGATATTGCCTCCACAGACGATACGCATCCGCGATAATGATATCTAACCATAAATTTTCCTCTTCTGAGAGCTCTTGGGAAACCATCGGGGTCGTGCTGGCTGCATGGGATGTAGATCTTCGCGTTTTCTGCGTGTCCACGGGTTTTTCCACAACCGGCGAGTGTTGAGAATCCTCCTCAGAAAATTTTCCCGAACGCGGCATGCTGGAAGCGGCGAAAACAGGGAATTTCGCGTATTCAAAGGGATTTCTCAAGATCTGAATTGCCAGATCCATAGGCGACCCCAGAAGTGCCTGACGCAAGTTGACCACAAAGGCGGCGCACACAAAGATATGAAAATGAAGTAAATTCTCATCCCCGACGGCAAAGTAGGTATCCCAGAGACGTAAAAGCAACGGCAGCGGCAGCTCCCGCACGAGCAGGCAGTGCAGCCATTGGAAGCAGCTGTCGAACAGACGAACCCCACCCTCGTTGAGGAACGCCATCAATTCGGGATCCGCCTTCGCCAGGATCGTTTCCAGGTGCGTGGCGCACTTAAACAGCCCGATTTGCCCGGGAACGTAGTTATCCTGAAGCAGGGAAAGCATCCGGCTCGTACACCAGTACGTATCCGCCTCGATCTGAAGAAGATAGCGCTGGGGGAGCTCCTGGAGGGCGGCGTGGAGGGTATCCGCCCCCCACCCCTGCAACGCGCGCTCCGTCGTGCTCGACGAGATGCGCTGCTGCAACGCCACGTCGCCCTCGGCGGGCTCCTCCCCTCCTCCTTCCTTCTGCTTTGCTGTGTTTCGCTCCCCTTCATACTGGCGAAGGCCATCCGCGAGGAAAATCTGGAAAAAAACCCCGAGGATATCATCCATCCCTTGCACATACCCCACCGCGGGGTGGCGTTGCGACCAGAGAAAAAGGCTCCTCGCCATGGAGGCGAGGGTACCGCGGCAATGATAAACCGAGGCGCGATGCCGCGGGAGATCGAGCGCGATTTGGCTGATAATCGCCTTTTCATGCGAAATCAAGGTCGAGCAACGTGGGGTGGTGACGGAAAGAAGGGGAAACGGACTTCCCACAGGGCTATTCTCGATCGAAGCGGCAACCCCCCCTCCTCCAGCCGGGTTTGGAAGTGAATCCATCCGCGCAGGGCTTCGTTTACAGCCCCTATTCAAGGCATCCACGCTTTGCGCACTGATATTCGTGATGTACTCCTCCACCTCGGAGAGTTGGATGTATTGATGAATGTACTCCTCATACATCATTCGTTTTCGTCGTAGTTCATTTCCTTGGCGACTAATGGAGGGCGGGGTGTACCCCAATAACAGCCGCCACGCCGCGGCCCGCAGCACCTCCGGGCGGCAGCCTCCCCAAATCAACGATCGCAACGTTTTTTCATCATCGCAGGAGACGCCAAGGCTAACGGAGCTCGCGCTCCCGCAAAGTGAAGAAGAGGTTTTCTCTCCCTTCGTGGAGCTCCACCCGTAGCGCTGCTCCACCACGGAGGAAAAGGGAAGAACATCAAGAAGGGGGTAGCGTCGCGGCATCGCCGTGAGGGGGTCCTCCACGAGCAAATTCGCCCCCACGCGAGCTTCCGATGCTGCCGAAGAGGCCGTCGTTCGTGGAGAGACGCGGCGAGCCCTGCCAGGGCCGAAACGCGGCCGCCCTGGGGTTAAATCGGACGTCTTAACCGCCTCCGCCATAAGTAAAAGCAACTGCTACGCAAAAAAAAAAAATAAGAAAAGACGGGTGAAATGCGGCGAAAGGCGCCTGCACAGCAACCTCTGAAAATCAGCGGGTGTTGGGAGTAACCCCCGTAGAAGGAACTGAGAAAGGATGGTGAAAATCTTTGAAATCAATGTAATACACCTTTTGAGGAGATGAAATGTATAGATATGTACGTATAAATGTATGCTTATGCGGTAGCAAAGTACAGAGGATAATTGTATTGATGAACAGAGAAGAGCAATCGGAAAAAAAACATCACAAAAAAGATGAATTGCACGTTAGTATACCCTTCAGATTTAGACAGCATTCACACCTTTTCTTTTCCATTTAAAATCAAAAGCCCCTTGAGATTGTTTATACTAAAAAATGTTTTTTCTTATATTTTGATCAGCGTTGGGTGTTTGTGCAACAAAACCTCCACCAGCAATGCTACAATATGATGATGAGGTGCGCTCTCAACCTTGTCATGCCTTTTTTATTCTTCCTATAGTAAAAAGACTCTCACAGATTTTTAGTGGTCCCATTGGAAAAATATAACACTGATCTTCAATCATGAAGTTGACCAGGATAAATAACGCCTCATTTATTACTGCATTTTTCCATCCTTATAAAGAATAAATATAAAGAAAACACGTAAATTAAAAAACGACTCTTCATCTCTGCTTCCAGTGTCCCTTTATCCCCCATACGCCGAGATAGTTGGAGAGGGATGAGTACCTTTCGTCGACAAACAATAGTAATTGGAAAGTGAAAAAAAATTACATCACTATTTTTTTTACTTTTCCCTCCGTGACCAAATGTTGGAACAGAATATGAGTATACACGTAGCGAAGCTGAGGCGTAAATCTACTTTACTCTCTTGTTTGCCTATTATTCCTACTTAGTTCTGACTTTAAAGCATCCTCCAATAATAATGTCAATAGGAAGAGAAATAATATAAGAGGAAAGCACGATGGTCGAAAATAATAGAGGCAAGTACATCAATATTTAAATCTGTTCCCGTTATTTGAACTTTCCCCCTTCCCTGAAAGCCCTTCGGTAAATCAAACTCAGATATATATAAATATATATATGAAAAAAAAAAAAGGATTATCCAAACCTTACATTATACAATCCCCTTTGCTATAGCTTTCTTTTTATTTTTAATTACATGATATAGACACATCTCAGCCTTTCATATAGGAAGTATAAAAAAAAAGAATATTTTCTTTCCATTTTAACATAATAAGTGTGTACGCGTGCGTGTGTGTGTGTGTGTAGTAGTAGCAGTAGTAGTAGTAGTAAAATATGAGAGAAAGGCAGAGATAAATATATCCTATGATAGTAAAGCACTATCACGCACACACATATACATATGCATTCATACACGTGTATATGAAAATTTTCGACCCGCTGCCCTCCCCCTACACCACCACCACCACCCTGCACTTTTAGGAAACATACTCCCCATCAAATGCGTAGTATGCCTTGTTGTGCATGATTAGCTTATCCCCGACAAAGTAAAAGCTATCGCTCACCGTTTCAAAGGGGCTTTTAATCATCGCATCCTGCCAGGCGGGGTCGAGCTTCGGCATGTCGTAGATCGACTCCCACGTGTTCACCGAGTGCGGGATGCAGAACCCGAACGAAAAATCAAACGACTTAACCAACGTATTGCGGAAGTAATGCCGCTCGATCATGCGGAAATTCGGCACCGCCTCGTCGCCGCTCACACTAAAGACTACCTTCGCGCCCACCGTTCGAAGGTGAAGAAAATCCGAGGAAAAGCGGTAGTGGATCGTCCGCAAGGCGTCCGCCTCCTCCGGCGAAAGCTCCGCCGCACGCGCGGTGAACTCCTCGTTGCACGCCGGATCCCTCTCCACGTCGAAGATCTCCTTATTCGTATCCATATCGCGAATCGTAAAGCGGTAGAACTCGATTTTGTACGTGTTCGCGGTGATCGGGCAGAGAAACCCGTCCGTTGGGGATGTAAACGAAAGGACCTTCTGAGGGGTGATCACGGAATCGTTGGAACTCATGATGAAGGTGTAAATTCAATAAATTAAGGTACTGTATCAGTGCTTCAAGAAAAAAATACCTAATAAAATTGTTGTTTTTGTTTTTTGCCGAACGCTTTTGCCTTGGCCCTTTGTCCTAATATATATATATATATATATATTTATTTATATATAAATACTTATGAGTTTAGGAAGTTGATATTATGAGGAACTGGGTTAGATAATGTATTGCAAGGCGACGTTGTTATCATTCATAAAAAGAACATAGCAATCAGAATATTATGATATTATTAGTACTATTATATGAAATGTTTGCTCGTTTGTTGTTGTTATTCTTTCGATACAACATTATTAATCCTTATTGATGTAGCTTGACTAATGGACTCCTCCATTTGTATCCTTTCGTCCAAAAGCATCACAAAAATATCAACTGCGATAATGGAAAAAATGAAGTCAAGGAACGATAAAATAGGCATTGATGGAGTAGCAGCGTTATTATAGTAATAAGATGCCCCTCCTTATCATGATGCCTGTTAAATTAGAGTAACTAGAAGGAAATGGATAATATTTGCCATAATCACAAACAAACGCAACATCGATAGTGTGTTTTGTGAAAAAGAAAAAAATCACCACTACAGCGAGTGGGTCAGTGTTACAATCATCCTATGTGACGAGAAGAAGCAAAAGATCCAGAAAGGCAATTATATCACCATCCAACACTATTTAAATAATCCAATAATTGACTGTTTCAATGGTAATGAAAGCAATGAGAACTGGGGTACAGTGATATCAGTATTGACTTAGCTTTGAGCTTTAAACCTTCCAACGCCATATGAGCTTGAATAAGTGGTAAGCTGCTCTAGTCCCAATCCTACCCGACTTAATTATCATGCCCTTAGAACCATATGATTAACCCTCCGACACACAACACCTCAGCTGATACTCGGTAAGCTCCCGGTGTGATTGAAAACAAAGTAACAGTACAAAACTTCAGCAGAATCATACAACAGGGCGCATAGAGAGCGTTAACAACAAAGATGAACCAATAATTGTTAAATCAAAGTGAACTTATCAACAGATGGACTACCAAACGATCTCAAACTATCACTGTGAGCAGCTTACATGTTTGCTCGGTTAATCAATGCGGATGGAAATCTATAAAATAATAATCATATCCCATATTTATATATAGATATAGATATTCATATAATTAGATGCGAAAGCCCTCCTTTGTGCTATCAAGGCTTGTACTTTCCAAGCAACCTAGATTCAATGTCAATCACCTTTGCTAGTATATTTTTTCCACTCCTATCCTTTCAGAGCTATTGTTTATGAAAAGAGAATGGTTAAATGGGCAAACCTCTCTTTCCTCTTATTGTCTATTTTTTTATCGATGAATTCCTGCGCAAAAATTTGGTGAAGTACTCCGTCATGGTATAAGAAAACACCAAACGAGGTGCGGACGTGATAATCTTTGGGGCAATACCTTTGTAGAACGCCGATGGGCCCTCGGCGCGCAAGGTTTTCCTGAGGATCTGCCAACCCGATAAACTTTCATTAAGCCTCTGGCTCTGCTGGCGTGTTTTAATCACGTCAATCGGGGAAGTGAAAAAAACACCCACACACCCACCGACTGTAGATGATACGAGATTCTGCATCACCGTCGCTTCCCGATAATCGTTCAATTTAAACACATGCTCCTTCGTAAAGGCGGCACCACCAAAAAGGAGAAAAGAACCTGTCGCGTTGCGCACCGCTGTTGTGATCGTCCCTGCATACAACTTCCTCATGCCCTCGCGCCGGATAACCGAAAAAAGCCCTCGACCTTGGATCACGGACGCGTTGGTTTGATTTAAAACCTTCATTCGATCGAAAGGAAGCAACACGACCTCGGAGACGCCAACGAGGCACCCCGCCGTTGCCTCCAGCATCATAAAGCCTTTACTATTCCGATCGTACCCAGTGCTCATCGCAGAATTCCCGCGGAAAAACAAAAAATTGTAATGTTTGTACAAAAAGTCTCGCATAAAAGGCTGCCCGGCAAATTTGATCACGCGCTGAAACACCTTATACAACACGGCGTAGGTGCTGCCAGGGTAAAGAAATTTCATCCGCTGCCATGGCGTGATCCGGAAGGCTGGATCCGCCCGCGCCTTTGCCTCCAGACCACCGAATATTACGTGATTGACATTATGCAACGTGCGTCGGATCGACTCCGGCGCGACGACGCGGTGGTGATATGACATCAGACGTTTCGCCACGGTATCAAAAGGGTGAAAAAGAAGAATCTCGCAGGTCCCTGCCATCGTCGCCGCGCCGCCGGGGCCGAGGATGAGATGATGGAGGAAGCCGTGCGGCAGCCGCTCCTTGGCGGCTGTGGGGATCGCCCGCTCTCCTGTTCGGGTGCTCGGCATCACATTCTCCCCGCCTGGCTTCATCTCCAGACTTTTCATGAACATTAAGAAAAGGGAGAGGGAGCTAACGGTCTAAAATTCACCACGGTTGGCGTTTTCTTTCGAAACTAAGCAGCCGACGCGTCGAGGAGGGTGAAGAGCGAGGCTCGTAGCCCAATGAATGAATGAAATATGAAAAGGGAAGTTGCAGTGCTGCGTGTGCGCACCGTCACGTGAATGGAGGTTGATAATGGCGACTTGCCCTGTATTGTAGTGTGTTATGTCCTCTTTTCGATTAAGACTGCCTATATTACGTTTGATATTGTGTAGTGTACAAAGCATCAAAGAAAATAGCAAAGAGAGATGGACAATGCGTAATAAAAGGATCACATCCTAAAAAACAATGACGATGTTAAACAAGTAGATCACAATAAACTACTAATGAAAAGTACGGAGGATATTCAATTTCTGAGCTACATTATTTATTTATGAGGGATTATCGAATTATTTTGCGTCAAATAAAAGCTTTTTTGATTAATCCCTCATTCTAAAGCATTTCCATACTAATAGATAATTCAAAAAAGAAATACACTTTAGTAGTGGCAACTCAGCACTCACGTTCATAAAAATACTTCAATGAGAAAATCAGACTTAATAGAAAAATATTGAAATTATATGCATGACTCCACACCAACTACTTAGACACCACGTCAAACATAAAAATATTTTTTTGTTACTCTAAGAAACACATTTGGTTTATATATAAGTCTCAGGTAAGTTGTATCTGTGATTTCCTTCGATCTTTTGAGTGTTGATTCAAGAGCTATCGCAGCATTCAAATTGAAAAAAAGAAAAAAACAGTACATTGGAGATATGTTTCTATCAAAAGAGCATGTATTGATAGAATATCAAAGCAATAAATGCGAAAGCTACTAAGCTCCTGTATCCGTTTAGCCCACCCAGGGTAAGCTAGAGAAATATTGGCTGCATCCTATTTTGTTTATATAAAAAATAAAAAAAGCTTCCCTCCCCTTCTACGCATGGAGGAGGCGGGACCACTCGTTCGGCATCTTTCCATACTGGATATCCATAATTGCCTTGAAGACACGCTCGCAGAGGCTTTCTTCGCCGGTCGGGGAAGGGATGACTACGTCCTCACCGCGGTATCGCAGCCCATTCACCGGCGTCACCACCGCCGCGGTGCCGCAGCCGAAGCACTCGATCACCCGCCCCTCCTTAAGGGCGTTGAGCATCTCGTCGATCGTGAAACTCCGCTCGACGACGCGCATGAGACCCCACCCCCGCACGAGGCTGAGGATCGAATCCCGCGTGACCCCCGGGAGGATCATCCCGTCGAGCGGGGCGGTCACCATCTCCTTCGTCCCCTCCGGCGTCCGCCAGACGACCATGAAGTTCATCGCGCCGATCTCCGTGACCTCGCGGTTCGGGCCGAGCCAAAGCACCTGCTTAAACCCTGCCTTGGCGGCCTCCCGCTGCATCAGCATCGGCCCCGCGTAGTTCGCGCCGAGTTTGAACCCCCCGATGCCTCCGGGCCAGGCGCGGTGGTTGACCTCGTCCACGAGGATCCGGACGGCGCCGAGGGGCGCCCCCGTGGAGGCCCCGACGGGCCGCGAGAAGTACGACCCCACCGGGGACGCAATCACGAAGAGCATCCCGCTCTCCGCCGGGGCGGCGCCGAGGCTGTGGCTGATCCCAATCGCCGTCGGGCGAAGGTAAAGGGAGTAGCCCAACGTCGTCGGGACGTAGTCTTTTTCGATCTTGACGAACTCCTCGAGCAGCTTCAGCAGCTCCGCGGCGTCGAAGGAGGGGAAACAGAGACGGGCCATGCTGCTCTGGAACCTCGCCACGTTGCACTCCGGTCGGAAGAGGCGCAGCCGACGGTGCGTGCCGAGGCTCTCGCCACGGCTTACTTTGTTGATATCCTCAATATCGGCGTACGCCTTGAGCCCTTCAAAGCACTCAAGGCCATAGTGTAGACAAGACGCGTGGGGAGGTAACTCCAGGGGTTTGAGTGGGCCGATGTGCGGGGAACTCCACACATTATTTTGGAACTCAATCGTCAACATGTGAGGTGAGAAGAACGAACCGAAGGGAACCGTTGTCAAGTCTGGCATGGGCGGCGGGTTGGATACCAACTTCTTAGTAAGATCAGAGGCCCGAAACGTCTTGGCATGGCATAAAGAAGACATGTTGTAAAATTATTTGCGTGTATTTATGTGTGTATAGAAACGTATGTGTAATGTGCCGTCTTTAGTGCTATATCGCACAAGAAAATGAGGGAGAGAAAATAACATTGCAGGAAAGCAGTGCGGTTGGAAGGAGGAGAAGAGAATAATTGGTTTCCATACCCCCACAACTGCTAAGTCTGTGTCGCAGCTACCAATACCCAACCTCCTTTCCCAAATAAGTTTCATAATTAGTAGAATGGATAAATCTTGAAAAATGGATTTAAGTCAACATTATGATCATATATGTTGCCTTTTGAACAACTCCGCAATCGAGTTAAAGATAGTTTTCCGTCGGACAGAATCTCCATGTCCCCTAGAAACCCCATCGAGGTTGCCGTGGACGGACCTGTGGTTACCACCCACAGCCGGTAAGTACGACTCCTCCATCGAACATGACATAAGCAAGCCTAAGGGAACAATCCAGAGAAGAATGAAGAATGAACCAACTACAAACAGGCTATTATACTCAAATTGGACAAGCAGAAACCACCAAGCAACGCTTTCCACAACAACGCTAACTAAAGCAACAATGAAAATAGTGCCATTCTCGCTGGGAGCTGGGGGAAACCTGCGGACAAGGTTCCAATATAACACGTTGATTAGTAAACTTAGGATAGAACGCCACCAGCTGAGCTGATCTATTATCATAATGAGAAGATGTACAACAGCAATGCCCACGATAAGTCTCTGTAAGACCATTTTTGAATAAGTTGGGTGATCCTCTACGAAATCAGATGCATAAAAGAGTAATAAGACGACACCAATGAACAGAGCAACAAGAAATACAACCGCCATGAAAATTGTTACAATGCGAAAGGGGCCATAGGTATAAAAAGGGTCTCTATCTTCATATAAGCTATAATGATCAGTGTGGCGCTCATAATGTCTAGTTTCAAAATTTTTGCTAGGCATTATACAGAAAAAAGATTCAAGCTGGCCCTAAATATGTAAAATATAATAGATCTTATTATATGGTTCTTTTGTTGCTATGGGATGAACTTGGAAAATGATACCAATAAAGATGCTAAAAGCGATAAGCAGAAGAATAAAAATATAGCAGGGCTCAGTAACGGTTAAACAAAGCAGCATACATGTGACAATACAATTCGATGCTTCACTTGTCTCTAGAAAGTAAGTGAATTAATAGTTAGTAGTTATGATCAAGACTGAGATAATCAGTAATAGTCAGTAAGCTACAATATAGCTGTGTATATATAGATGTGCATATGTAATATGCTTACAAATCTCTTCACCGTATACTCGCTCATTAAAGGTTGAAATAAATTGAAAGTTGAATTAGTCAAAGGAAATGAAAGAAAAAAATTATGCTCAAATAAAATATTTTTCCCAAAGAAATGAAAAAAAATCTATGAAAATTCAAATAATAAATAAAAATATCATAATCATAATCATAATCACTCTATTTCTTTCACTGATTATAATATTTTAAAATGTATCACGCAAAAAATCCCGAAAACCATTATAGAAATATTAAAAATGCAAAATATCTATGAATGAAGAAAAAAGGGTCTACAGAATTTTAATTACTTTGATTTTTTTTCATATCGCCCCTGTTTTTCCTCCCTCCCCATTAAATATTAAAATT
>HF955076.1:0-106894 GCA_000582765.1 Phytomonas sp. EM1 | reverse complement strand
TCACGTGAGTTAATGTTTGTTGAAGTAGCTTAGATATTAAAATTAAATATCCTATTTTAACAAATCTAGTGACTTATAATTGGATGAGTATATATGAATTTTCTAACTTTTAATACAAAAATAGAGGTATCTTCACTCCATGATTTCTTTGTTTATTTGTTATATGGTTCACTATTTTATAGTGTATTTATTATTCCATCGAGACACAATTGAAGCATGGATCAAATTTTTTCTTGCAGCTCGCACATATTTGTATGTGTGCGAATTGTTGACCTTTTTAACCGTATGCTCACAATCTTTGTTCATATCTCGTATTGATGTGTTATTTTGTCGTTTCGACCGGGATATCACACACAACATCCATGCCCGTCGGGTGCAAGTGTTGTTCGCCTTTTTTCGAGGAAGACATCTTCTTACCACGACGTTTACTTTCAGCGAGTCTCTCTGATGTCTCCTCGCTGAGCTTTGAAGCCACTAGACGGAAGGGCCCCGGCGCAGCCCGTGGAGGGCGAATCCCCATGCAGCGAATACAGCCAGGCTCCACCACAACCAGCACCACCTGCCCCGCCACGACCGGCTCCTCGGATTGCCGACGGACAAGAACCTCAATCGAAGGCATCCCTTCACAAAACGGTTCCTGCCTACCGCCCAACCCCCCCTCCCCCTCACGGGTGGCAGGCTCGGGGTTGGTGGCATCGCACTCCGGATCACCCGAGCCGTGTGAAGATTTACGCCACTTCCTCTCACCATGGGCATCACCTTCCTCGTCATCGCTGCTTTCTAGCCGTCGAAGCTTCTTCACCGCGCATTGCGACGGAACCTTGTCTGTATTGTCGAGGTCGCGCTTCAAAGGGACACGCACGGTGAGGTAATTTTCGAACGTGGACATCTCAGCCACACCAAACAACATTCCATACTGAACCCTAGCTAATCCCAGCGTTAAGGAGACGTCTAGAAGCAAGTCTCCGCGATCGTTGGCTTGCTGTACCGTTTCTGCTAAAGCTCGTATCTCGCTTATGCGAACTACAATGTAGGGGCCATCCCCCGTAGCCCGCTCTCGCCCTCTCGGAGCTGCCAAACCTGGTGATGACGAGGCAGATGCCAATGATCCCGCGGGACGGGCGGCTGATCCCGAAATCACCTCCCCCACGCGGTCATCCGTCGATAGATCCTCGTGGATGGTTGCCCCGTTCGAGAGTATGGAATACGGTTTATGTAGAAATCTTCGAAGCGCCTCCTCGTGTAATGCATCCTTCATGTTTCGCGTTGCCGGGAACTCCACAAAAACAGTTTCCGATACGGTGGCACAGTCATAAAAAGAGGCTCTTTTAAGGGAGAAGAATAAAGATTTTGTATCTCTAGGATTCTGGTGAGCAGAAATCCCTGGCTTGCCTGTCCCTCGCGGCATCTAGGACTTTTGAAAGTGTCCTGAATCTTCTATATAATAATAGTACTGCTTTTTCGGTGCTAACAGGATGCATAAATAGGTGAGTATGGATGTATGAAAATAAGCAGTCAAATCAAGAAGAAATAGAAAAACGCGATCAGAATAAAAATGTTGGTAAATATTGTGCGTATTGGTTACCTCATAAACAAATAAGGAAAAAAATGGAAGCAATGAGAATCAGGAAGACAACTACACTTTCCACCTCCTTTCGTTCGTACCTAAGTACGGTTGCTTTGTTTTTTCCCCCCTCCCAACTAAACTACGCCGATTAAATGTAATCATATCCTCACGTCTTGCAGTCACCTGATGTAGCATTACTACACACTCATTGAATCATCATAATAAAACAAACTTTTTCACCCTGGATGTGTTTTGAAGTGTCTCATTGCATATTCAATGCAACTCACCACGTCTTACGCTCTAGAGTTCAGCTCAACATGAGGGTTAATTGTTTAGTTCAACAATCCCTTTTCACCGTCCGATTTCCCTCGATTCAACTTTCCTCCTCTTCCCCCGAGTCCCTGTGGTCGCTAACATACATGTATGAGCTATTTTGTCAGGTGTTTCTTGCCAGCATTTTAACGCGCAGTTAAAATACTCATGTGTTAACGGATCCCAAAACATGTTGCGCTCAAAGGAATAATACATATCGCTCCGGTCGTGGTATACCCAGTCTTGGGCACCGTTAATCCGTACCCCAAGCTCCGCCGCGGTGATGTAGTCTGGATTCGAGTCCCATCTGAAAAGGCGAGAAAGACGGCTACGGCGCTTACGCACGTGTCGATGCTCGGGAAAGTCGTTATGCTGCGAGCCCGCGGTCCGACATTCCCCCGACCTCGGGCGCCACCCTTCAGCGGGGTAAATCTCACATCCATGAGGAAACTCAACCCCTCGAGATTGTGGCCGCAGCGTGGACTCGGGAGGGGTTTCCTTACCGTGAACAGGCCACAGCGGGGAAGAGCACTCAAGGTGTTGCTCGGGCATGGTCCTCGCGGCGTTAGGGTGAGGAAGGGTGTCGGAAGCCACGCAGCCCTCTTTACCGTTTCTGGGGTGGTCTTCCCCGCCATCGAGAAAGAATACACGCGCCTGACTTCTTTCACTTTTGGTACTGGAAAACCGTGTGGGGCTGGAATTAGCTAAATGCTGCACCACATCAGAGTGCCGAAAGTTCGGTGATGAGTGCTGAGGTGAATGGACTGCTTGCCCATTGCGATTCTGTGTGGAGAAGTTCATGCAGGAATTATTAAGTCGATAGTAGCCGCTACTCCTTCCGTCTCTCGTTGTGGTGCTTGCCTGCATTGAAAAAGGCTTGACTTTAGTGCATTTCACAAAGCTATTGTTGTTTACCGTATAATTCATATTGTCACCCGCTTCGAAATCAGCTTCACCACTGTTGTGGTCCTGACTACACTGTTGAGCAGCTTCTTGCTCACAGCGGCGGCTCCGCTCCTCCTCTAGCTGTGTTGAAATGTTCTGGCCTATCATGTGGATATAGCTGTACATACAGATTGACATCAACGCACAGAATACGTTGATCCCAATTACTGCGCTATAGAGCCTGTAACCCCATCCATAGAAGGGTTCGCATGATGGACTTCCCTGTGTGCCCATTTTACAAGCATTCCTCTCGCAGTCAACGGAATGGGGAAATAATACGATATTAACGATGCCTGCGAACACACAGAGCCAGAGGAAAAGAATCGTCATAAGGAGTGTGCGTGATCGCGTTGGGCGCCCTGCAATCCAAAAGACCTCAAAAAGGACAATGATCTGACAGATAATGTGAAAAATAGAAACCCCCAACATTGTGAATGCATACTTTAGTTGAGTGCTTCCTCTTGCGGCGCACAACGCAAGGTTCGGGAGCAAGCTTTCATGATGTTTAAGCAATGCATACATACTGCACACGGCGAGCCTAAGTGGCTGGTCATGGCAGCTCACAAAAAGACTGTAGCTCTCATAGACTACGCCAGATCGTAAAACCAACCAACTCGATGTGCTCATGCTAAACGCTAAGAACAAGGTGCCGAAAGTGTAAATAATGAGCAATATGATGCAGAAACGGCCTAAAATATTCACACAAGAGTACTTCTGTCCTTTGTATAACAAATACTTCTCCAGATTTGCCCACTTATACAGATTCCGTTGCGATTCTGTCAGTGTAATGATGCTATACCCCATACGGTGGTGTAACAGAAGCACTTTTGGCACGCCTTCGCCTTCGCCGCTGTGCGACTTGTCTTTCCACGTCACCCTCTCGGAGGTGACCCGCGCATGAAAGCTGGAGCTCTTGTGCTGCCCAGTACCTTTCAGATCGTCCCTGACGGATCCGTTCGAAACCGCGTAGGGGGTGTGGACCACGACCTCCACGACTTCCCTGCGCTCGCTAGGGGTGAGGTTCGCGCTCGACGTGGGGTATTCAGAGGGAGCGCCGTGGCTGGGCGCCGCCCTAGCGGAGGACTCGCACGGCTGAGGGGGGTTGCCGCGGCTGCCGATGTGCGTCGCCCCTACTGACGGGGCCGCTTCATAGCCTTCAGTGCTGATGAATTGGGGGGTGAGGGTGCGCGTGTGCTTTGAGGTTGTCATGATGTCGCCTGCCATTGCTTCTTTTTTTTTCTTCTCTACTTTCTCACACCTCTGAGCTTGCGAAGGTAGGGTGAATACTAGTAAATAGACGCTTCACTGCTTGGTTGTCGGTGTTTAAATGGAATTTCAAGGGAGTATAAAATCTCAGATATCAGTACTATATTTTTTTTGTTATTTTTAGATTTTATTAGACACATGTGTGTAATTGCAACAAATCTAATGTGATTAAGTCAAATCATAACAAAGCAAACGAATCGTTTATACTGACTTGACACTTTTCCTGCATGCTCTCGTCAAAAAAAAAGGGGAGGGAGGAAAGATAAAAACAACGCGTATAAGTCTCCAATACTGCTAAACACATACCTACCTCACCCCTTGCTCTCGATAGGTGGGGTCTGTGCTCTCTTCACATATAGTCATACTATCCATCCAAAGATTAGATTGTGAAAGAGGAACACTTTAGCATTGAACTCTATTTGTGAAGCAGTAATAGCAGAATGTTAATGAGAAAACTATTAAACAAGATACTGAAAATAAAAGCAGAACGGTGAGCAAGTAGAGTCACCAGTAAAAATCAAGATTTAAGGACATAAAAAACTAACTCCAGGCCTGAACCCCATATCCGCATCTTCCCTTATAGAAGCGAATCCAAATACACCAGATCAATCTGCAAACTCTCCACGACAACACACGGCGGCATTTGCACCTTTACTACAACATTATGCTCATTTGGATCCAGACCATGCTCAATAGGCAGAGGCCAACCAGGGCATGATGGTGGGAGTTCCTCAAGCGTAGTAACACCAGTTCCTATGCAAATCATTTGCGATTCGGATTTGCTGCCATCTGTTCTCGAGGCCCATCCCCCACCATCGTTGTCATCCTCTGTCAGAGCTAATAGAAGCGATGAGAAGCAATTTGGGGCGCCCAGATCGTGTAGAAACACACGGCAAGATTCCGAATCGAAGCCGGAAATTTGAACTGCCGCCTCCATACATGAGCATTCGGGCTTGAAAGCAACGGGCACCGTCGAACCAGAGGATGGGATATGTGTTGGCGTGGGAAAAGAGAAGTCGCTACTACTCGGCCGCGTCAGCTCCACCATATGGTGCTGCTTCTCCGTTAACCGATGAAGGGTGCTAGGCCAGCGAGTGTCGAACTCACACACAACCTCCAGTCCGCATCGAGCCTCATGGAGCAGCGCATACAGCCGTCGACACCAGTAGCGGCGCCAACGCTTAACGCTACCCACGTCGAGCACACCACGGTCACTAGATCGTCGGTGTAAACCCTCCTTAGCCTCGATTGTGATGTCAATGATGTCCAAAAGGGCCTCATTAGGCACCAAAAGCCCGTCCAAGGGAATGGAGGCCGCACCTTGCAGCCCCTGCAAGACGGGCGACAGAAGCGTCAGGAGCGCCGCCGCGACCTCGGCAGCGCGCCGCCAAAGATCCGGACCACAGCCTACCCAGGCCTCCTCTTCTTCCTGCAGTGCTAAGACCGATGTAGAACCCCCACCAGACGAGGTGCGCGCCGCGAAAAGGCTTTCTCGGAGTGCATCGTGAAAGGCGTGCACTCGATCCGGTGTAAGCTGGGTGAGATAGGGAGGAAAGCGAGCCTCTATAATCGCTTTCAAGTCCTTTTCCCGTAGCGGCAGTGCGAGTGAAAGTGTTGAAGAGACATCAGGTGCACCATCATCCAGTCGAGTAGCTATCTCGATAGGGAGAAAGAGATTGGATACCTGAAGGCCCGGCCAAAACACAAACTGTGGGGTAATATCGCTTACGCTTAACTTTCCCTGACTCGCTCCTGGAACAGCCTTCGATGCAGCACTGAAGCTACATCTACTCTCCCTGTGAATGGGTATCGCTGCTTTACTCTGGGTCATACACGTATCAGTCGCAAACGGAAAGAGATCAGAGAGCCCTTGCGGTTCCTTCATCACGGCCCCTTTTGATGGCAAATGCCTTAAATCGGTATGATCCCACGCTTCTGGTTGAACGAACGGCATCAACGTCGTGGAGTCGCACGTGTTGCTATTCTTAGAAAAGAATTGCCGTGGGTGCTGAGATGGGTTTCCTAGTTTACACTCGCATGACTGGTCTACTGATGCAGGATTTTTATTGTCCTCAGCACCCGACTCAGTACCTCGGGCAAACGGTCGCGCATCCTCAGTGAATTGCAAGTGGAGAGCTTCTGTAGTAGAACAAGTCCCTATGTTTCCAGATGATGTAACATTACAGGACAACCCTAGAGGCCGGTTGTAATGTATATGGTCTGCAGCAGATGTCATTTTAGTTGTATTCGTCATCCCCCCCTCAGCTTCTTCGAGTTGATTTGCCGGGCATGAAAGTGACAGCTGAGGTGGGGCCGTCTCCAGACGTCGATGTTCGGTTTCACTGATGAGGAAATATCCCCGGCTTCTGCAATCACCGACACTAACAACGTGATCAACACCTATCTCACTGCACCCATCCCCCCCTGTAATCAACGAGTGGATGGTCTCAATGAAAGTAGTTGTGGAAGGACACCGATGAGGTCCTTGTTTCTCCTGTCGATACTTTTCAGGCACTTGGGCTTCATGGCCCACGTTGAAATATGGTGCAGTGAGTGAAACTTCAGTGGTAGAAACTGTAGTAATATCATTTCTGGCCTTGATTGAGCTATCATGGATTTCACCCATTACTAATGAAGGATTACGCGCATCAGCGCAGAAACTCGTCGCCGAGCAAGCATAGAAGGAAGTGTTTGGCAATCGAGACTCAACGTGAGAGTCGAGCGTAGGTGTGGATACCTTCCCAGTAATGTGAACCCGTGTTTCTCGCCCATCAAAATTGTAGCCTTCATTTTGGTAAGTGTCTTGTTTCAGGTCATAAGATTCACTCATCTCTCGCTCCACAGCACAATAGTGGTGAGGATCTTGCTCCATGCACCGAAAGGGCACATCCTTGTCATCAACAATATGGGTATCCTTCTCGACATTTTCCGAATTCTTATGAGTTCCTTTTGCATCAGAAACTAAAGCCGCTGGCGAAGATGGGTCATTACCCGCATGAAATGCCTTCACACGCTCCGCAATAATCTGCAGGTTAGAAACCAACCGTTCAACCGAAAGGGTGTGATTTGCATAGCTAGTTTCTTGAGCTACGAGAAGATAATAAGCACGTGCCAGCTGCTCTTGGAGCTCTTGCTCTAGTAATTTGGATTGCAGCCCTGACGAGAATGTCTGACATTTATCAACCATGATGGCAGATTAGTTTGTACTTTTGAATAATATTACTTAAATGCCCATGCGAAAACGGGTATTAATAAAGTAATCAAAGTTATCAATCGAAAAAAACCCTGGTCCTCCACACGCCACTTACAAAGAAGGTGAAGAGAACGACTTGGTCCGATGGTCTTAAAAACAAAAGTTTCCCTGAAGGTTACAAAAGAGGAAAGAGGAAATTTCGATAACTCCATCTCGTTTCTGAAGGAACATATCGCTCGTTAAAAATCTCACAGCGTTTCTACACGGAAATGGAAATACTGAAAGAGGGAAGGGTTTAGAACCACGGAATGCTATATAAATAAAAAAAACGAAAAGAACGATAAAAAACATGAAAGTTCACATTTTTATCACCACTAGAGACACAAGGGTTAACTATTAACCTAAAAGCAGTTAAGAATAAGAATGCATTTCGCTAAGTTTCAGTATTCCTGGTGATACTATATTGTTGTTACTTCAGGACTATTCCTATAATATCTTACTGGGCGATAGGACTATTCGAAAGGGGACACGTTCTGCCCACTTTTTTTTCTTACATAGTCACGTTAGTCACGTTGGCGACAAAACTTTTACTATAAAATGGCAATGATGATATTAATAATAATAACAATAAAATCACTAAAGCATAGGAACAGCCGGGGGAAATTCGTGAGTATGCGTGTATTCTCATGTCACCCAAATGAGATAAGCCAATATCTTACAGAAAAACATAAGAGGAAGGAAAAGAAATGAGAGGGATCGGTTTTGATCATTAATTTCATTTGCATCTCCCGCCTTCCGCATTTGCTTTATCTCGAATCGAAAAGTTTCAAAGAAATGCTCTCAGAATGGTGTAAAAAGAAGTGTAGTAGGTATATATCCATATATATAGATAAATAGATAGATGGATATGCTACTGTATTGCATTTTGGGGGCACTGCGCCTTCGGATACTTCGCCCTCCAGGTTCCCTCATCCAGCTGAGAGTAGTCCCAATGCTTCGCGCACTCCTTTGCCCACCAAACCCGTCGCATCATCGCCGTTTCCGCATTATTGGCTACATCCTCATAAAAAATGCGAGACAAACCCATACCAACACAGAAGCCTAGAATTGAAAAGCCGCTAAAGGTAGAAAAGAGAACAAAAAAAGTGTTCTTCCGACTCAGGACAGTGTACAACGACCCAACCACTGTCGAAAGCACACCTGTGGAAAGAGCAACAGTTAGTTGATGGCGCCGCTGCCGCATTTGTTGACCCCATACACCACCCTCCGCCTCGAAGCGAGCAAAATCTTTAGGCCACATCATCGGTAAATCTGCTACAAGAATTTTTCTGTCATCGTTTTGTGACGCCATTTTCTTTAAAAGTAAGGGGTCGTTCTCAGTAATTTTTTTAGAACTAATTATAAAAGCTTTGGTCACTCCAAATGTACGGAAAAAAATAAAATTCAAGCTAAAATTATTCTAGTTTTCAATTTAAATATGATCGTGTTGAATGCTCTCTAACCCACTACAGTTTTACTTTGTTTTTATATGCTGAGAGGGAAACAGGGGTTTGAGGAATATTTTTTATATATCCATAACTAGTTGTTTAATATGAGAAAATAGGAAATACAAACGCGATATATATATATATATATATGCACCACTTGTTCTATTAAAACTAACATATACACTAAATCGAGGTTGGACCCTAATAATATTGCCGAATTTTTTAGTAATATATCCCATGAATACGGAAATAATTAATTTTTTTGCCATCCATACCAACTTAACCTGCCTTCCACATAAAATCATCCGTTTTATGCGAATATTGCTCTTTCTATCATTATAACTACTAGTATTTATCATTCCACATCATTATCAAATATCGCAAAGGTGGTCGTCACAGATCCCGCGCCGCCCTCACGTGGCACTGCTTTCCCTCCCTCCTATCAAATGTTGTTGAAAATGAACCCAATGTCGAAGATAACTCAAATCAGGAGTGCTACACAAAGTTTAAGTGTTGTTTTATTTATTTGATCAGCCTTTGTGAATTAGTGGCGGTGCGAGGAGCGCACGGGACTTCGACTTCGGTTTGAGCGCCGTTGACGATGATGAGAATGCGGGCTACGGCTGCGGCTGCGGCTTTGGCTGCTCCGCCGCTGCTGGTGTCGCCGGCGATAGTCACGGTCACGGTCACGGTCACGAGAGCGAGAACGCGAACGGGAACGGGAACGGGAACGCGAATGCAAGTAGCGGCGGCGGTGATCCCTAGGATCACGACTTCCGAGATCCTCCCTTTGCCGATAATGACCATGCGTGTCTCCTTCCGGTCGCCTCCTTTTCCTTTCCTCCCCGTAGGAACCTGTTAGAGGCTTCGAGTCGCAGCTCCGTGCCTTGTGCCCCCGTTTGCCGCACTTGTGGCATATAAGACCGGCGTTGCTCTCCCTTGTGGGACAGTGCAACGCTACATGGCCGTCTTGGTTACAGTGGAAACATGTCTTGAACTCACGATGTTGGATAGTCAGAACGCTTCCTCCCATCTCTTCACCGGTCTTAGCCACCGCCGCCGTGACGGCGGCAGGGTCAGTGAAGTTCGCAAAGGCCATGCCCCTGGTAGGGTCCAGGTGAAGGTCACTCATCTCGCCACAGCCACTGAAAAAGATGCGCACGGCTTCCTCTGTGCAATCCGAAGGAAGTCCAAGTATAACGACACGATTTGCGCGATTCAAAATGCGTTTGCGCTCTATAGTGATCGACTGGCCCTTCAGCCACGCCCCGGATTGCTTCAGAGCCGCCTCCATAGCCTCAGCAGTGGAAAACCCAATAAAGGCATAATTTCGACGATGATCCAAGTAGAGATCGTTGATGTAGCCCTGACCGGCGATACATTTTGAGAAAAAAACGCGGAGATCATCCTCAACAGTCTGCGAGGAGAGCTTCGTCACGCATACCTTGTACATATCCCGCAAATCCTTTATGGAACCACTCGTGTTGTATGCGGGTAGTGGCGGTGGCGGCGTACTTCGGCCATTGGTGTTGTACCTGCCCTCGCGGTGCTGCTCTCCTCGACTGGGTCTATAACGCTCCCTCTGTGCGTACCTTTCACCGCCATCAACATCACCAGCCGGTGTGGTGGCTTTTGCTCCAATTTCGTTCGCAGTCGGCAAGGGCGAAAGGGGGGCTGCGGCAACTGTCACAGTGACTCCGGGTTTGAACTCCACCCCATTCAAAGTTCCCACGGTCATCTCCATACTGTCTCGGTCGGAAAAGGTGATATAGGCCTCGGTGCCATTGACTGCCTGCTCCACAGCCTCGACGTTTCCGGTGCGAGAAAAGAAGTCACGCAAGGCATCATGCGTGGTGTCAGGCGTTAACCCAGTAACCAATACGCGGCAGGACATGGTGTCTCGTGATTTTCCAGACTTTGTGTGCTCTATCTCTCTCTGCTCCGTAAACTCCAATGTCCAATTATGCTTGATAGAACTATCTTAATTTAGCTTTATTCCGGTAAGATCGTAACGAAAAGATACTTTAAAAACTCGATTCTTTTATTTAATTCTCTGTATCGATCCAATGAGCGTGCGTGGAAGAGAGACAATGAAATAGAAATGACTCCGGAAAGAGATTGCTTCCCTTTATGCATTAAACTAACCCATCAATCTGATCATACACTTTTGCACTAAGGCAATCGGAGGCTGCGCACAGGAAAAGAAACAGCCTCCATTACTTGGCTTTCACCCTACCGGCCTCCCTGCATGAAGCAGTGCACACTTTTTACAATTTCATATCACCACTTTGAAAGGCAGCCAACAACAAAAAAAAAAATCTTTGCGCAGTAAAATTTGTCAAACCAGCGTTCATGTCTGGTTCTCATTCCATCCCTTCTTCGCTCCCTGCACCGCAATGTTGTCACTACACTGGTGCATTGGTCCCACAGAATACCTTAGAAGCGGTAAAAGTAGTACGATGAATGGTAAAGTCTAAGAAAAACAAGATTCCTATCGGATGTAAATATAACTATAGAAAGTTACTTTGCTTTGGAATCATTATGAAAAGGCGTCTACGCTACTATATTTATGAACATACGCCATAGGAGCGAAAAAAAATGGTAGCTCAACTCAAAGGGCATACTCAAGATAGTGAGAAAACGTTTAACTCGAGCATTTCTATTCTTTGGATGGGAGCAACGTTAGTGCATCGATAGCTGGTGCTATCCTCAGTAGATTCGAAATTGCTACCCACAAAAACTACCCTCAACAAAGAGTAAAGAACAAAAACAAGTAATAAGCAAAAGTTTGGCATTTGGTGAAGTCACTTCATAGAGATTCACAGAAAATAAATTTAAATAATAAAATATACATAGCAAACTCGCAAATACTATGAAAAATAAAGAAAAAGATGAATACATCCTCAGGCGGCTACTTCGTACTAGATCGACTCGAGGGCCTTAGATTTACCAACCCTTCCATATAATTGTCAAGCATATGCGTGTTCAACATAGACTTCATTAAAAAAATCTCATGCATGCTTTTGTGCCCACGAGGAACCTCAACAAAGCGACTCTTACTGGGATCCCAGGGCGAGGTCATTAAAAACACCTTTCCAGGATGGTAAAGCTCGTGCGTTGGGTAGCCCTCAGCACGCTCGGTGTCGGGCACATCACTAGATGCTCCTTCCCTTATTCCTGGCATTATTGAGTCAGTAGGAGGACCAAGACCCCCTGCCGAGTCTTCGCCTACCTTACAGATATCGCCTAGGAGGCGGTGAAGGCTGTTAACCTGCAGGCGTGGCACAATGTCACAGCCATTCACAATGTTCCATATAGGAAATGCGTAGTATTCCTGGCCCTCATCAAATAACGCCGCTGCGGGTAGTGTTAGCGTCGGCATGGGCGCAAAACTAATTACGTGTATACGACGCAGAACGTCGGGTGGAAAGAATTTCTCGTAAGACAGCCGAATAGCAAAGAGGACGGCGACCCCTCCACCAAGGGAGTGTCCCGTAATGATGATTTTGTACGACGGAAATGTACACACCAGCCTCTCGAGGGTGTCAAGAAGATCATCGGTAGTGTCGGATTCCTCAAGTTGTGGCAGACTGGGCCCATGCTTTGTGCCATTGTTGTTGGCCATTGAACTATCGGAATTATCGTTGATATGTAAAAACGTCGAATCAATATCTCCATCAGGTGAATCCCTAATGCACGTTTCCCCTTTAATTTTTCCATAAGATGGTCGATGGGCTTTGACCTCATGCTCTAACGGCAACATAGTCTTCCTCGTACATCGAGTGCTTGTGCGCTGATTGAATATTGCATTTACTGCACGCGCCACACCTTGATGCGCCAAACCTCCACAGAACGATTCCCCAAGGGCACAAATATCAGTCAAAATATCACCATCAGTCATCGTTCCGCGAAAGCTCACCACGATGCGGCGTCTGAGGTGCTCTACAAGCACTACGTAGCTTATTTCTGTAGCGCGGGAGCTCCAGCGCGACAACTTGAGCGCGGAGGATGGAAGAGAGAGTATATCTGTTACTGCACAGTCGTTGACCGCCTTAGGTAAGCTTTCTACCTTCTCCTTATGAATCGTGAATATCATCGCCACCCCAAACAATGAGGAAAGAGAACCAGTGTGATACGGTGCACCATACACAGCAATTGCAAAGCGAAGGATATCGTGTATCTGCTGAATAGCGGAATGATAAACCTTGGGGGGAGCACCTTTCTTCCAGGGTAAGGCCTCAAACAGCGGCACTCTCTGGTTATTATCGTTCATCGTAGGTGACACCGATGCATCTTCAGCTGCTGGCAAGCCAAGCGTTGTCAAACCTCGATCATTATTGAAAGCCTCCTTCCCGACATCGTGTTTTTCTTCGTTATCCTTATCTGACACCAATTCATCACATCCATATGCAAACAGCTGACATGAGCTGAGAATTGAAGCCTCATGTAAATCTTGTGTATAAAGTTCATACTGTTGCTGATGCCGACGACCTACCTCACCCAAGTACAGCAAGTTGAAAATGCGGCCCTTCAAGATCGGGTGATTCGCTTGGAAAAAAACGAGCAGTTGAAAAACGCTCTCGAGGATTTTCACCACGTTGGGATCGTTTCGTGAATTCCTTCCTGACGTATCAAGATAGAAGCGAATAATAGTCTGGATATCTAAGAACGAAGTCGGTGAACTAACAAAGGATGCAGCGGACATAGATGCTAACACTAAGCGAGAGGACGCAGCAGATAAAGAATTTGATACCAAGCGAAAGGGTACAGCAGACGGCCAAAATCCACTTATGAAGCCCCTTACCGAGCTTGCTAAACCATCCTGGGGCACTGAAAAGTTGAAGCCCCAAGCATCAGCTGGGTCTTTGACTCCCTCAATAGGTGTATTCGCCGTGGGAAGAGGATCGGGTGAACAAAAATCGTCCCTTTCCTTGTCATTCAGATCCTCTGATTTGATTGCATCTACGTATGAGCTCCTTTCTGTATTCATACCGCGGGTACCTTCCATAGAATTGCCGCTAGTTAATTTTTCAGGTGATGGCATGCGAGACAAGGTATGAAGGCAACCCTTACTGTCGAAGTCGATTGTTTGACTGCTCGAGTGTTTCTCCTCATATCGCTCCTCAACTTCATCAGTCTTTATAACAGAGGGCTTTAAAAAGAAATTTTCACCTACTTTACAGCCTTCGACATAGTTTGGTTTCTTGGTTGAGATCCAAAAGGTCTCAGCTCGGCGTAGGTGCTGGTCAGGGCAAGATGAAGAAAACGATAATGTAGCCTCTTCTCGGCTCTTTAGGATCTTTGCAAACCGTGAACTCGTTAGTGAACATCCTTGTCGATACCGCTGTCGCTTCGAGCTTCCCCTCCGATAGTAACTTGTGCAAATGTTAACGCAAGACCGCCGAGGCGATGCAGTTCTTGCCCTACCCGACCTCCCCTGAGAAGGTAAGCCCATTACAGGGGCCCCACAGGTAAGAGGTACGAATCTACCCTGGTTGCAACTCTTTGGCAAAGGTAGACTTTCGTCATCACCGTCCTCGCCAGCGCTCTTATTGACACCTTCTAGGGCACAGCAGTAGATGCAGCCCTTACACCTGTAAATTTGATTGCATGAATTGTGACATGAGTCCCCAACTCGAGACGGTTGATGACTCAGAGGCCCGTACAAACTGCCTTCCTCCACACCCCTGGGACAACACGGCACACCCACTAGAGTAGAGGGTGTTTTCTCAGAGGGGTGATACTCTGTTGAATCTGGCGACTTCCCACGCACCCCGTCCCGTTTAAAGATCGTTTGATTCGTCCCATATATGCGAGCATCCTTTTTTTGTGCAATGTTTTGTGCTGTCTTCTCTGCCAGTGCGTCTATGCCATGCAGAGTATTTAGCATACTGGCATAGCAAGACTCATGTAGGATGCAGAAGCAACTGGTACACTTAAGTACCTTCGAAAAAAATGGGACTGTCTGGTGACATACATGGCAATATGTCTTCCACGAAACAAGTATAGTGTCCTTTCTAAAAGTGTGACAGCAAAAAGGTACTGTCATGTGCTAATATGTGTATATATAGTAAATAATTTACGTTCAAAAAGTTAAATAGCAATGAAATAGCACAAGCAGTTTCTCTCACTATTAATAATAGGAGGAAGTATGCACATCTGCTTAACCTTCGCAATTTAAAAGAATACAGATTAAAAATAAACAAGGACGATTTTGGATGTGTAATTTGTTTTCATTGAAAATATGCTTTATGTTAGATCCCATAGATATTGCGGTTGGTATTTGTTGGTGTATGTTGCTAAATTAATTCACATAATAAACTGTATAACATTCTCCTTCGTAAATAAGCATATATTTATAGCTATTGTGTGTTCGTGTTACTTCAAGTAATTTCATCGAGTATATTTACATTTCACACACTGCTGGTATATCTAGGTTGAATTCGACCTTGCTTCTGATATCTTCTTACCATTATGAGCATCCCTTATGGAAAAAGGAAAGCAAAAGATATTCAGTAAAGAGTTAACGAAGGATAATATATATAGTTTAAGAGGCATATACTTGGATGTGGGTCCAGGAGCAACAAAATCATTCAAAATTACCAATCAATATATTCGTAATAAAGGCTCAAATCCATAAATATATATAGATAATCTGATAAAAAAAGCTAAAGGACTTTGGTAATCATAAAAAAAAATTAAACACAATTTTCGTATTGGTAAGTGTTCCCTTATTATTAATATTCCAAAATTCCTGATTTCGAAGCATGGAGCGTTTGCCTCCTTACTTTCCGACGATGAGCCATGAGAAAAATGTGCGCCTTTCAAATATCCCGCACAGGAAGGATAACACCAGAAGTGCAACAACGAATGTATATGGAATGTGGTAATGAAGAACAGACCTCAAAAAATTTTTCACTGGCGGGAGTAGCATATTGGAAACTCTTGTTGGGTCATAAAAATTGTTGATAATGTCCATCACTGAGGACAACTCCCAATGCTTATCAGCCCCGCTACCACTATCGTAAGCGATGCGATTACTAGAACTACTCTTAAGCGCACCATGCAGGTTCTGCGTTACGAGCGCGGTTGTGTTACCAGCACTACGATTCGACGCATTTAACCCACTAGAAACTTGGACCCCTTCTGACAGGGTGGGTATCTGATTATCTGTCCGCTGTGCCTCGGATTTCTGAGTAACAGGCAAATAATCTAGCCGGTTATTCTGTGTGGTTGGCTTCTGTCCATTAGGTTGATCTACATTCACGGGCACGCCACCATTACCCTTTAAATTCATATGTGCTGCTAAGTTTTCTGAAGAAGGCTCTCGTGGTTTGAATATGCATTTTAGCCGCTTCCGTGTGATGGTGTCATCAGCCAACATGGAAGATACAAAGCCTCCGCTACCCCCACGGATTTTCCAAAAAGTACTGGCAGCCTTTTGTATCTCGGGAGTATTTTCAATGGGTCCCATCGGGTCCCATAGACTCAGGCATGAACTTACCATAGAAACCGGCACAATGGTAAAAAACAAGTAGATTGAATCCTCTTTCTCCTCTGTTACAGGGAGTTTTATAGTTGAGTCTCGATGTTTGCGAATGTATTCCGCCTCTAGCGAAAACGTGAGCACAATAGATTCGCCTGCCGCGATGAAGCCGACCGAAGGATTCATTGAATATCTTCCCCGCACGACACTAAACGCCTTGAAAGAAACAATATTCTCTTTAACATTGCCGGGGATTTTAGGGAGTGCATTTGTCACTTGTACAACATCTTCAATGGTGTTGTTGGAAAGAGCTAATGGAAAAAAAAGCTTCCTTGTGGAAAGTTGAATGTCAATTTTGTTTGGCATATTTGATTTACACGCACAATGATGTAAATCTATATAAATGCGTGTAGTAAGCTTTTAACCACTGAAACTATTCAGTTTTTCTGTTTTCATAAATGTCTAAAACCAAGCTATGATATAAAAATCACCTTTTTTTAGCTTTGGGGCACTATTGTATACTTTCTCCTATTCGATATGTACGAATGTGTGTTCGTGTGCCGAATGGTTTGTTGTGACATAGATGATAAATTGTTGAGTAAGCTTAATGCATTAAAGCATAAAGGTAAACATTTTTATTGAGACATATATGAAATAAGGAAAATTTGTGGCTTGCGTTAGACTCTCCCAATGCGTATATGCCCTCCAGTTTACATTCAGAGAAAATAAGCAATAGTAAAAAAGATAATAAAAGGTACGTGGCATAGTGTAAAGGGAAAATTAGAATCGAACGAATCATTTGTAAGAATAAAATCAGACTTAGAATATGTTTCAGCGTTTAGATTTGCTCTCTCATGTATTTCCCTCCTCTATTGATCTTGGTTATCGTGACAGATCTCACCATATTCTATTCACCCTCAGCAGGCACAGTTACTCGAAGTAACGTTACTATTGTTGTTTATATTAGCACTGGATGAAGCCCCCAACATGTTACTCACGCTTCTTCCACCGTCAGTGCCACTGGTGGCACCGCTTGTCATCGATAATGCTGCAGAACACATTTGTACACCGCTTTCCGCATCTGTTGGACTTAGTTTCCCGTTGAGCACATTTTCATGAATCTTCTGCGCGGTCGATAAAAATACCTGCACCACGTTGTGACCGCTCAGAGCACTGCACTCGAGAAAAAGTAGGCCGTTGTCCGATGCAAACTTAGCAGCCTCCTCAAACGACACCTCGCGCTCATACTCTAGGTCACTCTTGTTACCGACAAGGAGAATCTCGGTGTGGGGGTTGGTATTGGCACGCACCTCCTGGAGCCAAGAGCCCACATGAGCAAAGGTGTCCCTGCGCGACACGTCATACACCAGCAATACGGCCGCCGCACCTCGATAATACCCACGTGTAACAGAGCGGAACCGCTCCTGACCGGCGGTGTCCCATATTTGTATCTTAACAAGTTCACCATTGACATCCACGATTGTGGTGCCGAACTCTACCCCAATGGTGTGTGGAAGATCCTTTCGGAAGTGTTTCTCCGTAAAGCTCTGCATGATGCAGCTCTTGCCGACACTAATGTCGCCAATGATAACGTATTTGAAGATGTATTTATGACTCATAGTTTCAGTGGTTTTACTATATAGTGTTACAATTTCACTGTCAGCTGTATATGATAGATGTATCCCCCCCACAAAGCAGGATCCAAAATTGGAGGGTATACTATCTTTCCTTCTCCAAATAATAAAAAAAAGGTCTAAAGAAAAGGAAAGAAAAACGCACTAAATTTACAACCAATTTTGGTACAAAATCAATAACTTTGAGCAACGCCAGCTCTAAATTTGGATGTTCAAATGCATCGAATAGGTGCAATTTGAGCAGTTGTCTGCTCCTTCACTGCTACACAAACAAAAAATGAAGACTAGTATGAATAGCAAAATGTTGCAGACGATACATGAATTTTTTATGCATTAGCATGCGATGTACATCAAGGGAATAAAAATAGAAAAGTATATTCATACACATGGAAATAATTGAGAATACCGTTGTGTCTTTACCTTTTGGTCGCTTCAACGGTATCACTTCCCCTCACCCCCACACCCCTCCTTCTCCTTTTTCACTCTGTGTGATATGTTCACCTATATATTACAGCTCCCAAAGGGCGCATTTATACCCATTCACAAGCAACACTGCGCACCCATGCAATGAACTGGGAACCTGTACCGTAGCCTCGTAACAATAGGACTGAGGTTGGCCCGGTAGCTCTACCCGCATCAGGTGAACTATGTTATTAGCACTGGTAGTGATTGGAGCCTGTGTTGTCATTAAGCCAGGAGCACATGCAGCATTTTTGTGGGTCTTGTTGATTGGGAAAACCTGCGAAGAAACTCGCAGGGCGTGGGGTAAACTGTTCTTTGGGACAAACCAAATGTTAACGTCGTACGGCGATGAGGACAATGACAAGGGCTCACCCACCTCGGATAACAGAGGTGGGTCATCGTTACTTCCCGTACCGTCCTCAAAGTTATTCCCTGATCCGCAAAGCGCTGCCAGGTGTGCCTTCACATGTTTCAGGCGTGCGCGCCGTAGCATTTGATCTCGAGTCCGCCTTGTAAGTACCTCCTTGGAGTGTTGTGCCTCCTTTTCATAGTTCTGAACAATTGCACGCATCTGCTCCAGCTGGAGATTGATATCCTCCTCATCGCGTTTTAATTTAATGAGCTCACGGCCCTTTCGCTTGGGCACTTCCGCCTCTAAACGCTGAAGCTCATCGCAAAGGATGCCCTCGATTCTGATCAGTAGTGCACGCCGCTCACCTAATAAACGGGCCTGCTCATCCACAAGATTACGCAAACGGGCAAGGCTCATTGACATAAGAATATTATGGGTTAGGGCCTGGGGTATGCTCCCAGTCTGTTTAACTGCCGCATTCCCAAGATTGGACGGGGGAGCATCAAACAAGCGAAAGAGGTCAATATTCCCATCTTCGAAGAGTACAAGTGATGAGCCTTGCAATCTCGCGACCGCAGGATTTACAAGTTCCCGAGGTACGCTCTGTTTGAGAGTACTCAAGCTGCCATTTCTGCGAAGATGCAACTTCGAACCCTTCTGTTCCGCCCTCAAATTCGGAGAACCAGTTCGCCTTTCATCTGGTGACTTTTCTTTTTTGGATCGCTTGTTACCGCCCGGACTGCTGCTTCTATCGTCGACAATATTTTTACCCGGGCCCTTCTTGGAACGGCCAAGCTCTGCCTTTTGATGGATTGTTTCAAGAGTAGGGAAAGTACTGTCAGCATGGGTTCCCTCACCATCCGCACTCGCACAAGCACTCGCTGAAACAGCCTCCTCCAATTGGATCTCAGTCCCAGCTGTCACATATGCATTCCCATCCCCATGTGAGCTGACTTGTCTGGAAAGGGTCCCAGCCTTCTCTCTAGACTCGGCGTCAGACTCACATGGCGTATCGATTTGGTTTTGTGTCTCCTCCTGCATCAACGCAATATCAGTACTCTCCTTTAACGCCTCAGCGGCCTCAATTTCCTCGAGAGATCGCAGGAGCTCCAAGAGTGCCTCTTTCTGTTGCAACGCGATTCCGCGATTTTGATAATCATTTGGTAAATAAACGGCAAACCGCACCGGAGTGTTTCCAGAATCAGAAAGAAGAGTGGAAACAAGGGGTGAAAGGATGCACCCGCCGCGGTCGGTAAACTCGGCCGAAATGTCAGGCCACCCACTACACGTGCCGGCGACTGCAGCGAATAAAGCATCTCTTGTACCATCTAATGCAGGAAGACCATCATGTAAATATTCTAAGGGAGCCGCCCTAGCACTAAAATCAAAATGTGCCAAGAAGGCCTCATAGAGCGGGGGCAAAAAAATTCCACCACGAGCCACAGAAGCACCGCCTGCCTGGAATATCCTCTCGTTGCGGTGAGATCGGCCTTTCCTAGCGCCGAGTGTGCTAACCTCTGTCGAGCGCAGGCCAAGTGCCGCCTGAATAGCACTTCCTCGAGGCGTGGCGCACGCAGTGCTCCGTAATTTTCCATCTGAGGAAACCAACAACTTCCTTGGACTATGATTTACCATTCCGTTGCGACAAGACAGCTTAGTCTTCGCCTGAAACACTAATCTAATAAAGCCAATAAATGAATACCCCGTCACAACGTCTATGGTCTTAGTGGGACCTATGTCTCTCCCCTTGATTGGCTTCTCAAAGATGTGTAGAAAACGAACAGTGTCCTGCAGCGGGTATGAAATGGCAGTGCTGGAGTCAGAGTCTGGTGTCTGCATTACCTGCAGGAACTCATTGGTAACTGACATGGTGTCAATCATGATTAACACCACATCACGGTCCACCACACTGCGCTGTATTAAAACTTCCGGTGAGGCCTGCATCTCTGGTGGGGGGAAAGAAGCCCAGGAGGAGGGATTGATAGCTGAATAAGCGGACAGGGAGGCTCTTACTTGAACACGCCTTCTATCCGCGCGCAGTACCACTACAGCCACCCCTGAGTGGTGAGAAGTAAAGTCAACTTCCAACATGAGGGGGTGGCACCTCGGGTGCAAAATCTGGACGCCGAGGTTCGAATGCAGATCCACCATCACCGGTAAGTCGGCGACCGTAGTGCTTGTGATCATCTGGCTGATGTCTTTCATGGCGCTAATCCCTTCAGTTGAAACGGAACAACCATCCAGAATGGGAAGTGAAAAATTTTCAGGCAGCAAATTATTCAACTCCTGGCACTGCTGCACAATACGATTCACCTCTTCCAGGGATGCATGTTTGTTCATTGCAATCAACTCCAGCTCCTCATACTCGGTGGCAAGAACTATGGTCGTGCAGATATAGTCACTGCTCTGGGATCGATCCTTTTCATCGGGACCCCCTGTATTTGCAATGCATTGGTCAGGTTCATCGTACGTCAGTGGGCGGCAAGCACGTTGCCAACCGATCCCCACCACACGCGCGTCGCGCCACAGCAGCGGACCAAGGCGATGCGCCGCAGCAACCACTCTTTTGCCCCGCGATGTCGGATCCGAGTCTTGTTCAAGCAGACGCTGAACAAGGGCACCCATTGTCGTAGGATGATACGTACCGCACAGCATGATTCCTGTATACTCTACCTCATCATGGGCTTCATCTGAGATGTTATTGGCCTCCGGAGCTGTCGCGCGGTCGGTCCCACCCTGTCGAGACGTACCGCTAAAGATACTAAATTTGAAAAGACGTGAGATCTCTCGATCTGTAAGAAGCCGGTCGACGGTCTCCGTTGAATCGCGCTTTATAGCTTCAGGAAAATGCACCCCATGAATAACAAACTGTGGGATTAATACACCTAGAATTGCACGTATGATCACCTCTCTGGCCTTGCCTGATCCATAGACTTGGATCCCTCGCAACTGATTGGCAATCTGACCATACTTGCCACATGCTTCGTGAGCCATATGAGCAATGCAAGTGATGTCTTTAGCAATAGCCTCTACAGAAATCCGGTGGGCGAGAAGCTGCGTGTTGGCATTGAAGAAGTTAGTGGCCTGGTTTTTCTGACTCTTCACCCACTCCTTAAGGACATGAACAGGCTTCACATCACCGCCCTCCTGAATTGACATCGGAAGGTTGTCCTGTAGACTTGATAGAAGGGGTAGCAACTTCACCTCCCTCCCGTCACGCAGATTTGCTGAGCATGGGCTAAGCAGCATGTTTGACGAACTCGACGCTGGTGCTTTGGATACACAGTCACCGAGAGCATGATGAAAAAGGCTGACACTACGTGCTGCTAGATAAAGACCCCTTCTAGGAAGCAACGGTGGGACTGGTGAAACTTGCCTAAGGGCCTGTACACAATCCAGAATAAGGTTGGCGCCATCCATCGATCGTTTACAAATCAAATGCTCTAAGCAAATCTTCTCCAGTATTGCGCGTAGGTGTGCCGCAAAAATGGACCTCAACTTCTCAGCAACCTCGAAGCGCTGTTGATGAACCCCTTCCGAGCTTGTGGCACGTTCATGGCTTTTCCGATGGGAGCCCGTTTGCGGAAAAGCCCCGGCGCGCGATGATAGAGTACAGCCTGTCATGCCTTCCTTGGAAGTGACATGCTGCCCCTTACCACCCCTCTTACTAATCCGATCGTCTTCCACACTTGATGCGTCCTGCAATGCGAGTTGAGCCAGCTGCCACCGTATTAGGATGTCCTCTGCCGCCCTCTCCAACGCAAAGCGATGCAGTTCATGCCGGCGAAGGTGTGTTCCCAGCTGCTCCAACGTCATCTCAGTAAGTCCTTGTTTTTTCAGGGTGGAAGGAGTTACAGTTGCATCATTCGCTGCCTGAAAAAGTGATGGTTGAGGGCTTCCAGCGGAACTAGTAGCACTGGAATGAACATTTAAATGAGCACCTTGGCCGCTCGCGGACGCATTGGACTTATTCAAGCGGTGTTGTGTCATGGCGGATGCCCGCGCCGAACGACCCCGACCTTTACTTGATGAACGGGTAGAGAGAGGTTCTGACCCGGGGCAGGATGAAGTACTCACAATAGGTGGGACCTGTTGCATCAGGGAGTTCGGCCTCGTTTTCTGATTTTTAGACTGGGTGATGATGTGTTCATTGGATTGGTGATTTGCTTGGGGTTCTGAAGCAATGCGAGACGACAAGAACAAGGAGATTTCCTCACGCCCGTGAGGACACGCAGTCCTGGTGACGCGTGACACGGCTTCCAATAAAGATTCAGGATGATATTCATGGGCGTTGCTCGCAGCTGCATCGGTAGCGTAATACTCGTCCTCCATACAGATAAAAGGGTAGCCCAATGTGGCCTCATTCTCAAACAGTACTGCATAAAAAGCAGGATCACAGCGCAGCTGATTGATCTCATCCAGAAGCTCCTGTTCAAACGCAGTGTACGCATCCGAGGGGGTACTCACCGCAGCGAGCAGCGTTGCTGCATTTTGGTAACTTTCCGACCCCCCCCCTCTCTGAATCCGCTTTTGAGCCAGATGGCTCAACGTGTTAGTAGGGTGGTGTAGGGAGTTGTCACCATCGACTTCGCACCCCTGGAAATCCTCTAGGGGAGGATTCGGATGCAACACTACACTATTCAAGTGGCCTAGTTGATTGTAATTCGAAGCTGCATGCTGATTGATCTCTGTTTGCTCGTGTGGGGGGCAGGGTGGCTGAGATTCAATCAAAGACGACGCTGCTTCTCGATTAGTCTCATTGCAACCCTTTGATATAAACGAAACAGGGTTAGGTGAATCCACATCTTTATTCCTCATAGGGTCTGGCTGTTCAGCACATCTATTCTTAGTGCATCTAAGAGCAGTAGCTTGACTTGATGTGAACATTGCTGTGGTGAATCTGGAAAACTCCGATATGAATACAAGTATATACCAAGACAGCTGTGGCTTTATATAGAAAATTCACCACAAAACAGGTGGAAAACTAAATACTCCACGCCAAAAGAAATTTATATTGGGAGGTTGACGCTCTTGATGATGTTGTTGAATGTGCCGTTTGTATATGTCCGCGTTTTAAAATTTAATTTAATTATTTCTATCTGTTTCTCTGTGACTGACATGATGATAATAGACAGAAAAAGAACGTAATGTTGGGGAAAAAAGGTAGAATAATAAAAGAAGGGGGGTAATGATATGCTAATTTAGCAGAATTCGAACACAATGATGTAACTCGTTGCTTTGTGGAAATATTTATCGAATGTTTTTGGATACAATGAGCTTGTTAAAGCACAAATTGTGTTTGCTGCTAGACGTTAGAGCCTTTCAAAAAACGGTTTAAACAATAGACTGCACTTGGATTCGAAATTAATACTGATGATAACAACAAATGGATACATCTATTGCAATTAATAGCATATATATAACGTTACTTACTTTAGTCTCATGGTTTCACGGTTCCCCTTTTCCTTTCGCGTGAACTGCATCAAGCAATTACAAAGTTGTAAAAACTAACAAATGCTGTATAAATAAATAAATAATCAATTGAAATGTGCATAATGCATTAATAAGCTATAATGGGTTTCCCTTGGAACATTTATGTAATTATCTTATTTGTTTTGAATAATCACGATGTGTCAATCAAGAGTTCGCTGGAACCTAGCTTGCTTCATTGCTAAAAATGGCTACTTATAATTCCAATCAAACTAGTTTGAAACTTTCATGAGGAAAAAAATGAAATATAAAAAAAAAACATAATGCAAAGACCTGCAAGTGAACCTATATATATGCATATATATATTCATATTAGAAAACGAAAGCATAAAAATAAACAAGCATAACCATCACCTTGAGGTAATTCACTCAACCGCGCCCCTCCTCTACAGTTACCCCCTAGTAGGCTACTTCCTAGCTGAATGGGGGAAAAAAAGCCTAAAGGAAGGCACTGTAGAACTTTTTCGACGAAAAGTGCAGGCAGTTTGCTCTTGTCTGCCTTTACCGTAAACAAAAACGAAAAACCAAGTTGTAAAAGATCAAAAATAGTAAAAGTGTGAGTACAGCACTCACACGGCGAACAGTCTGCATATCAAACAGCGAGTACTTGTGTCAGTAGACTATTCATAATAAATACCATAAAATATGAGAGCCTTTCCTTGTGGAATTCTACGTTGTAATGATACTACTTCTCCACAAGAGATGCTGCAGCAACTTCTAGTCTTTTCACCAAGAGAAACTCAAACATGTCACGGTCCGTCTCCCAAGTCTTTTCATCGAGACTACCCTCAATCAGTTCTTCCAGGAGAGAGGGACACGTTAGTCGCGGTCGGCGGCACATGTTTCCAATATCATAAGCCGTTAACCCGAACTCCAGTGCCGCAACCTGCAGCAGCCGAGTGGCACAGTACAACGTGTTTGCCGCCGCCCTCACATCCTCAGCGCCACGTTGGTCACAAGGAAGCTCGTTATGCTTGGGATACTTAGGAAAGTTCGGATGAGAAGAGCCTTCGTAAGCATAAGGAGTAGTATGACGCTGTTGCAATGGTGAGCTCATCACCCAAAGTTCTTCTATCATCCACTGCTTATTTCTTAAATGTAAAACGTTTTGTGCGGTGGTGGAAGAGGGGTTACTTTCAAAGCTGTCCGGCAAGGGTTGCTGACTAGGGAAAGTAGTGGCCATCTGGTCAACACCGTTGGCCGATAAGGACGCAGCCACTAGGTCCGCATCAGCGGAGGCGTCCAATTTTCGTATATAGTCCAAGCTTTCTGTAGAAAACGGCACTTTTGACTGCGGCCAGGACAGCCACTCATAATCTGGATCCTCGTAGCCGGCAGGGCATACATAGCTGTGGTCAATAGGAACTAAATGCGGTACCTTCACCTTACAGTCACCGTCCTCCTCATAGCTGACAAGGACATTGCCGCCGTGTCGATCACTGTTTAGTGTTCGAATATCAAAAATTGCAAGCGCATGGACCTCTTTCACGAGGAACTTTCCTGGTAATACATCTGCTGCATCGATGCAGTCCGGGACGAAGAGCTGTAGGCTCCCAACACTCACGCTAGGAGCTACCATCTCCGACAAATTAGGGCACATCGTATCCTTTTGAGAAACATCAAAGCAATACACCGCCGATACCTCAAGGGTTGGAGGTATTCCAGCGAAATGGTCGTGATCAAGGCAATAAGCAAGCACCTCGCGGCGGCTACCACTGCCCGGCATAAAACCCTCTCGATCGCTCCGAGAGTTTCCATGTGGGTTACGTTCCTGGCCAATTTCCTCGTCACGAGGTTTGAAAACGGCCAGCGCACGCTGGCCTACACCCTTTCTACCCATTTGACAATCAATCACATCCAAAGAAGGAAGACGATGTACCATGTAGGTCCCCCCTGCACTCATACCATGAAGCTCAAGCTTTACAGTCTGGAAGAGCGACTCCTCAAGGGCCTTTATTGCCTCATCGAACAGCAATGACCGATGCTGCTGCAGTGGAAAGAAACCTGAAGGTTTTAGTACATCCTTGATAGATAGCGATAGTAAGTTGAAATGTGTTGGTGAAGATTGGCGAATGTCGGCTGTCCTCAAAAGTTTGGTATTAACGCCGTGCGCGCGTGGTAGAATCACACAGTAAGAACCTGATGTAATTTGTGTCTTCTGTCTGCCTGATAATAATTTAGATTCCTTGACATATTGTGCTCTGATATCACATCCATCTGTAGAAAATGAGCTCCCGTTTTCCAGATCCGGCTGTATCCACTCGCTCAATTTCTCATTATTATGCATAAAGACCAAAGGAGTATGGCGGTTCGCCGAGAGCTCACTTGAATCTAATGTATCCTCTTCGTCCATATGACTGGTGCCGTCTTCGTCGTAGCATTCGCGGCATCCAAACGATGATGCATCATGTTTGCCAACTTGTTCCCTTATCATATCACTCTTATCACACCCTTTCCTCGCTTCCCCGTCCTTCCTGAAAGTACTACAATGGACTTGACGTTTCATAACCCCACGCCCACTCATAACTTTTCCTTTGTATTTAGCGCAAGATTCGTTGTCGCATTTCTCACTCATTACGTTGTTCTTCACATTATTTAACATATGATCCGACTCTGGTTGGTGACCCCTTTGAACCTTACAATCATTGTAGCTCATATCAGAGAGAATTTGAGAATCTGATACGCTCGAGATGGAGCCTTGTAAGTGGGCTAGAGTCTGAGATGAGCTACACTTCTGAGCGCATTCACCGAAACTGTAAGCATAGCTCATATCATTACTACTATTTCGTACATCATTTCCACTTCCGCCGGTACGTTTACCACCAAATTGTGTTTGGTTAAACAACCCATCCGATTTCTTACAACACAAATCGTGCGAAAGTTCACTACTCTTCTTGTTGCCAGCCCTGTTGCAAAACCTCATTTCTGGGTTCATTTGCTTTAGGCTACACAGGCACAAAAAAAAGTATGTCCAAAAATTATATGATTTCTTTTCCTATTCTCATTCTAAAATCACACGATCAGATGATACAGACAAAATTATTTGAGTCCAGAGCACCCTTTGTGGTGTAAAAAAAAAAAAAAATTCGCTGACAACGCTTTTCTCAGCTCAATATAAAAAAAAAGGAAAAGAAACTTATCAAGCTCCTTCAAATTTCCTATTATTCATTCTTGCTAAACTAGTGAATTTTACCACCTAAAAGTAATAACGAAATACAGACCTGTGTACGTGCACGCGCAAAATCCTGGCTACAACGTAAAAATGCGATGTGCTGTCCGGTTTACTTAAAGCAAATGTGATATGTCTTTCTTATTCTTTAATTTTTTGTTTCAATACAAAAGTGGCAGAATGGGTGCAGTATTGATGAAAATTCATATACATATATATATATATATGTTTGTGAGTGTCCGAGTATATAAAAATCTTCAGACAAGTAGCAAGTACTGAAAAAATAAGCACCAATTCTGTTTAAAAAAAAAGAACGAAAGCAAGAAAATGTGAGCGTGTGTTTGTACGTGATTACTAACAGCAAAAATAAAATTTGGAGAGCTTTGTTGAGAAATCCACTTCTTCCTCTTGGGAGCTGGAAAGCACTTACAAAAAATGTACTATTGGCCCTGTAGGCAAGTGTTACAGGTGATTTGTAGAAATATAGTAAAGAACCCAACAAATTTTGAAAAATAAAAACAAAATCTCATAAATTGAAAAATCCTACAATAGCTAAAATTGGGTATCCGTAACGTGTGTATAACGTGGGAAGTCTGTGCTACGCTATATTTAGGATCAGAAATTCACTGAATAGATGCTTTAAAGGTTTATGGTGTGGGTCAATAAAATATAACTTATTCTTGGTCTTTCTTCTTATGTTGTCAGTATCCTGACTGATTTTTTGTATTCTTTTTAATGCACTAGATTATCGGTTGGATGAGAACTTCAGTTGATCGCTTGCCTTTGATATGGTAATAATTCGCTTACTTACACAGTTAAATATGCAATATACCTTGTATCGTTCGTCTTTGCATAACTATTGAGAATTTAGGAAGCAAATGTCTTTGGTAATAAAGCTAGGACTCAAATATTAAAAGAATACAGAAATTCCTAATCACTTCTAGTATTGTGCTACAAAGGTTGCCACCGTATTTCTTGGTTCACTTGCTACTATTGTATTTTATTGTGTGTGCAGCAAGGAGAGGGAAAAACGTGTAGTGAGGAAGAATACCTTCTTGCTTAAAAGGCTTTATCGGAAGTGTTGAGAAAAATATTGAAGAACAATTAAAAACAAAGAAAAAAGACAACGGATTCATTAAAAAAAATAGAGATGTCATCCTACATTCAAATCACAAAGGAAGGAATCAAAAACGCAAGACAAGCCTCGCGGTCGCTTTTGATTGGTCAGTCAATGTTGTCATTCCCACACACACACTAACCCTGCGTGAGAAAGAACAAGAAGTTGAGTAGTCCTCGCAGAGCGCGCCTTTTAGTGAACAAATAATGCAAATTAATAATAATAATAAACAGATGAAATATAAATATCGAATCTAATGCAGAGAAAATCAAGCTTAGGGCCACGAAAGGAAAGAAGTCACCTTTACCAGCATTCTCTCGACTTTTTTCAGCACTACGATTCAAAGTTGTAATCCAAAGCGCCAACGTCATATTTCAGGGATAGTTTTTAGGGGATTTCCGCTGAACAAATATAAAAAAAGCATCATAAAAATATCATTCGATTCGATTTCCTTTATCTTTCTTTAAGGTCTGAGAAATGTCGTACTCTTGCCTCATCCAATCCCATGATTTCGAGTAAGAGTTATCCACCATCAGCCCAAGAGCAGCAGAGGCACACATAAATATCAGACCATAGCGATACATGAATTCCCTTGAAAAAAAATTGAGCATGTTCAATGGCTTAGTATCTAGAAGTATAATAGTAATATCTTGCAGCGTCGCTATAGAGAAGTTTAAAAATCCTTAAGATTTAATATAATAAGATTCAAAGGTCAGGCCTGTTCCACACACAAACGCAAGTAAATAAGGAAACCCTACGACTCGCTGTGATGCAGACTGGTACACAATAAGCTTTCTCTATACTCACTTCCCTCAAAGAAGCAATAAATACAAGAACACAAAGAGGGACAAGTAACAGAAGATACGAATAGACAGCGATGTATACACGCAAAATATCACTGAGTTATACTATATTTCTCGACGTCTCACATGTCCACTCAATTGTGATGACTCAGCAGCCGGGTAGCCTCCATAATATTCGAGTGCATCTGCCTGTCCTCGGCATCTCCCTCAAACGGGTATTGTCGGACATATAATAGCTCTCCTTTTTCAATGACCTGCAGTGCTCGTAGAGCAAAGAACCCTCCGCCGACAAGTAGGGTCTTATCCATAGGATTATGATCAAGGTTGACGACCTTTTCAATACCTAACGGTGTGCATTGCTCTGATACGACTGTCAGCTCCTCGTCTCGCTTGGGGCACGGTATCTGCAGCTCCTCGCACTGCAACTCAAGTGTTTTGCTGTCCTTAAAAGGAAAGTACTGAACCAAGGTATTATGAAAACCATCTTCACGCTGCACCACTGTGTCAATAAGTGGCATGAGTGTTGGGACGAACATTTTCTCCGCTTTCGCTTTAAAAAAATTCGTTCCGGGTATATAGGCTTTGACAGCCTCTGTCTCAATGGGCTGCGTGCGCATGCGAATGCAGGCAAACGAAATAAATAGGTTCTCTAGAAAAACCTCAGGATCCTCGCACGCTTCTGTGGCCATCTCGGAAAAGTAGTGGTCGATCATGCCGCTGGCGTCTTCCCGCTCACGCGAAATTCCGCTAGCCACACCATCCCGACCACGTGTGTCCTCTAGCAAGTATTTGATATACGGTGTAAAAGGAGAGTCCTCTAAAGAAGCGATGCGGACCATCCAGCCGACCATGGCAAGCTCGTACGTAGCAGTGCTTTTCAGGTAGGGAAGTCGGTCATTGTAATTTATCCAGTCGAATTGTATTGGAAAAGTGCAGGAGGAGGCACTGTGTATCTCCTTGGCCACAGTCAAAAAATTAAAACATGCTGAGTACGGGCACGTGATGATCGCTTGTCCGGGATAAATAGTCTTGGAGGCCCGCAGGCATCGTGCAAAGTGAAGATCGCTTGCAATTTTGATGTTACCATATGCGCGGACCTGATGATTGCGACACCAATTCTGGAATTCAGACATGCTTTCTTTTTTGTAGTGCCAAGTCCCTACTTCCGTCACTATTTTAGGATATTTAAGAGTATCACGGTGAACTGGGAAGGGAGTAGCACCGTTCATGCAAATAACCCTACTAACCCGCATCATCTAGGTGCAGTACTTCTCGCTACTGGCGTTGCTTCCGTATTGTAAAGGGGAGTTGGAACGAGTGAAATTTATCTCCAGTATCGAGAAAATTCTCGAATTACCTTTACCTCAAAAGAATCCCTTTCTTGTCGGTGTGCTTTAACGACTTGAATCCCTGAAAATAAAACACAAAGGGACTTGTGCATGTGAAAACATATACCGAAGAAAGAAGTTATGGGAAAGCTCACCAGACTACAATGAAGAACACATAAACATACATAACAGTTGCTTCAGAATATAGTAATAGGGATTTAGTACTCTCAAGTCGGTCTCAACATGATTTCAATTTGTTGGCTTTAGAAATGGTCCTATAAAAATGAAACGGAGGACATATATTACATTTTTAAAAAAACTTATAAATACATTATCTAATAAAGTGATGAGTAGAATTAGATATATCCAACACTATATGAATGTATATAACATGAAGTGTAATGAAAAACAAAAAAACTTGCGCCATCTTGTTCGGGTGAGCACACTTTTTAAGGGAGCAAAACGATGACGTGATAAGTATGAAATACACTTCTCGACCTTTGTTGGAAGGAAGAAAGGTAATAAAATACTTCTATTCCTGTGTGGAAGTTAACACGCCTTTCACAACTGAAGATGCAACTTCACTGCCTAGAGCTTGCTCCATGACTTCAATATATGACCGTAGCATTCGCAACTCCATGCAAGTGCGTTCTAACTCCAGTGGCGGTGCTGGTGTTCGTAAGTGCAAAGGACCCCTCTCACTACTGCTTTCCCCCAGTGCGTCAGCCGCACCTGAGACTCCTGAAACTTCCCCCATTGAAATCGATGTAGCGCCAGCCATCCGCTCCGCTACACTCGAGGAACTCTGCTGAGACGGGCTGACAGTGCGCAACGGATTCACCGAAGGGGTTTGTGACACATCACCCCTACCAAGTGGACTATCCTTCCTCGTTTTTGTCTCAATAGAGGGAAATTTCGAGGACTTTAAATTGTCCCGTCTCTTGGTAGAACGCCCACCTGCCTTGAAGCTACCGCGTGCTCGCTTAGCTGCTGTCTCAGCAGTCACTAGAGTCCTTAAATGATGTATTTCACCGCGAAGTGAGTGAATCTCTCGTATTAGGGACATGTTCTCTACCATCATAGCAGACACTTCCTTTTTGTGTCGATCCTCCTCGAGCTTCAACTTGCGCTGCAAAGCATTTACAGATGTCGAGAGGTACTCAAGATGGTTCTGAAACTCACTGCGAATGTTTGGATCCACGGAAGCGATTCGCTTGCCACCACGGGCCACCACGTGTGTCTGGTAAATATTCTCAATCGTCTGCTGTAGAAGGCATACATCCTGCAAGGCCGGCACGACATCGCCGACATCACGCTGGAAACGCGTTTTATACGTTTCAAAGTCCTTAATAGTGTTGTGCATGTGTTTGATGTGCCGCTGCTGCTCCGCGATGTCACTCCTTAGCTCATCAATGTTCCCCTGCAGTGTTCGATTGCACTCATGCAGCTCCTCCAGCTCACGATTACGAAGCTTGATACGCTGGTTACACTGAAGCATCTCACGCTGCTTCGGCTCCATAAGAGCTTTAAGCTGTCGAATACGATAATCTAAAACAAATCGGTACTTCTCTAACTCTTGATTCTCTCTCTTGAGCGCGTAAATATGCTTCTCCTTCTCCCCGATAACTACATCACGCTCGTCAATGTCTTGATGAAGCTGATTTACACTATGTCGCAAGTCTTCAAGCTGTGCTGTGAAATTCACCTTCGCAGCATCAAGCAGGGCAACCTCACCTGTGCGAACTTCCACTTCCTTTGCAATGAACACTGCATTCTTGCGCATAATAGCCCCTTCACCTTTCATATGAAGAAAGCGCTCGCGCAGTGTGTTGAGCTCCTGGTTATGCCGTTCGCTTACTGTCTGTGTTTCTGTGTCGATATCAAGCTCAAGCTGGCGTAAAGCCTCCTCATTAATCTGACAGCTGTGCTCGACATCAACTCTCAGTGCCTCCAGAGCCTCACGCTTTTGAGAGAGAATCTCTTCATACCGCTCTTGTTCCTCACGCTGCTCACGGGCAACAGACTCCTCAAGCTCTTTGATCCCATTAGCATGGGCCTCCTGCTCTGCTTCCAACGTGTGCTGAAGATTGCTGCACATCTTTTCCAACTCTTGAACCTTTTCTTGACAAGAATACACCACAGACTCGAGTTTTTGCGCAGCTTCCGCCGTCTTTTCTGCCTTGATGGATACAAACGTGCGTTCTTGCTCACGCTTGCTATTCAACAGTGACGCAAGCTCCATGGCCAGGGTTGACGCCTCATTTTTGTACTCTTCGGTACGCTCGCGGATGCGGGTTCCTTGTTCGTGGGTATGTCGCCTTTCTTCACTACTGAGCTCTGTTTTCAGCTTTTCAATCTGTTGCTGTAGGCTTTCGATCTCTAACTTTGTATCTTCCATATACTGCTGAGTAACGAGCACCTCGTCTGCAATACCCCCCATGGTAGAGGTAGACTCAAAAGTTACCGCCCTTCCAGCCACAGTGCCCTCCTCACGAATATCCCATACAAATACACTACCGTCCTCGCTGGCTGTGAAGAGAGTGCTTTCGTCAAGTGTTAGCGCCATTCGCGTGATGCGGGCGCTGTGGGCTGTTAAGGGGGATTCCTGGATACTGGCCTGCAGCGGAAAGGACATGACCTTCAAGGATCCGTCCTCCCCACCACCAAAGAGCATGCGCCGATGTGGCGCCACTCGGAGGGCTGTGAGAGCCGTGTCTATGAACTCATAGTCTTCCGTAGCAGCACTAGTGTGGGTACCAGTGCCACTCGGGGATGCAGACGGGAGGCTCGCCATCGAGGAGCGCTCGATCTCGCGCAGCGTCACCTTCCATTGGGCCCCCAATGCGGCAGACGACATCGGGGAAGCAACGGCCCATACACTTTTATCATCCGCATCCACAGCAGAATACTGAAAGCGCTTATCTGAATGTTCAACCTCCTTCCGCATCTCGAATGTGTTCCAGTCGATCATCATTCCATCCATTGAGCAGGTAATAAGCCGATTATCGGTGGGATAAGATGATGTCGCGCTCCACTTCATATCTTTTATACGTTGCAAATGCCCGCGCAACTGCCCACACGGCTCGCAGGTAGTTGAGATGAAAACATCCACAAGGTTGTTGTGTGCAACTGCGAAGTATTGACCACCATGTGAAAATACCACATTTGTGGCATACCGGAAGTTGATCACCTTTCGCTCGAGGAGCGTATTCCAAAGCACGCTCATTACACAAACCTTGTCTGGAAAACAGACCACCGCCATAAGCCCACTTGGATGAATCGCCACTGCACCAGGCTCCTGCGAGTAGTATTGGATCATTTCGAGCTTGTTAGTGTTGATGTTCCATAAGCGAACGCTGTGATCACTGCTACTAGTAATGAGGAACGGTTTCCGAGCACAGCAATCCATACCATTGATAGCGCCGGTGTGGAAAGGCTGACAAACCGCTTCGAAGAGTGGCGAAGGAGTACTTGCACTCGTTTTATTGATACCACCAGACTCAGAATATGCTCCAGGGTTAGTACCTAGCGTAACAGTTGCTGATTGTGAATAGTTTAGGGCCTCTTGTGGGGGTAGTTTACTCCAATCCACGCGGAAGTCGGTTCCGTACACTCGTCCGACACGGGTCAGGACGGCCAGGCGGGTCCCAGACTGGTTCAACGCCAAGGCAGCAATTTCACAGCAATCTACTGCTGAAGCGGTCACCACACCTCCCGTACCAGGCCTACTAAGTACTGGAAAAGTTGGCATGAAGGGCCGTGTCGTCACAACAAGCGTGCTGTTTGTGTTAACGAGTCCTGCCGCGTCCGTTTCAACACCCCCTGCCTCCTTGGTTCCGGAATGATATACTGTGTCGGCCATACTCATATTGCTTCCCCCCCCAGATGAAAGATAAGGACTGGAGTGCTGCGCTTTGGACCGCGAATTGGCCTTGGCAATGGGTGGCAGCGCCCCTGTAGAATTCTCAGTGACTAAGCTAAAATGAGGAACAGGCAAAGGAGTATCAACTTCGTGTAAGGATTTTTCGTCAACACTGATGTGATTGGAATTGTTACACGAGTTTGAATGTGAAATTTTTCCACCGATGCGGTTGCCGGTGCCATCACCGTTCTCGTAGTGTGTCTTAGACAAAGTCTGCCTCATGGTACCATCCTTTGGGAACCCAAGATCAACACCCTTGTCAGTGTTAGCAGCTATAGCAAGCTCACAAGGGTCTCGTGATGGGATACACACCATGCTATAAAATGAATAGGATGGAGAGGATGAGTATCCAAAGGTGATTAATCCCTCACCCTCCGCATCCTCTTGGCGGTTACGATGATACGTGCATAGCATGCCTTGGTTATTTCCCGTAACGAAACCAGCCTGTGTGGGACATATCGCAGTGATTGCTGGTAAATGGGCACTACTGCGGCCGTACGCAGAAGCGGCACCAGGTGCAACAGAAACATTTGGAACATGGATTTCCTCGACATAGTGCCCGCGCTCGATCAGCAGCAACTCACCCTGATGCGTTGATGCGACGAGGCGTTCCTTGTCTACCCAACAGTGAGTCACAAAGATTTTTTCGGACTCGGAAGGAACCCCACACCCGGGCTGAGGCTGAAGAAATCCATCAGTATAGCGATAAAGACAAATGAAATTCATGCCAGACACGGCAATTGTAACAGCGTCACTGGGGCAAATCGAAACATGCGTTACAAGGGGACGAGAAGGGGGGGAAGACTTCGACGTTGCGGCGCCTGATTTAGAATCTCCAGTCAAACCTGGGCCGCCTCTCCCTTTGTGCTTCTGGGTCAGCTTCGTGAAATCCGCCATGGAACTGAGTGAAATCATTGCCAGAGGTTTCGAGCGCTCCCAGTTCCAGTAGTACAAGTTCCAGCTAGGTCCTCCACCCTGCGTCACAAGGTGCCTACCATCCGTACTGAACGCCATCGCGATGAACCGGTCACTCCCAAGCTCACTAGGAGAAATGCTAAGCAACTTGCGCCGCTTACGCGTCATCGTGTCGATCACTTGCACTTGCGGATTTTCACCTCCTTCAGCGATAGCAACAAACTTCTTGTTTTCGCTGATCGCGATAGATGTAATACCGAGCACATTACAATACGATGAATCTAAAAAACGCTGGTTATTTGTAGAGAGTTGGTGGAGCGCGACCGTCTTTCCCACAGGATACATCAGGGTTCCTTCGTCAACCCAACACAATGCATTATGAGGGTCACTGCGGGCGCCAAAGGCATGCCGCTTGACTAGCATCCAACCTTCCTTTTCCATACTAAGATGTGCACCTTTTGGTCCACTTGATATATGTTTACCTGCGTAAGATTACGTGATGAGTGGGAGCTCAATAAATATCCCTCGAAATGGGTGGATATGAGCGGCTTGAATATATTACAACAAGATATTTACAGAACGTTCCTCACCACTTTATAAAAAAATCTTTTAAAGTTAAGAGGATAAAAGATAACACTAACTGAGATATTAGCCACATTTAAAAACGCAGAATAAAGCAGACTCACTGAGATCAAATATTCCATGAAGAACCGCAGACGATACATCACCTTCCACGTGTATCCTCACAGAAACCTGCACTCAAGGAGATTTGGTTTATTTATCCTTTGTTAGGCACGGCACCACTCTCCTTTAAGAGATTAATAAAAGGGTGAATATGGTGATCAAAAAATGCAGTAAACAAACCCCCTTATGAGCACACCAGAGACAATTCACCCAATAAAGGCGCAGAAGAAAGCAAGCCAAAAAAGAAATAGTGTCTCCTTTCCTGAAAATTTTTCTCCATCTCTTAGCACTAAGTGAATGGGAATTAAACAGAGGAAATTTGAAAGTCAAGGAAAATAAATATCAAGGCAGCTCTTGAAACTATTCAGCTAAGTTATGCTCTACATCTTATACTTATTCCCTACAAAATAGAAAACACCACGGGCGATCTCATCTGGCAACTGTCTTATGCAAAGGTGACATGGAATTTCCTTAATCTCCTTATTTCTAACCTTTTGATTCTGCAAATACTCTGGCACAGACATTCCAGTCTGCTCCAGGTCCTCTATAATTACTTTAATGGTACGCAGTGCATGGTCGTCCTCAGGATGGTCTCGTCCAGTATCCATGTACTCACCACGGATGAAGTCATCTACAAGTATAGCGTTCGCGTTGCAATTCCTCACACTTAGCGGTCGATTTTCAATAATGAGTGTATCCTCAAGAGGGCGCTTGAGCCACAAAATGTTTTTCTCATAATAATTATCCTTCGTGAACCAGTCGTTACTGCGAGTGATGTAGTGAGAAATTCTAATGCCAGAAGGATCAATGACACCAAGGACCTGTCTCATGTAGCGATCGCTACACGCTGACCACAGAACCACCTCTGCGTCTATTGTGGTTAGGTAGTCTAGGAGCTCCGCCAGGTAAGGCCGAGGTATGAGCCCCGCCTTCATCCGAAAAGCCTTATCACCGTAGGACAAAATAGTCTCGTCCACGTCCAACACAATGGTCAGCCGGCTACGATATGCTTTTTTCTTCGGTCCGAGTAACCCACCCTCAATTGTTTGCATGTGCTGTATATGCCAGAGCTTCGCCGAGCCACCAAGCATAATGATAATGACGGTGAAAAAGTAATACCGGACACCACGATCAGCCATCATACGCCTCCAATACTCCTTCAGGCGCTTGGCACCGTAAAACCGGTCATTAGTGTATGTATTCCAGGCATTTTCTTTATTTGCATACAGGTGAATCCCTGAGTTAGGCTGTGTATTAGACGCAGCGACACCTGCAGCAGCCTCAGCATAACTTGATTTTCCCGCATACTTGCCAGAAGAAGGACGACGATACATACTGCGCTTAAAAAGAACATTTTCTTCACTAGTAGAGCGTGTTCCCTTCATTCGGGCACTTTCCCCGCTAGTGCCACGGCCGAAAGGAAGCCATCCCGCTGGCGAAAGAAAGACTGCTCCTCGTCGATACATGTATGAAAGTAAATTGAAAGTAACGACCCTACGTTGATTGTATTATCTAGATTTCGATATTTTCTACTCACTGCAAAAACTAGCTGATTCAAATTATTGATATGTGCAATGAGAAAAAGACAGGCCAGATTCTTGTTTTAAGTGCTAAATGCGATGAGGAGGAGAGAGAAAAGTGAAACCGTGAAAATGCATTACCAAATTAATTAATATAAAATCAGTGTATGGATTCATCAGTTTTTCATCACTGTCCTCCTGAAACAGAGAAAACATTAAAGCGCTCATATAAACCACGCATCATACCATTTAGAGATGAAAAAAAGGAATAATCAAAAGTAATAGTATCTGATGCATTCACTTCGTATCTGTATGAATAGCTGCGCTTTTTTTACCTAATTTAATGTCGTGGACTTGTATTACATATTATCACCTGCAGTGTTCGTGATTGACATGGCCTGGTTGATCCGTTCGTGCAACAAGTCCACATCCAGTGTGCCATCCTCTGACGTGCACCCACTGAAGCCCAAAATGCGATCTACGCAAAGGTCGTTTTTGAACATCAGTAAACAGGGCAGCGTTGTGATTCGCAGTCGATCAACTAAAAATGGAGCCCTCTCCGCGTCGATCTTCACAAAGCGTATTGAAAGCGTTGCCTGTGCAAGCTCAGACAAACGTCGATCCATCACTTTACATGTCTCAAAATCCTTGTGGTAGAAATGAATGCAACACTGATCGCTACCACCTTTTTCGCGCACAACAACGTTGAAAAAGGCGTCCTGGTCAATCTCGCGATACTGCCCGTGTTGCTTGCTGCGCCATACTGCTTCCTGATCGCGTAAATGCATCATCTGCTGCATCCGTGTGCGGCGCAGTTGTTGCAACTCCATGTCCTCGTCGTCATCCTCGAGATCGTTCCCACGCTCAATGCGCTCCTCTTTCTTCTCAGCTTTGAGATCGTAAACTGGGAGAGTGCTTTTGTTATTTAGTACCTCCTGAGTGGCAGCAGGGCGGTGTGTTGGGATAACATCACCCAAATCCCGAGACTGTTGATACTCCTTGCTTGCCATGTACTCAATCGCGGAGGTGAGGTTCTGGTTGGCCTTGAGGTTAGAAGCCTCATTCACAACCCCACTCTTGCCTGAACTAAGCATTTTAATTCAATACTTCCACTATGGGGGAAATCCGACAATAGGTCACTAATTATTAGAACAAATACACACAAAAGAGTAATATATGTGTTTATATATGCACACACGTAGAGTTTATTAAACTATTTCATAAACAGCATAGGGGGAAAGTGTAATTTTGAAAATGCAAACGAAAGTAAGGATTTGAACACATGTCAAATCTATCATACACCGGACATATTAGATTACATCAAAGTGATAGGAATTTTCGTTGTAGCGTTGTTTCTTCTCGAGACCATGTGGCATTTCTCCCTTCAAACAAAAAATGATTCCACACATGAAAGTAACCAAAAATATTGAGAATTCACTTACTATCATAACAACAAATCATAAAAAACGTCAAACCCATTGAACCATTAAGGTTCAGCTGCTTTCACGTATCGGAACCACACTATCGTTGTACACCATCTCTTGACCAATACAACTGTCCACCGTCTACATCACTCTGCTGTTCTAGCTGCCGCTGGCGCTCCTTGGGAGGTAGACCGTGATTCATGAAAACTCCCTGCATTTCTTCCGCCGTCATATCGTTGAACCATCCGTGAGCATTCAAATACCTTCTGGCCGTTTCGCGATGTGATATGTTCTCCATATACGCACTGTTTGAATGAGAAGCAAGCCATAAGGCATTAAACAAATTTGCGTCGTCAAGGCCTTCCTCGATCTGCTTGTCTGTTAAGGCTGACATATTTGGACGATGTAAGCGCTCAATCAAGGGCGCCTCGGCCAGTTCTTTCTCTTTGAACTTCATGTACTGATCCATGTGAATAGCACGATACTTTTCACACTCTGTATTATACTGCTTCTCCGATAATCCTTTGATCGGAGAACTATATACGGTGTCGACACCTATAATACAAATACCCATACGTCGAGCCTGCCCAACGATGCGCCGCACACGTACCTCAATCGGCGGATACTCAATTTTTCCCCAGCTTATTTGCTTTATCTTTGCGATTTCGTAACACATTTCAAGTGTGATAAGTGCACAGTAGTGTCCTCGAAGCGTTACGGGACCAGTCTCACCACGCTTTTTGCGAATAGCTCTCAATAAAAACCACGCAGTCGGGGGCGGCTCGATGCGATACTGGTAAGATTTATCAAAGTAGACCTGAATACGAACAATAAGGTCAATGTCGTCTTTGAAATAGGGCTTCGTGCGGTCATTGAAAGCCTTCGCGAAGTCCATAGCCTTAAGCCCAAGTTTCGAAAACTCTTGACCTACTGGTGGTCCCGTGGCAGCCTTCCCTGCTTTGATAAAGAAGCGCCAGTTGTGCAAGACAGATTTATTTGGAAAATCGGGCACAGCGAAGATATCCTTCGCCCTGGCAAGGACTCCAGATTCTAAGTAGCGGTTGGAACCTGGTTCAACATTGACGTTTTTCGGTCTAGCCTTGAGGAAAAAATGGCCACTGCGTCGGAACATTCAATATCGCACACCAAAGAACAAGCAAAAGGCTTGATGAAGAAAGTTGAAAGTAGACAAAGCAGCAGATCTGTATGCAACTCAATTCCTCCCACTTTATACCTTATTTTTCCTTCTCAACTAACCCGCTACAAACCAAAATCAGGCGCAGCGTGTCGTACTTTTCCCTTAGGATTACGTACACACGCGCAAAGCTTCGCATTTGAGTAGCAAGTCGTTCAGGAAAACACAAAATCAAAGAAAGCGGAAGATCAGGAATGGTGAAAGATAAAATCAGAGCCGTGACACGAAAAGGGAATAAATCAGATAAAACAAGCTAGCGATTCGATTATCAGAGATCAACAGTAAAGTTTCAGACATGCAAGTATTCACTTCGATATATCATGTTTCGATATTCTCCTTATACACTATCCAGTGCTCCCCAAGCCGCATATAATATCACACACATACATATCTTTGAATGCAAATTATATCGCGCATGATTACTAGAAGCAACACAGTTCATCCTTATTGTGCCGGCCGAAACACCACACGCAGACCACCTCATGAACCATCGCTTCACGGGTTAGCTTCATCGCATGTAGATATGACCATCTGGTTTCTGACTGAATATGTTCCACCTCATGTGGACGTATTAACTGACATAAATTTGCAAGTAGTGGGAAACCAATTTCATCAAAGTCGGTAGTGGTGTTAACGATATCCACCAAATCGCCAGCGACAAGCAGCCACGGACGCTGCTTCTCCCACACCACATCCGACTCCAAACACTCCGAGAGCACAGAAGCCTCAATGCCCCTATTCTCACTAAAAGATTTTGCGACCAAACAAAGATCCTCAATAATACACCGCACAAGGAGAATCGCAGAGTGAAGGCTATCCATTTCATCATTTAACACTACCACACGCGGTTCTATACCACAAAGCATGCAGTTCTGTAGGTCACAACCGCGCCAGGGCAATAGATCCTCTTGCATTGATCGTAGTGCGCTTACTGCAGACTTCATAAAGTCCAGAATCCACGTGGGGTCAGATCTTGGGGGAAACGCCTTGTTGAGTTGATCTGACTTCTGCCCGTCCGAGACCCCGAGCTCTGTTTCTTCACCACGTTCTTGATAACACCGGATCGCGCTGATAGCTTCAGACAACTTAAACAAAATCAACCATCCAGAGAGAATAGTTTTCGTAGGTGAGGTATGTGACAATAAAGCCTCATTGTATCGCCCCCTTTTTGTCTGATTATTTTCGTGGACGAAGTCGGTCTGGCACAGCCCGCATTGAGGACACACACACGCAAGATTAGTGTATTCTAGGTACGTTCCACAGCTAATACAACATTGAGTGGGTCCTGAAACTGGTGGTAGAAATAGCAGGGCCTTTGCAGTCCTCATGCTACTGAGCTCACCGCGATAACCGAGAGGGTTCGAAGTATCGCTCGCACCCCTCAGAACAAGAGGTGACGTGGATAATGGTGATAGTTGTGGGTGCGGCACAGCTTCTGACCTCTGAAAGTAAAGATGGAATATATCAGCTATGTGGTGCGAAGTATGACATGCAGAACACGTATAAAACGTAGCTTCCTCAGTCGTTGATCTTATATCTTCATTGCTCATTCTCTCCTCGGTAACCCCTTTGAAAGCGGCTCCAGTGCTAGCATCCAAATCTACATTAACATGGAAGCACTTCGATTGAAGGCACACCCATATCTTGACGGTGAATCCAGGCAAGCAAGCATGGCAACGTCTACATAGAACCCGATCAAGGAAAGCAGTACCGACGGAATTTGCCTGAATGCAACCACAATAGTTGCATGTTACAGAGTTAGACACAGTAGGTGCTCTAGCTGTCCTCTCTACAGGAATTTGACACTCATCTTTGCCACACGACTCATGATTTGGGCGGGGAACAAATACCCCACATATCCACCCTACCAAACCAGAGTTAATAGCTGCGCGTACCTTGGAAGGAAGTGCCAGTTCGCAACCGCATCCGCGGCAAAATCTAGCAACCAACGGATTGACTACACGGCATGCATGGCACTGCATCGTATCCCAAAGCACCGTGACAAAAGGGGAGGGCCACAATGTAAGACTCGTGCTGTTGTCAGCAAACGGTGGAAAAGAAGAATGAACCACACTACCCGGCACCGACGCCGGCAGCGGACGACCTTCTGTGCAACGTTCGCAGTGCACAAATAGCCATGGGTTAAGATGATGACACGCTGAGCAGTACCACAGCTCTTTTTTCTGGTCAGATGGTATTACAGGGGAAAGAGTTCCGCAAGTGCTGCACCACGGGCGCAACATCCCCTGCGGGTTAACGTACCCGCAGGTAGGGCACGTGTAGGATGTCCCCATCAATGCCTTCTGAAGCGCCACATTTTGACTGTTGCAGAAGGCACAATAAAATATGTGTCTCGCGTCGTTTGCACGACCGCAGTCGTTGCAAGTCCAGACACGTAGTGGAAAAACGGCTTTGAAGGAGGAAGAGTATAAAACGACATCAGCAGACCGCCCATCGCCTACTTTGGAAAGAGGAGCACCGATACCTTCACCATCCAAAATCTCCTTACGGGCCATTGTGTCACCGTCCAGTGTGAAATCGACTCCGCACACCAAGCATGCAGTGTCACGGGTGGAAGCAAAGCCGTCACACCGCGCACACTGTACCACAGCTGTGTCTAGTGACTGACAGAGCTTGCACTCCGTGCTATGACGGCTGTTCCATGTGCGACACAGAAAGCACTGCCATGGCCGCTGCTGCAACTGAAGCACAGCACAATATTGTGCTGTTTTTTTGCACATGTCCTTCATGCGATCGAAGCGCGCCTCCTCAAAATTGTTTGTTCCCATGCATTTTAACTGAAAGAAATCTGCCTTGGCGGATGTGGTGTCATCTGAATCTAGGAATTCAACCAGCTCCTCGAGAGCCCTTCGCGAAAGAGAGTTAAGAGTTGCTTGTATGTAATTATCAGAAAGGTAAATTTGGTCAGATGAGGACGACATAACTAAACTCTGAAGTTCACATGACTGCAATGCGTCCGATATATCCATCGAACACGAAGCCTTTGATGCAACCAAGCTGCATAAAACTACGTGGACCCCTTTTCTGTAGCCTGCTCGCAGAAACCAGGTTAAGCTGATACGGGTAATGGGGAGATGTGGAAATCTACTGAGAAGTTCTACAAGTGCGCGTAAGAATTCTTGCTCCATCACTTCCGATAGTTCTGAGTCAGCCCCTGTGGTTTGCCGAGCCCCCAAAACACATTCAATCCACATATCAATGCTTTTGGACAAAAAACCGTCCCGTGCGCCGTATCGGGATGTGTACTCCATAAGAAAACGACTCACTACATGAGCACGCAGTGGCAACGTTTCCGTAACAGTAGAAGATGTGCCTCTTAAAACACCCCTGAGAAGTGCGTGAAGGCACAAAGGTGTTGGAAGGAGGTGACCTACCGACCAACTACGAAGTTGCTCGTAGCGCTGCATTAATCTGTTGATCGTCTCTGTTTCCCTCAGCTGTCCATTGTCTAGTACAGAAACGATCCCATGGCCGGCGCCAGTAATCGCCTCAAGAATCATATCCTGAATAAACCGAGGCAGTCCAAATGGGTACTGTGCATGAGTATCGCGTAAAAGATGCTGAAAGGCATCAAGTGCAGTGTCGTAGACTCCTTCTTGTACCAATGCCTTACCTGTCTCCCAGCTTCCACCAATAGAAGAACCGTGCTTTTGATAAAGAGCGCAGATAGACGCTGTGTCACCAAGAGCTAATAATACCTTTGTACTGAGTCGTAGGCCTTCCCTCAAGCGGCTTATCAGTCCAGTCCGAGTTCTTGGTGTTATCTTAGATACGATGAAGTCTATTCCGCGTACGCAAGTCGCTCGCTGTGGATGTATCTTAGATGAAATCACGGATGTATTCACACTGCTGGAGCTCGCCTCAAGTACAGTGAGGTGCTGAAGGCACTCCTCCTGAATGTACACGAGGTGCTGACGTAGCTTTTGTACACTCAGCTGTAAGGGTCTTGGCTTCATTGCCTCCACATCGATGTGGTTATACGTGCTCACAACGCCTAACCCCGATGCCCCGACACCATCCTCATCCTCAACTTCTCGCACAGCATCCCACAGATCGCTTGCCTTTTCGCTAGTGTGGCCAAGATTGATTAGCGTAAATGCGTCAAACAACACCAGCTCACGCCACAATAACGGCGAGGCTATCTTCCCAGAGAGAATGTCCTGTCTGACCGCAGCAGCATGATCCATGAAACACCTCAGTTTATCACTCCTTATGAGAGCATTACTAGTACTAGGGACATGAGAAGTGAAATCACTGCATTTGCTCGCTATAGCCGTAAATGTGGTCTTGCTTTCTCGATCAACTGTGTGACAGCGGTACCCAGCTACTAGCTCATGCAATTCAATGAGAGGTTTCAACAACTGATGCTTACTGAAAGCGCTCAGTATGCGACGGAAAGAAAGAAACACACCTACAGCGTAGTATTCAGCGTCCTTCCTTAGTTTAAGTGAATGCTTAGATATTTTAGGGTCATTACGATGGCTTCCCACCCAGCTATATTGAGAGTTTGTGTCGGCCAGCACTGCTACCGCTTCCCATCCACTCCTTAGCATCTCTGTGAGAACACATCGCCAGTATATGCGCAAACAAGGACATATAGGGAGGTCAGAAGCGATTAATCGCCCACGCAGCAACTCGAATACAGCATGAACGCTTGGATCATGCTTGAAGGCTAGCGTGGCTTCATTCCAAAATAAATCCTCCTTGTTATTGATAAGAGGCTTCGTAGGGGGCTCAGTACCAATGGTCATCGACAACTCGCATGTGCTGTCAGGAAGTGAATCAAAGAGAGAGGCAAAGTCAGTGAATGGAGGCACACGAAGCGTATTCGTTGCATGCACATCTTTCTTCAACGCACAAGGTGACATGTATTGGTTCCTATTTCGAACCATGATGACATCAGTAGTTAATAGATCTGTTGAGCTCGCAGCACAAACACAGTCTGTACACATATTTAACCACTTCTGAGGACCCTCCTCGCGTGTGATCCAGCTCGAATTCGATTTTTCGCTGTCGTAGCTATCGAGGTTCACAATACGGTTGACAAGCCACAATAGGCAAGTGCTCCTGACGTCACCTGAGGAAGCAACAGATGGCAAAGCATGTAATGCAGCTTCCAACTCCATGGATAACCATCGAACAAAGCTTTTCCGTTTCGATAATTTATGTGAATGCACTTGACCGTATAGTAACGCGAGCAGACTCATATTTTCTCGTTGTTTGTACCATGCGATCAACTCAATTATAACACGAGCCTCCTCGCGTCTGTATGGCCACTGAACTTCACCACGCTCACTGCTACTGCAAGGAAGACTACATACGCCTACTTCACTCATGTCGAAAGTCTCCGAAGTAGCCTTTGAGGAGCAGGATGAGATGGTGCTCGCCAAAGCTCGGTCTAGACGATATACACACTTTAGTCTCTCCATATACATTAGTGTGTGCAGTAGAAACTCTTTCTGAAGAGCTAAAATACACTCTCCGTCATCCATCATTGGATCATGTTGCGAAGAAAAACTAGCACCGGACGAAGTTTCGGGCAATGTTGAAGTCTCAGAATCGTTGTAGCTCACAAGTGAGCTGTCGTCGTCGGACACACTTACTGTTTTCGCCTTTATCGTAGGGAATGATCTAAATGCGGGCATTGTCTTAGATTGTTTCTTCGAACAGGGCGGCTCTGTTGAAGGAGGGGTCAAAAAAAGACGAGGGATACGCGCCAACTGATGGAGAGCGTCCCTAGTATCGATCCACTTAAACATCCTGTTGATCATTATTTCGTTTTGAGAGGGCTCAGACCAGTCTTCGCGAGGAAGCAAAAGGAGTGCTATCTGAAATTCATCTTCACGAAAGGCCTTGGAAAGCATACGCACACGGAAAACCCACGACGACAGAGGTAAATCACTACATGTACAGATTTCACTATTAAAATTCTTTGATTTCCCGCTGCGAAGTTTTCCAAGACGTTTTGCTTCCTGATCTTTTGCGTTACTAGCCGAAAATGAGTAAGACAGTTGGCGCACAAATATGGGTGCACAGGAAGGCAGTTTTATGGGCCTGATAATTCTTAGAAAGCAATGCCATTTCGTCAGTAACAGCATTCATTCTAAATTCGAGAAATAAAACAGAGGAAACGCGCACTGTAGATGGACACTATAGCCCTCTATTATTGTTCCTGCTTGTTATTTGATAGTTCACCCGAGTTTAAGTTTCCTTCGAACGTAGCAACTGAAACAGATGAGACAGAATGGACGATCAAAATTTCTTCAGCCAGCTCCTCTGGGTTATAATTTTATATGCAAGAAAGCACTATTCGCAGTCACATGGCTTTTAAAATATTCACTGCGCTATTAATCATTTTTTTTCTAAGAATGATATACTGCGTAGCAGACTCCAAAAGTTGACAAACACTTTAGAAAAATATACCCTCAACCTTTCACAGATCTACAGCCTCATCCATCTAACCAATATAGCCCCATGTAGGCCCTAATCACTTACGCACAAACCTTTGCTCATAGCCATAATTGTAGAATCAATTTGATTGTGAGGAATTTTTCCGGTTCTTTGTACGTTTAATGCAAACCTCACAGACTGTGAAATGTACTGTGAAGATGCATTTAATGGCATTTGCAAGGATTTAATTTAAATCATCCAGCGAGGAAGTTTTCTTTCTCAATATGAAACGCAAACTATGGTACAAGGATTTGTAAAAATAAATGATATAAGACATACACACACACCAAAACGAAAGACCTAGTGTATGTCCTGTAATCAAATGGAAGCTAATTGCGATAAAAGCAGGTATAATATCCTATACATCACTGAAAGCTTGCTTCACAAACGTGTTCACTACGTCACGTGAACTGACCGCACGGCTGTCCACGACTTTAATTCGTTCCACAGGCTCAAAGAATGGCCACAGTAGATCCTTTTGCAATAGATTCAATGCACGTTGGAGCTGCTCTACTCTTTCGCTAAACAATGGTTTTAAAATGTCCAATGTAGACATGTCTGATATGGTGACAGATTGATGCTCACAATCGCTTTTTTGCCCCTCAAAACTACACTGTTTCGCATCGACCAGCGGCGAACAATGAGATTGGTCTCTAAACGTATTCATTTACCTTTTAATGTGCTTAATTGGAAACACACCTTAAATTTATAAACCTAATCACACGGTGTCGGTTCATGGATTATAGATGAATGAAGCACAGGATACAAATGATCTTGTTGCGGACCGAAAAATCTGGAACCGTGCAAAGCAATTACATCATTTTTAGAGGTTACCTGAATAACTTTACTTATAATTTTCTGAGCTAAATCTGAAATGTCACCTCTACTATTGAGCAACTACAACGTGCTATAATATCTTTAATTCGATTTATCGGAAAGAATGTACTGCAGCGCCGCCCCCAGCCGCAGTCCAAAGCTGCAAACCTTCGCCACATCCTTCCCCATTGCTTGTGCAAGTGTAAGGATATCATATGCCAGTAGCGTCACAGCCGCCTGCATCAGGGGTCGGCTCACAGCACTTTGGCAGAACAAAGGTAGCTTGGCATCACCAGAGCCTGTGCAGCTGGCGGCCGCTAGCTCGGGTGAAAGATTAGGTCGGAGCAAAACGCGGCTCCGTGACCCCGCCACAAGAAGTGGAAAGGGTAACACGCTACCATAAATCACTGCGAGTGTTTGTATAACATGTGCTGCGTAACCCAAAGCAATAGAATCATTATACATCTCCTGAGCTGAAGGCTGGGAAAATAGATTGCTAGAACTACTCAAGCTATCGGTATTTTGTTGCGTAAATAATGGTAAAGAGACGCCATTAATTGTGTCACTTGATCGCTTGGTATTTTCTGAGGAATTTGCACACTGCACGCCTAACTTAACAGGATATAGTGATGCCAACTCTAAGGCATAACGCCGCCGGGATTGCGCTAATTTAAAGCGGAGCTCCGTGCGCTGAAGTTCCTCACGCTTATCGGATGTGATTTGCTGAAATTGTACTTCCTCCAGACATGCATCCCTTTCTTTCAGAAGAGAAAATGCACGCTCGTGACGATCAAGAACACGTTGTCTTTCCTCTACTTGGCTCCGAAGCTGTTCAACTCCAAGCATAGCCATGGTGAGTTGTTCACTGAAATGCGAACGGTATGCCTTCAGAGTGGCATCCATAGCATAATGAGCAGCCTGCGCCCGGCGCGATACCTCTGCAGAGTCGATACCGTCCAACAACTCCTGTCGCCTTTCTAAAACTATCCGGTGCATGTTTCGCCATGCAAGAGTAGCTATTGATAAAGACTTTAGATCGCCAACGGACATACCACCACGTGGTATACTAGATGGTATCCGTCCACACGAATAAAAATCACTATGGGTAGCAAATGTCCTATTGGGTGATGAGGTACTCGGTAAGCTACCGGAATCAATATCTACACGACACCACGGAGCCTCAGCCTTCTCGGCACCCTTGGGTGCCATGGATGGAGACGCATCTATCTCGGGTGAAAGAATAAAAACTCCGTCAAAGCATTTCACCAAAAGTACGGTCGAATCTAATGTGTTTTTGTTAGATTCGTCTAACACATGCTGGTCCGCTTCAGCTATGGAATTCGCGACGTAACGCAACCGGGTGGTGTCCAACAGCACTCGATACACACATCTGACCCTCTCAAAGTTCGGATGCAAACAAGATGATGCAACAGAAGAAGAGAATTCACCGACACAGTCGCTATAGCAAATACAATCCTTACTCGTCTGAGTGTAAATCGAAATGTCATCATCCTGACAACAATAGTAAATCTCAAGGATAAACCTAGTGTGTGTAGCATAGTTCAGTAGTACGTTGGTGGGAATCAACTGCCATATGGGGTGCTGTGTATTGACACACACCTCACTCTGATAGCACACACGTCCATTAAATTGACTTATCACACCAGTACTATCGATCTCCTCAGTTGTTAACTCACGTAAAACATAATACGAGGACACGCACCTATGAGTATCATAACTAGGCAGATCATCCGGTTGAAAAAGACGACTTGGTGTACCTTTCGAGGACGACGCCTCTGCTCCGCTATCTTCTGCGTTATTAACAGAAGCAGCAGGCTTTTTACCGACACATTGGATTTCACGCATCAGCTCTGGCGAGGTACCTTGACAACCTATTTGCGCATCCCCATGGTCATCAAGAGGTTCTCCTTTTACGCAATCCTTAGGTACACGTGTCCCCATATAAAATGGTATTTTTAAAGGTAAATTGCGTGCGAAAATAAAATTAATATGCTGAAAGCAGCGAAATTCTGCTGGTAGCGAGGGCATATTTTGCGAATGCTTTTGTTGCTACTGCTTTCTTCTATTTGTTGTCGGACGTAGAAGGATACCCTTGTTTTTCAGCGCGCTTAAAGTACATTTATTTGCTGAAAACGTTGAAACAAATATGATAAGAAGAATTTCAGCTTCAAAAGAGAAAATCAGTGAAGAGACTCAAGTGAATATGAAGCAAAAGTTAGCTAGGGAATGAGTTTAGCTGATCAAAAAGAAGTCAACAGAAGGGAAATACTACCCATGTGCATGAATTGAGTGTACTACAATTATTATCATTTAGTTAAGCGAATTATCTTCACCATGAGGCCACAACCACTATTGGCCTGTGGAAAGAAAAAGAAGCACCTTGCTTTCGTTCCCTCCTTATTCCTTCAACTATACGTCACACTGCATTTGCTCCTCCTTCCTTCGAACGAGACCACAATCGCATAAATCCTTCACATATGCGTGCGCACATCACGTGTGCTGTGGTGGGATACGCCGAGAGGCACACGGTTCGTGTTACATAATCAATTCCGTCCAAACTACAGTCATCTGTGCAAGGGATACAATAAAAAGATGCAACATTTTTGACACCACCCTGTAGAGCATCATCAACAGGGTTCGCCATAGCCTCCCCTGCCAACCGCGACGCGGTCACAACGGGTGCTGTAAGTCCATTGCAGAGCCCAATGACATCAGCTCCATAAGGGATAATGGGTGCGATGGAGCCAGGCATCACACGCATAAGCACCTCGCCATTTGAAGAAGTTACCCGACCATCACGCAGAAGCGCAGACATTAGACCTCGAAAGCGTGCATACGTTCGTGGTGGACGCAGAACTGGGGAAACTTCAATTACCTTCCTATTACAGCTAAACATGCTAATATAAATTCGAAGGCGGTGTTCCTGAGCCAGCTTTGAGTCACAAAGAGCAAGAAGACATTGATGCACAATATCTGGGCGAACCTCCCGCAATGATGCATTTGTGATTTCTGTTGTCGCCGCACGTTCGTAGGCGTCCACGAGGCCCATGTTTCCGAGCAGTAAGCCCGCCTTTTCCAGAATCACCACCACATCTCGACCTTTTTTTTGAGTGTCGCTACGAACGGGGCGCGTATTTCTTCCTTGGTACTTATTATTCTGAGCTTCAGGAAAAGACGTGTGATGAGGCGCAGTCTCTTCTGCTACCTGCGGTCTGTATGCATCCGACCGACCGCGCTTAGCTGAAGGCGGGAATCGTCCAGCACTACTACCACCGCCTCTCAGACTATGGAAACGGCTAAACGGGGATCTATCACCTTCACTGCTGTCAGCATTGAAAGGCCGTTTGAAGCCTCGAGTATGTCTTGGATCTACACTCCTGGGCTGCATATAAATACGTCCTTGGGGTATTCTTCGTCACTAACATGGAAAAAGTCAAATTAAAAAAGAGAAAACAGGCGGTATGGAACGGAATACATAGTGCAGTAAGTAAGCTGAGAGAGGTACCGCTCACCTATGCGTCATGTTAACAGTAACGAAAAAAGAAGGGAAATTAATTGGGAAATTTGTATTTCGCTAAAAAACATATGTCGAGAAGGTATTCAAACAAAATACAAGATGAATACTGATTCTTAAAAAATGTGCAAGTAGTTTAATTCTGAATCACCATCTTTAGAATTTAATGAATACGTCGGATGATAAGTTTCTGTGACGTATATTAATTTTCCCTTCACCCAGTCCTTACCAGAAGACACTAAAGCCACTCGTCACGAGAGATGTAATGGGTGTATGAATGTGAACACGTCGAAGTTGACCTTGTGCGCTGTCAGGTTTAGTGCAAGGTTTATAAACCTCGTGTACCTCCAACTATCGGCCATTGGATTCATGCTCAACCGTGTATCTCGGCAATACTCCCTGAAGAGTCCTGCGTGGAAACATGGCTAGGCGAAAGAACTTCCACGGAGAGTGACAAAAAAGGTGAGGTGGCATTTGTCGAAACAACTGGAGATGGTGTACTGCTATCTGTAACCAATTCATCGTCCTCTCGGTGGGCTGCTTGAGATAAGACAGATTCAACGATGTGACCTACACGCAATAATTCCCGCAGACGCGACGATAGCTCGAGGGCCTCCCTGGCTCTAAACCGACTGGGAAAAGGCTTAACTGTGTTCCCAATGAGTTTTTTACTGTCATCTGGATGCATTCGCTTCTGAATGAGATGGAGCGATGCGTCCTCCTCATCCACGCGATCCTCACAGGAACCATCTTCGGTAACGACGCAGCAGCCACTGTTGGGCTCGCGCTGTTGGAGTAGTAACTTACACAATGATGCTTGGCACTGACGCATGCTCTCTAAAATAGTCGAAACTACGGGGTTATCTGTTGAGCTGAAATCTGTAGATTTAAGTGCCTGTGCGCGGCTATGCAAACTACACACCCTTTGCCATTCTCGACCTCGTAAAAACCATCGAGTATATGTCTCCAGCAAGTGCCCCCCCACCTCGCCATCACTAATATTGAAAGTAAAGCGCTCTTCCTCACCCTTATCTTCCAGAGACTGCAAAATACGCATTAAGAATGTAGCTGCTGTTTCTGAAAGGTTGAGCTGCTCTATCGGTACATACGTGTTGCATTCCGCAAAGAAAAGAAGGCTTCTAGCCGCATGGTACTGAAGTAGCTCCGAAAAAGCAGGATGCAATCGTGCTAACGTGCAAGAGGCAAGCTGCAGGCTCAAGTCGACCCACCGACGAATACACGCAATGAGTACTTTATCACGTGATACGTCCAGTGGGAAATAGGCCGCTTCACGAAGAAGTGACGACACTAATAGAAAGCATGCTATTGGATCTGTGTTACTTGTATCACCAGCCTGTGCGTCTTTCGTAGTGGCAGAAAGCTGAACTGCACTGGTCAACGCCGCAAACCTGCTCTGAAATGACGAAAGTGCGGTGTGGTACTGCCCAAGTCTCTCGTCAGTAGGCGTACCAAAAGGTTCTACAGCAAAGAAGGCGAAGCGAAGCCGGCAGAGTGCTAAAGGCAGAGCGATGGAGCACCCTTCCTTCAAAAACACTGGAACTCCCCTTTCAAGTTCGTCGCTGCTTGATGTGTTTGTGAAAAGATTCTCGAACGCGTCGTTGACGTCTTTAATCGCGCTCGAAATTTCAAACATATCCTCGGCATTGTTCTGGAGACCGCACATGTCAGTGAAATTAAAGAAGCAATAATCAGCTAAACTGAGAAAAACAGGCAAAACCTGAAGTAGCGAGGATCTCAAATGCGGTATCATGTGAACTGCCAGCGCGGATGGTGGTAACCCAGTAAGCACAGCACTTCCTGTCCCTATGAGTGCCAGCAGCGAGGCCTGTAGCCGACCCTTGTATATGGACGAGCATCTTTGGACCTCGTTGATGTGCTCACCCTCGCGGTAGATCGTCGGTGAGTACCCATTAAGAACTAGTAATCCAATCTGAATAAGCACCCAAAGATGCTTCGCGCAGCTCTCATCTTCTAGGCTTGTTCCAGGTTCATCCAGGTTCGTACCTATACACTGGCATTGCTCCACACGGCCCATTTGAAGAAATAGACCCAAGTACACTTCCATTATGAGTATCGTGTTTTGGAAATGTGGTGTAGCGAGTCCCATGAGAACGCAAGAAAGTACAAAAAATGTGTTACCCTCTTCCTCAACATCATCCTTTTTCTGGTCAGTGTTGCGTAGTGCGATATATAAAACATCTACCACCCTATGCACCCACTGTTCGCGCAATGATTCAGTCTTTTCCTGATTAACATCAAACGAGTTGTCAGTGTTCTCAGTAAGGGGGTAATTCGTCTGCCACAGCGCAGAAAGAGGCAGATGGTTAGCTAGTTCCTTGATGCGATTCACTAAACGCGCTTCTTCTGGCTCAAAATCCATAGGTATTAATGCCAGTGATGCCTGTAATGGGCAGCCACCATCGTAGCCGACCTTAGGATCACATACCGTATGCAATGATCCTTGTAATTCAAATGATATCGACGGCATCCACTGGACAAGTGCCCTCAACAAGAGCTGAGTACAGCGACGAGACATAGTCGTGTGAATGAATCTTAGTTTTTGGATCAGACCACAAGCTGCGCTGAGAAAGCATGCCAGAGAAGCAGCTGCAATAACCATAGACACAAAACAGCCGTCGCCGCTGGCAGCCTCCATTACCTCTGTCATAGCTTCCTCAGACATACATTCATACAGTAAATTAACGTAGCAGTTGTCATCAGACGATACAGCAGCGTTCGCTTCCTTCATTGACACCCCGTTCACCATGTGCTGGTTGATCCCTTCCGCTGTGCTAATGGATGCCGAACCCAAATACTCTAATATAGTCTTCAATCGTAACAAAACATTATCGTATAGAGGCTTCAGGATGCCGTCATCTAAATTGCTGCTTGCAATTGTAAAGGACACCAAAATAAAGAGACCCACGACACGTCGCACAAGCGCATGCTCTTTAGCGCAAAGGAAATATCGGGGATGTGCCTTTACTATAAAGGTGATGTGAGACGCAAAAAATGTTGCTAGCTTTATCAGCTTTGAATCGGTCCAATCGTGTGATAAAACACCGTGACGCAGTTGGTCCAACATAAACAATGCACCCAACTCATAGATGGGCTGTGAAACGTGCGAATCTGTGAGAATAGCCAATAGAACTTTCCAACAAATGTTCAACGCGAGCAACTTACAGTCACCTCCTGCCGGCGTAGTAACATCACAGCGTCGGATAACAATAGTCAGTAGCTCATCCCCATATTCTCGAATAAGCTCCGGTGAGTTTTTCAGGATCAGTTGAAGCTGACTCGGCTTTGTATCTACCTCCTCAATTGCGGAGATTACTTCCTGACGGCTAAAGCCATGTTGTTGCTCCTGAATCGGCATATATAAAACGGCATTCTATAGGAATCATAAAGAAGTAAAATGGAAAGAAACAACAAGTACACAACAGTGATAAAACATTACGGTTTGGTCCCACTATCCCGAGTGCATTCTAGACATATTCAGAAATATAGCTTCATTTTTTACCCCATTATTGACTGTATATCTATCTAAAACATATATTATAGTGCATCTATATCTCGATCCCATATCTATTCGTCCAAACAGTCAAATAGATATTGATGAGTGCTAGCACAGATGAATTCCAGTAGATCTGTGTGTTTTCCTGCCTCTTTCTTCCATTCGTAAAGCAGGGAAAGTTAATGAACAACAAAAAAAAGCTTGTGGGACGAACAAATGGAAAAAGTGTAAGTGCGAGAAAGGGATTTAGAATTTGCTGTAAGCAGTTTTTGAAGCTATCGCATACTTCGAAAGATATATGTGTTTGTCAAGATTAAAACAAATAACTCCACTCGAAGGGAAACCCTTGCATCCTAGCTTTTTGCATTCATTTAATTCCCTGCAGCTTTCATAATCATTGCATAAATATCGAGACATTTATCTTCTTTCCCTGGAGCTATTATTGTGTTGTACCCGCTTAAATTAATATATATAGATAAAAATATATAAATGAAGCCCTGATAAACCCTGTGAAAGGGTAGAGGCACCGGTGAAATTCAGGTACTTGTGAAGCTAAGGAATTATTCAAACTCCAAAAAAGCAGTCAGAGAGCGTTACACCATTATGGCAGCTAGCGCTCTACACACTCTATGTCTAAAGCGGTGAATAGATGAAAAATCAATTAAAACAATTCGAAAACATCTTTATTTCTTGAAATACCCTTTTGTCTCAAAGAAACAACGGTATAGTGCTCATAATCCAACGGTACAAAATGAAACGAAAATGAATCTATAACCTTATCTAAATAGGCTCAAAACGAAAATATTTGTCTTTTATCAATGATGCACACCTCCTATTGTTGATGATCTTACAAAAAAAAATGTTGCTCATTTATGAACGCATTTCGAAAACCATAGGTGAAGAAAGTGGCAAACGCGCTACACTGGTAATACTGCGTTCCGGTGTAGGTGTGGTCCCCTGAACACCAGGCGTTGAGTCCTGATACTCTTTATCACCAAATCGCACTCCATCTTCACCATGAATTGGCTCTGATGTTTCTTTTTTCAGTCTATCCTCGAGACCAACGGGATACCTCTCGTAACTGTGAATCCATTGCACCGCAAAGTTTACTTTACCACTTAGCCTGGAAAAATTTAAAGCGAAGTCCTCTCGGTCGCGCCTTCGTTGCATCTCAGATTCCCGTAGCTGCCTCTCCAGTTCTGCACAGCATGCCTCTGCCCGAGTGGCTCTTTCCACAGCGATCTGTGCCGACTGCTGTGCGAGTTGCAGCTGCTTTAGAATTGAATCCAAAGCAATGTTATTCCCGTTGAGGCTCGTAGAGGAACGCCCCGAGACGGTGCGAGGCGATGTCACATCAACGGTAGATCGCTCGCGGGCGCTTTGAGAACGAAAAAGGATACGCACTGGCGGTGATGCTACGTCATTCATCGCTCTTGGTGTGACCGACGCTGGCCTTGATTTGCTTTGGTTTGCACGCTTCGGCTGCGGATGATACCGCAGGGAAGGTGATCCTTCGGCCAAAGCTCTCCCGGACGCAGTCTTCAGCCTCTCGTCGGGACCCACATTACTGCGACTTTGCGAGCGGAGGCTGTCTGTCCGTGCCACGATCTCCTCACCGCGCGCAGCGTGTGCGCGTGACAAAGAAAGAGACCGCCTTGGTGGTGGTTTGTTGCCAACTGCGCTCACCACTGGACGCAATTTAGAGGGGGGAATCCGCTGATTCCACGCTGGGCGTGGCTCCTTGATGGGGTGTGGCTCCCATGTTGGATGACTTCCCCTACCTTCGACGGACTCCACAAGCTGAGCCTCTGAATGGCCTTGAGCTGAATTGTGCGAAACGACACCACTTACCGGCGAAACGGAGCTCACCACACGCAAACGGTTTTCACCCTTCAATGTGTGAACATCAAAAGACTGGGATTTTGTCGAAGGGAAACTGGGCGGGTAGTGGTGACAAGAAGAAAGTTCAGCCCGCGGGGAGTAACTGGTTCCCCGCGCGCAGGCCGAGCAGGAATCGTGTGACTCAACTGCTAAAACGTGTGGAGACGGTGAGCCACTGCGTGAGGAAATTTCTGCGTGAGAGTTTCGATCACATAATATGGCTGCTCCTCTCTCTCCAACAGCTGCTTGCACTCCCCCTTCATGTGAATTGTGACCACTCAAAACAGCCCCAGTGCAACCTTGATGCACCTCCCCCACCAGCCTTGTAACGAAGGTCTCATCATCGAGGCGCTCAGGCAGCAAGCCAGTCGCTATACTCTCACCAGATCTTTTCAACTCAGTAGGTGCTGCTGTCGGATGAGCGCATGGCATCGATGGCACTTTAATCTCCTGAGCAAGGGATTCCCTACTCGATGGAGTCGGAGGAGCCGGTTCAGGGCTTGGAGAACGCTTAGGAATGCGAAATTCGGGTGGTGGTACATTTGAAGAGAGAGCTTTTTCACCGTGACAATATCGGGAGTGATGACGAAGTGATAAACTCAACGGAGTGCAGTGAAGTGTGTCAGAAGACGCAGGACATGCATTCTTCATGATGACATCAAGGCGTTTGCGCGGTTCCGCCCCATCACTACATTCAAACACTTTCAGCTCACGTTGAAGTGGTAAAGACATATTTTCCGGAGTGATTCGACTAAAAATGCTGTTTGTCATCGCGCCAGTGAGGTGTAACTTTCTATTTGCATTTAAAATTGGTATCTTAACCTCTGGTGCGACAGGTGCGGTGAGATCATTCTCACACTGCATTTTTCTTTGTCTTAAAGTAATTTTAATGTTGGAAGGTTATGTTTTTCCTCTTCCTAAAAAGTGATAGGATAGAATTTCTGTTGGTTGGTGTTAGATTGCGCCATTACAGATGGATAACAGAAGTAATATAGAAATAAAACCACTGAGCAAACCTCCTGCACCAGGTGTGTACCTATGGTGTCGGCATTTTTCTAATCACTCCAAACAAAAAGTTTGTAGAGCATAAAGGCTTTGTAAATTTTTACGTTAAGAAATACACACAAGGTCTATTTTGGGATATCAAATCGAATAGAAACCTCCAGATTAAACGTGCCCTACACGTCAAATCTATGCATATTTCCATTCCCAGGGAAAAAAGCTACTTATCATTTCGTATCCTTTCCAATTCTACAAAGAATACTCGCTACTCGCAACTCAAGTATATATTTATAGAAAATAAAGGATCAGTTACGTTTTTTAGAGTAGGAAGGATGATCTGCTAAGCCATGAAACAAATCAAACTCCGCCTCTTCTTCTCTGGCTGTTTCCTGTTCTGCTTTCGTACTGCCACCTTCCTCATATTTCGGCTGACGCAAAGCAACCTTATCGCCACGCTGAATGTGAGCATTAGTACCTGGAATGGTCCAGTATGATTCCATTTCACTCAACCCATACGGTGCGCGAAATGGGTCTGGAAGTCCCATCGCATCGACCATGTTCACACATTGAGGTGCCAATACCGTAACGAGGTTGTCTAAATGAGAAACCAGCACAACGGCCTTGGCTTCGCTCAGCATTTGTTTCGATAAAATAAAGTCAAGGCGATCCATTTGTCGTGTGAGGGCGTAGATCCATCCTACGTCGCGAAGAAGCTTTCGACCACGTGGGTCGGTGCAGTTTTGAGTTTCATTCATTATCCAATCCATGAAATGCATTTCCATAAAAGCTTCTCCGCAATGTACAACTTCTCGATGCTGAAACATGACCCAATCATACCATTGATGCTCGCTGCCACCTCTGCGCCGTTCTAGTTCACGTGACCACCGCAAACGATGCTTAGTAGCGTAGTGCTTATGACTAAAGAAGATGTAATGTCGACCTAGCTCCGCATTTCGAGGAGAATAAAATGGATTCTTCACAAGGCGATCAAGTGAAGGAAGGGATTGAAGGAAACTTGTGAGCCACCAGCCCCAGTGCGTGGTACCTATATTCTTTGTAACACATTTGAAGGCAACTTCACGAATGAGGGTTGAATTGTCCAGTCCCTCCTTGCGTAGCTGCACCACAGCAGACGCACTATCAATCACAGAGCTGGACAGAATAGCGTGTATACCCACAAACTCAAGCGCAAATGTATTCAAATTTGTAAGCATTTCCTGAAGAAAATGAACTGTGCCGGTCAACTTCATGTGATCCTCATACCGAGGAAGCTTAGACGACATATCAGTGAAACTTGAAAGCATCCGCTGCCATCCTATCAGATACACGTACGCCTTGGCCACTAAACTAACTAATGCACTCTGCACATGCTGAATGCCGAAGTATGGATAATTTCTTCGAAAATCTGGACCAACCACCTCTTTTTGTGACACAAAATACACCATATCACTGAGTAACTTTTTCATAAGTCCGACATAAATAGCCCCAGTTGCAAGTCTTGTTCGCGTTTGTAGCACATCTAATACGCTGATATCAGTCTGTTTTCCTTCTACATAACTTACCCTACCATCCTTCGTTACAGTAAACGGATGAAGTAAATAATTGGGTTCGACACGCACCTCCTCAAAGTGAATTAAAGAAACCCCGCAGCTGCTCAAGGTGTCGTTTTCAGATGTGATTGGTGAAACGGAAACACATTTCCTTAGGCGACCGCCTTCGCGCAGCGGAACTAAAAATAAGTATGTCCCCTGATTGTCACTTTTATGCAGAGTCAACGTTGCAGACACAATTGCCCAGTCTGCAAACTCTGCGGCCACAACAGCAAATTTACCAGTGCCTCGTATAAAAAAGCATTTTTCATGAGCATCGTAACGCGCTTCAGTATTAAAAGGTGCTCCTTCGGCACGCAACTCGCGTTGAGCAATGCAGCCTACCACCCGGCCGGAATCTGCCCCTTCCAAAAGAATCCTTTGCAATTCCGTGTCTGCATGTGTGGCAACAAGACCGAAAAATGTGAAGTGGTCCGCTACAACTAGTGCAAGGGCTGGATCCACCATAGCAACGATCTCATAAAAAGATAGTAGCCGCAGAGGTGTAGAGCGCACTTGCGCGTAAGAAACTAAATTCCTGCTACACAACTCCCGAAATAGCTGTAGTGTTTGATGCGCACTACGCTTGGAATTGGGTAATGCATTATGTGCAAAGTTAGACCGTTGCTTTGGAATTATCTTCAACAGCGCATCGATTACTTTTGTTTTGAAATCTATGTCCACCCCTCCGCAAATGAATCTGAATGTGGGTTCTTCAAAAGCGTGCTCCATAGAATACACATTCTTGGCGGGATTTAGATGCTCAGAATGAAAACGAAACAGCCGTGAAGGGCTCATAACAAAACGCTGAGAAAAAAAAAGCCTTGAGTGTAGTAAAGCTGTACGGGAGCCACATAGGCGTATGAGGGCCTCCAAGCAAAACAATCTATCATGAATGCGCTTCATGTTATGCTCAATAAAAATATGACTAGCTATTGTGTAAAAGATGATAGATAAACAAAGATATGGGCGCTGCATGCAATTAGTCAATTGGAACATAATCTCAAGACTTTGATGTGAAAAAACAATTGAACAGATACATACGGTATAGGTGTATGTGTTATACGCTGCATTGGCATGTCCTTAAAGTAAGTGTCCGGTGAAATTTAAGCAACAGCAATCCTTCTAAATGTTTCCCCTTTTTGGTTGTTAACGTATGCCCTCCCAATACAACGTAAAAGACTGATCAAGAAATCGAAGGATTGCCGCCCACCCATGGCAAGACAATTTGTCACCACTAAAAAAAAGATAATCATCTAAAAGGTATGAAATTTACTGAAGTGTATGGTTAGTGTGATACTAAAAGACTACTCACACCACTCAGAATTGATCTGCCAGTCTGCTGAAATGGGATTTGAGGGGATGGATATATCTACTTTCTTAGCGTTATGTGCGCGACGGTTAGGCATAGGTAGTTGTTTAGGTGGGGCTGCCTGCTTGGTGGTTGTGCGCCCGCCAATAAGTAGTACGCAGGATGCGGAAAGGGCCACCACTCCAGCATTTTCGCGTATACTCTGACAACAAACAAAAACCGTTCGGTTATACACCTGCTTAATACGAGCAGTTTCTCCACCTAAGTTAAATGGCGTAAATGCTGATCGCTGGATGGTAACTTCGGAGCCTGGAACCAATACATTCAGCATGAAATCAGTCGTCTGGCACACCCCTCGTATAGTAATGGCCTTAATTTGCGCATACGTCAAATTTTGTACCTCGTTCCGTTCAGTTATGACCACTACATCGTTTCGTGTCAAACCTACAATGCATGCAACTGTGTTCGCCTCAGCTATGCTAACCAAGTCAAATAACTTCCATCCACCGAAACTGTGTTTCAACATCTGAGTCAGCTTGCTTTGATGGCAGTCATTGGCGGAAACCTTGATCTCCGTGACTGAAGAAAGGCGGTCAATGAACAGGAGGACTACATCATCCCAGGACTTTACTACAGTTCCGCTTTCCCCAGCATAATCACCCGCCTTCACTACCACATGGGACCCCTCGGCAAAGTGCTTGACACATGATGCCAACTCTACCCGAACCTTAATGGGCTCTTTTTGACTGGGAGCTACACATGAAAGTAGTGCGGTGTTGTCATTTGTGAAAATATCGACGATCGTCCCGATGGTATTGCGTAGCTGTCCCGAAGCCACCCGCACCGAATCACCAATCTGGTGAACCGTTAGACTAACATCAGTGTGTGAAAGTGCCTCGCGTACACGCTCCCGATTGTTATTGAAGAAATGGGCTAACTCTTCTGCAGTGGGTTTTTCCATCTGCGGCTCAGCTATCACCATACGGGATGAAAGTGTCTTAATCAAATAACCATCCTTATCAAATCGGAGATCTCCCCAACGATAGTGATCGCCGCGATCCTCGACACCCATTGCACGACTCGCAACGAAGAACTGCGGAGGCAAGGGTGCGGATACTTTACTAAACGGTTTACCGTCGAAATCCTCTCGGGGGACTACCTTACAATCGATATGCACACCATCCTGATGCACCGATGTGACCTGGGCTAAATCCATACGATAGAAACGCTGTCTAAGGCGTACAAAAGAGCCAACTCGAATCTTTTCATTTAAGCTTCTCCTTTCCATCATCTGCAGCAGCTGCGTCGGTTCGACAACTGCAATGTTGTATCGAAATATACCCTCCAATCCATTTAGCGCACTCTCCACAAATATCTTACGATACGCTTCAATGTAAATATATTCTTTTACGTGATCTATGCAGAACACAGATATAATACCAAGATCGACCTTTTTATTTTCGTAATTTCTACCAACACGATAGGCGTAGCACTTATTCACAATACGTGTGACCAAGATGCGAGCCATACGTGGACGACACTTTACCGCAAATACCTTAGGGTCAGAATTTTGTGGAAGCAAATAGGAAGCAAAGCGAAGCGAGGACATTTTTTCTCGAGGAATAACTCCTTGTAAGTTCTCTATAGACTTTTGCTTTTTTAGCCTTTGATAACGTTCTTCAAACTCGCGCCCAAGTTCATCTGCGGACTTAGCTTCATCTCCTTCATGGAAAATGAAACGCTTAGGTGCTTCGTAAAAAGGTCCATCGTCCAAGCCTTCCTCCACCTCATCGTTTTCTTCAACAAATTCGTCTGCATCGTTGTCAGTGCTTTCTGCTGCATCCAAAACGTACTTAGATTTTTTCCATTCATAATCATCCGTGTTCAACACGTTACTCTGCTCTTCATATCTGTGTTTCTTATTTTTTTTCGACTTTCGTTTTGTTGCCACTTCTTCAGGATCTGGAAACGCACTTTCTGCTGATTCAGTAGGGAGACCACGAACATCGATCCTCGTGTCAGGAGGAAGAGTACTTCCATTCACAAGCAGACCCTCGAGTTCCTCCAGGTTCAAGTCCACCTCAGCCATTGTTTTCTTGGAACTGAACGAAAATAAATTAAAAGAAAAGCTAATAAAAAGGTTAGAAAATTAAAATTTTTGCTCTAGTGCACAAAGGTACTCTCAAATTAGAATTGGTAGGCTTTGAGCCACCCTTTTATATTATTAGAAAAAACAATCGCAGATCATGGTTTACATATAAAAAAAGTAACAAGAATAATGCCATAACATTGTGAAGTTTATCAATTAATGTACCCAATGTTTGGGTGTGTTTGTGCATTTCGCTTCAAACGTGCCTCCCCTCTAAAAAACCTGCTCGGCAACTGCAGAAGTACATACACCATCAGTAAAAACTCCATGCCAGCATCTCCCTGAAGCATCCATGTACATACCACTCCCATGCATCATACCCTGTCTCCACTCCCCTTTATAATATGAGCCATCTGGCCATGCATACTTTCCCACCCCGTTGTAATGGTTGGCCAAAAATTCTCCTTTATAATAGCAACCGCTCGGAAAGGTTAAGGTACCAGTCCCGTACATCTTACCATCTAACCACTGACCATCGTAGATGGCCCCACTACAATCACGAAATATCCCAAGACCCTGCGGAATCACTGTCGGAGCGGAAGTTCCTCGCTCTAGACTATGTGTACTAGTGTTCAATTTTGACGCAGCTGTTGCAGAGAGACGACTTCCAGAAACTTGTTGCGTCAGATCAGTAGATGTATCCTTTTTGATATAGTGGCCTTCATATACGCTGCCATCTTGAAATGTAAATGATCCGGCACAAAATTCGCGCTCTTCCTCTTTTTTTTTCGGTGCCATGTGAACGAATTGAATTTAGTTGATTGCTTGCTAAATAAATGCATGGAAAGAAGGATAAAGTTTCCAAATACGTTAAGCTATCAAATATTATCGATAACAATAACACGCAATACGGATTAGCGATGAAAAGATCATAAGACAGACTAATCAAAGGGATTAGGATCAGTTTCAGCAAGCCCAGCAGCATAAAATTATTTTGCGCGGAAGCGGCTTATTGTTGAGGTGCTCATTGTAACACCCAACAAGTATTGTATAAGCTTCGGCGTAACCTCAGAATAAAACCCACAACAATAATAACGAAAACGGCATGAAACAAGAAAAAAGACAATGTATGCAAATGATAATACATCAAAAATATATTGGGCCATAGAAATACATGCAATGCAAATGCAGTTGAGTACACACCCTTGTTTATCATGAGAATCAGTGCTACAACACCGGAGATAATGATAATGGAGCAAAGTTTAGCTATGTTGACCGGGGGCACATTTTGTGCTACCAAGCTCACCACAAAGAGCGTAACATCAGCAAAAAAAAGTAATAACGGTATCAAAAGGGCAAAATTCGAAGGGAAAGGAATTAAAGTAGATATAAGTAGCTGAGAATCATTTTTTGAATATCTGTTGATTCTTGGAGAAGGCAATGAAGGGATATGGGAGTTAAAATTAGGAATGGTCATACCTTCAGAAAATAAATCCTTTGGGGGTGCTAGAGATATTACATTCATACTTTGACTTGGTTTCGGAGTATTGATCTTCGTGGCAACATATCTTGGGACCTTAAATTCATCTCCGTCTTCAAGCTTCATATCATAAAGAAGTATGGGCGTGTCCTGAGGGGTTGAGCTAGTAAGATCCATCAATGAAACCATAGAATTACTTTCAAGAAGTTGTCTTTGTCGAAATCTTCCAACAACACGCCATTGATTGGCATTATCTGTCATCATTCTATATCAGTGCAAAACGAAAAGACTGAAGCTTGTCTAGAATAATATAAATTTAACCGTTGGTACACAGGCATGACTGTATTCATTAAACTAATGGTAAAAGTATTAAAATATAATTCAACAAATAAATTCGGATAAGGAAACTAAACCCATATTGTGTAGTGTAATGTTAAGTAAATCAGTGTTAAATAAAACGAATTCAAATCATTAAAAAGGATGAAGGCATAGAGCAATTCCAAAATTAGACGCCAGTAGCAACAAAAGACACAGATGCTATTATTCAGTTAATACAACACACTGCGTGCGCACAGACACTCCAGCAGTTTTCTATATGTTTAATGCTAGTGTATATATATATATATTCACTATGCATATCTGTCATGCTTCATTTTACCCAATGCATCCTCAGGGTCATTGAAGTTGAAAAGAGGGAAAGTAGTATTTCACTATTATTCGAACCTAAACGAACTTGCTCTCCACCTTTTTCAGGAAAGAACTCTTAAACTGAAGTATTAACACAGTCATATTATCGGTTCCATAGTTTTCAGGTGTCATTGCTAGGCAAGTATTCATCATGCGTTCGCAAGCTAGCGATACATCCCCATGATCAGCTACTTCATTGCGTACAAACTCGACTGCTTCCTGATTGGATATAGTATCCCAGACACCGTCACAGGCTATAATAACAAACTCATCGAGTGGTGTAAGTTCGATATGCAGTACATCTGGAGCAACAGTAATTATTTGTTCTTCAGCTTTTAAGTTACTTTTTTTGAATGCAAAATCACCAAAGGCACGGCTTAGTGAAAGGACACCATTCACCCGACCGTTGTGTACATAGCCACCTGCCCTTTCAATGCGCTCTTTCTCTAATGGGTTTGTTGGCTTATGGTCGTCACTCAGTGGAATGGCGACGCCATCACGACACAAAACGGATCGTGAATCACCTGCGTTAGCACAGTAAAGATGGTTCTGAATAATTAATACACAATTTCCCGTACACCCACTCAACTCATTGGGCATAGCCCTATGCAATAACTCGTCCCCAAGCACAAATGCGTCCCTTAATGCTTTCTCGAAATCTCCACTGCGAAATGCGGCGGCTGTGGTGACCCACTCACGAATATGTGACGCACATGACTGAGCAAATTTGCTGCCACAATGTCCATCAAAAACAGCAGCAATAGCACCATCCTCATCATTCATCTTATCAGGCATTCCCAATAGTGAGAGATACATTGCGTGTGCATCCTCCATTGTACTTCTCCAACCCTGCATGCTACTTGCACCTGCGCGCAACTTATCATCCTCCATTAAAATGGAGTACTTGTCTCTAATAGGAGCTAAAAGGATGGATTGGGTACTAGTTCTAAGGCACATTGCGCCTAGGTTGTTCATTTGTGCACTACCTGTTAAAGAGGAATTAAAGAGGGAAATCTGATTAGAGCGAGTGCAAGCATTTAACCTTCAAAGACTTTAAAGCGAAAGAACACACAAATGTTTGGATATTAAACGCAACTTCCGTACTTTAAAAAAAGTCCTCGCAGTCGCTAACACCTTATCCACATAACATTGGTTTCTCGAAAAGCGATTTCAATGATATATGTATTATTGAATAGTTAATACTGTTAATTAATATGTTAATTTCGCGATAAAGTTACTTCTTTCCTGCTTTTCCTGCATTAAACTTGAAAAATATGATATCACCATCTTGAACTTCGTAATTGCGACCCTGCTGATGTTGTTTTCCTTCTTCTCTGCAGGCAGCTTCATTTTCAAGTCGATTAAAGTCCTCCCATTCAATAACCTCAGCACAAATAAATCCCTTCTCCATATCAGAATGAATCTTACCAGCTGCCTGTGGAGCTTTAGTACCACGTTGAATTGTCCAACACTTCACTTCATCGGGACCTGCTGTGAAATAATGAATTAAGTTAATAATGCTATAAGCAGTTTTAATGATCTTTGGCAACTGAGATTTGGTTTTCTTTTCCTCACAATACCTTGTAACCTCTTCTGGTGTCATGGTAAGAAACTGAGCTTCAAGCTCAGCAGAAAATGGTATCATGGGTTCAGCTGTTCGCTCATCAATCCAATCTTTTAGCTTCTTCAGCCACTTGTTGCGCTGGCGAACAAAATCGTTTTCAGACATATTAATCAAGAACATGGCTGGTTTAGCTGTTAAAAGTTGAATTGTATTCAAAAAATCAATTTCCTTCCCATTCCACTGACAACATCGAACTTGTTTACCCTCCTCTAGAAAAAGCTTGACCTTATGTAGAGTTTCGAGGTCCCCTTTTTTTGATTTGTCAAGCCCCCTGTTAACAATTGGAGTCAACTTATCAATCAAACCATTTACGATTTGCAAATCCTTCAGAACCAGTTCTGAAAAGATAATCTCTAAATCCCGAATGGGATCTAAATCACCCTCCACATGAGTAATTTCTACGTCATCGAAAACACGCACCATATGAATAATTCCATCACACGAGCTAATATGAGAGAGAAAGTTATTTCCAAGACCCTCGCCTCCACTGGCTCCTCGCACAAGTCCTGCAATATCACATATATGAACTTGAGCGGGAACGATGGATGCTGGCTTTTCAATTCGGACAAGCTTATCAAACCTCTCATCTGGTATATTGATGTCTGCTGTGTTGGGATCAATTGTACAAAATGGACGATTCTCAGCCGGCACGGACTTCTTCGAAAGCACGTTAAAAAATGTTGACTTACCTACATTGGGAAGGCCAACAATACCAACCTTTAGGTTGCTACCAGGCCGACCCAAAAGTATTGTCTTGTGATCAGCTTGTTTTTCATTCTTTTTAGCGGGCATTTGAATTGATGCACTTGAAGATGAAAAAATCAAAACTCAAAATACTAAACCACAGAGAAGAGATGAAATTCAATATATATGTATATATACATATATGACCGACTTTGGGCGTTCAATTTACGCAACAGTTCCAGATTCTAATTGTAACTATAAGCTTATCTATCATAATGCTTACAAAATGATATGATCAATTGGTGTTACACTTTCAGTGTGTTGAGCTCTTTGATCCTCAAACAAGGCATGGTGAGCACATCCACAACGCAATCCATTCATAATCTTCCTTAGATGGTCTAATTCGCGTTGTTTTTTTCTTATAACCAGATCGTTTTCCTTCAAAGCATCGATAAAAATATCAACATCATCTTCAGGGCACGTATAGCTCGGTTCACCCTCTATACAAGATAGGACATCTTTATCACCGCCTATGGTATTTATGTAAGTCAGAATTTCTTTATTACTATTTACCAACTGTTCAATATCAAGTTGAAGTTTTTCGACATCCTTATGTAACTGCTCAAAATCTATTACTCGATCATGGCTTGATGAAGGTTTCAAGTAATTCCTAATATTTTGGGAGGTTCTTGAAATCATGTAAACACCGGGCATTACCATATCACCCCATCCGTCTTCAGAAGCTCTCATTGCTTGTCAACTAGATTATTCGGTGGAATAAAGCTTTTTTTTTTGCTAATTTAAAAAAAAACAGGAAAACATTAAGTTGCTACTCACCTATACACAGTTAGGAACTAAACAGTAACTTTAAAAACAGCTATCATTCTCGTCCCAGTATGGATTTTGCTGGCAATTACTAAAATGCATAAACTATACGCACATTGGATATAAAGATTTAAGAAGTTTGTAATAGACGAATACTATAATTTAAACTTTCAAAAAGTCTAGTAGACCATAAAAGCTTTAAAATGCTCTGCCGAGTAGTACCTTTCCCGGAATATGTTGTCTTAAGGGAACAAGATGACTCAAGCAAAAGATTACCAACAAGCAGCTTTAATGTGTCAAAAAACGTATCGATATGAACAAATGAACTCTTTCCAGGGCCAATGGCCCTTAATGAAGAGAAGGGTGGAAATGAAAAGACATCACGGCACTCTATTCCATTCCCTTCAAGAATACATCCATTATTTTCTAAAGTGGAAGCCAGCCTATTTTGCATACATCTCCTCCTCACTAGAACAAAAACACCAAATGCATCCCTTTTTAATTTTATCTGAACTAAAGCTGGAGGTGAAAGAGAATTCTTCGACACAAATAAAAACTCATCTACGGTGTGAAAAAAGGATTCAGACATGTTTTTTCTAAGCTCAGATGTCTGAATCTTGCCAAGTCGCTCAAACCAATAAATTTTCTCGTTTAGGAGATGCTCCTTAATATCATCACTGATAGTTTTTTGAACAAAAATCACTTTGACCTTTATCTTTATGAGAAGGATTATGAAATTCGACGTATTATTACACTGATGAATAGAAGGAAAAATCACAGCCTTCATTGTTTTCCCGTAATATTTACGCATCCAGCATGATGTATTATTGGCAAGCACCTGGAACTCAAGTTGGAATGACGGACGAATTGAAAGTGTTTGCTTATCTAGCACTGACCGCTGGTAATTTGGCACTTCATTTAAGCCAAAAATTATTCCATCAGCTTTCGACCCTCTGTTAAAAGTGATATCTGAGCTCAACGGATCGTTTGCTTCCATGGAAGTGTCTAGATGAAAAAGGCGATCCTGAATTGAAGTACAACAATTCATGGGAAAACCTATCAAATGGAAACTAAAACTATGACATCTGATCTTATATTGCTCCGCCCAAAGTAGTAGCTCCTCTGTGGAACCAAACATCTCCAGAAGAAAAATAACACAACATAAGTGCACAATCTGATCAAGGCTCTGCTTTTTACATGCAGTTAATTCAAGCGAAAGAAGCAATACACGAGACAAATGGAAATCGCCGGAATCCGCAATATTTTCGATAAGACACTCCAATGACTTAACTTCACTCTCAGAAAACAAGGAATAGACTTTCCTTCCTCGAAGGCAGCAAAGACAAAATGCTATCAACAACCTACCCACGCCCCCGTGTCGCATACTTCCTTATAATTGGATTTCTAATGAAATAAGTATATAGATGACGGAAATAAAACAGAGAGAAGACAGACTCAAAAGAAGAAAAGCCAGAAGGAGACTGGTCGAAAATCCACCCAAACGGCTAGGCCACAAGGGGTGCGAGGCCCTAAGGGGGGGGGGGGGGGCGGTAAAAAATCAGCCGGCCCCCGCGTGGGGAAAAAAATTCCCCAACACCAGAAAACCAAAACGGGGAAACTTTGAAAAACACCACTGAAAAAAAGAACTACTTATAAAAATGTTAAAATAAGCTATATTAAGCAACAAAAATGAAAGAGATTCAAACCATATCCGCAATCTTAGACAGCAAAACTTAAAAACCTGATAACCCTTTACACCAAGGCAATAAAGTAAATTTAATCTATTTCGATAAATTTAAAACTTAGAAAAAATGTTTATCAATAACTTAGAGACAAATAGCGCATCAATATCATTAAATTATATATCATAGTAGAATAAATGTTACCCTTTTGGCCCCCGACCATAAACATATGCATCTAATTAAATATCAATTTTAAAAAATGAAATGCCTGATAAATAGATATTCTAATAAAAAATATGAAACTAAATTAAAATTGCATTTAGTAATGATATTAGAGAAACAAAATTGTTTTATAGCAACATTACTTCAGAAATTATTACGATAAGGCGTATCGATTGGATTTTAGTTATCCACAACCTTCTATTTTATCTATTTAGATGTGGGGTAATTAATTTCTGATTAAATATAAAAATGGAAACTGTGGTAACTCGAATTTTTGGAATAAAATTATAGGCCATGTGGGTGATAGTAAAAATAATAGCCACGAAGGGTTTAAATATTTAAAAAGTCTAACAGAGTATAGCTCAGACATAATGATTTTAAATTATAAATTTATTCTTTAAAATACAATTTTGAATATAATTAATGATAAAGTTCAACGCAAACAACAAAAATCGATTGGGAAATTCCACGAGGCCACAGGGATAAATTAATAAATCATATAGATATTCCATTATTATTTATGTTTTATTACGTAAAAAGAATATATAGCTCTTGTTTTACGGTAAAATAAATTATTAGCGTATGATTAAAGATACCATATGCCCAACTTACTTTCGCGCCATTTCCCGCCCAAAGGTGTTTTTATAGTGGATAGGATTTGCTGGTGCGGCCCACCCGCCCTAACTATCGTAGAATAAACCCCCCACACCCAAACACATTATTATGTTAATTTTAGTAAAATTTCCTGCCTAAGGCAATGGCACTTAATACATATTAATAATCTATCATTTATATTACTTTATTATTATTTGGAGTTTTTATCGCACTAAAGTAATAATTTTCTTAATTTCAGAATAGCTAGTTGCAATTAAAGAATACTATGGGTATTTTTACCTGAATTATAGATAAAATAATTATATATCTTAGATTAATGGGGGTATTTGCATAAATTAGCCATTGCGTATGTTTTTTTCATTGCGCCTGGTGTTGGATTAGTTTTTTTTATTATTGTTATGAATACTCCATTGGCTCTGGAAATGGACACCGCATAGGTTAGGGATTTTTAATTTAATTGTCCTTTTGTATATTTAGTATATCCACTTTAAATTGTTTATATTATTATTATAGTCAATATCCTTTTCTTTTTGTAAATATCCCCGTGCGAGCGTATAAAATGAATCATATTTGTGGAATTTTTTTTTTCAATAGCCTAGTAGATGGATACTATATAATTAATACATTTTATTATTAATTGATATATATTTTTTATTGTGATGCTTTATTTTATGCGCTATTGGCAATTTTCTGTCAAGTTTTGATTGAATAGACATGTGTCTAAGTGCCCTTGTGCGGCGTCTCGCCCCCCCAGGCGGGGGGAGCAGCGGCTAAATCACCAGATGGTTTGAGATTAACTTACTTTATCTCTCATTTAATTTTTTTTATGTTATGATAAAACTTGATGATATTTTGAATTAAGAAATTATCAAGGAACGTGGCTTTGTCTTCCAGTTTTTTGGGTTCAGTTTTTCGCCCGGCGGGGGATTTGAAATGACCGCAATTTATTCTAAATGGGTGGGTGTGATTAAAGTTTTTTTTTAGTTTATATCGCCCCTATGAGTATTTTTGTTTTAATCGGGCGCCGCTACTATTTATTTAATATGGTTAAAATTGGCATATGGCTCGAAAAAAAAAATGGGCCCCCATCACCTTATGAAAGCTATTAGGCCCTTGGGGCAGTTTACCGGGTGTTTTGATTGAATTTTATCTAAGGGTTTATGGATCGTTATGGGGTGCAGTTGAAATGTGATGTCTTCAACTTGTGATATAGTTATCGGAATTCAGATCTTTCAGGTTAGTGTCCTGCTACTGGATGAAGTGAACTTGATTTTCTTAGGGTTGCATCATCAAGGTCTGTCGGTTGTATGTTTGATAGCTCCAATCTCCTATATTGGTGTCCTCATTGGTTAGAAGTCTACAACGATGAGATCGTAGGGGACGATGTTCACTCGTTTTATGCAGTGTTGATTTGACTCAAAATGAGCTCTACAACCAGGATTATGGTTTAGAAAAACTTAATGATCTAAATCTATACACAAATGAGTGGAAGATTTAGAATTCGTTTTAAATAGGAATAATGTGCTGTCTTTTTCCCCTACTACTGGAATTACACCCTGAGTAATGTAGATTCCGCAACAGATTGCAAGGAGGGACATTATATAGAAGTTGGAGTATTGAACAGCCCTTTTTAATCGATGCGATTTCAAAATACCTGATCTCAGTTTTAATTTCTTGCCTTCCTCAAACATATTAAGCCTAATATATCTAACACCTTGTCAATGGTTGTTTAAGTATTTTTCAAAGCCTGATGCTACAAAAATATGATAATAGAAGCAGTTAGTCTTGTAACATTGTGCAAAACTTGAGATGTCTGTGGGAATATTTATGCAGACTTATATCAATGATTTAAAGTCCGTTTATAGGAATCATTCCTATTCGTCTGTAATAGTTCGGAAAAAGGTTGCTTATTTTTATTGCATAGTAATTGCATCCTCTCCTTATTGAAAGCATACTGAGAAAGGTATAAGCTGTATATCAAACAACATCGTGAAATCTGAGTCAACAGTGGGAAATTAATGCTCTTATATTTCCACCCTTAGGTCTGTTTCAATGTGTATCATTTTTTGTCATTGTTTTATTTTTTTTATTATTATATTCATATATTACTGCTCAATAATCTGTGTTAATATTTCCACTAGGTGAGAAGAGTTATTGGCTTCTGCGCTTACTCTGTTACTTGTTCATTGGATTCAGTTTATTTTAATCAAAATACATCAGTTGACCATTGCATTTTATGAGAGCTTATCCTGTCTATCACACAATGAAATAAAGATGACACTTTTTGATCGAAATGTTTGTTATTTTCTAACACTTTTTTGAAAAATGAAAGTGCATACACAATGTTCTACACTATTGTATGCAACCTAAAAATCATTAAAATGATTTTATTTTTATCATGACTTAGATGTATAACTAGATGCATGTAATACTCGAATGCTAATTCTCTCAAAGCATAGCGAATTATGAAGACAGTGATTAGATATGCCATTGATTCAACGTTTAATGGTATGAGACGAAAAGTGTTACCTTGAAGACTCGCACTTTGATATAAGTACAGTTATAAAATACTTTTATTCTTGGTAATGCTAATATGATGTATCTTTTATTGTTGTAGTTCTGCTGGTGCAATTGCTATGGGCTACATTAGAGATGACAAGTATATTTTTTTAAATCCTTTATAGTTGTACTCCAGATATATTTTCCCGCATCACATGCAGTTACGGTGGAAAAATTTGATTTACTTTATTGTATTACTCTAAAGCATTTCTGTAAAAAGCTCATTATACTGCTTATTCAACTGCTATTACAAGATTTCCTTTATATGTATTCCATTTTTTTCCCATATCCCCCAGTGAATCAAACGACATATCAAGTGGAGAATGTCTAATGAGTTATCGTTGGATCCCTCAAAATGGATTTATACTATTGAGAGTACGAAGGAAAAATGTTTAACTTCTGCAGTGTCTGCTAAGAATGTTAAACATGTGCTTTCTACAGCAACAATTCGCTCTCCCCAAAGAAATTTACTGACAGCTATACTTCCCTTTATTCAAGTCATGCTCAACAGTGTCCCGGGAACGTCAATCCTTACTTCACTTGTTAAGTATGGCACAACTAAGACAGTTGACGTGATTGCAAAGGAAGCTGCGGGGATTTACAGTGCACATTTGTTATTCATCAAGCCCATTGAATACAATTTGTCAACATCTCTTAGTGAATTGTTAGATGCACTTGTGTATCGTGGAGACTGCAAGGGAGATCACCGCAAGGGCATACTGAAGAATCTAAAATCATGTGATTTAAAACATTTGTTCGGATCGACATTAACTCTGGTAGCAGCTGGCCGTCTATTTTCAATTGATCATGAGTTTGCAAATTTTGTTGTAGATGATGCGAAAGCGAAGTTAGCCATTTGTCGAGCCGCTAGGGAAAAGGAGACAAAATTAGCAGCGTTGCGCTGTTGTGAACTAATTATCGATGAGAGCAGAAGCAGCACTACAAACGACGAAAGCTCTTCAATGATTGGTCCATTGTTTCTGTTTAATGTTTTCAAGGATTCCTTAGGCAGTTCTACTTCAAGGCCTCATGTTGAGTTCATCGAACTATTAACTCGGCATTTGTCACCACAAATAGTTTCTGAAATAGGTGAGCTGCTACAACGATGGCCAGATATTTACGAGCTCTCAAAGAAAGATTCGTACACTATAGTTATTTCAAATATTTTGGAGCGCGGATTTAGTGAAGAATCATGCATTACCCTCCTCGGAATAATTTTTAAATACATTGAGGATATTGATAATCGATTAAACTCCACCAAAACAGCTAATTGGAGGCTTTTGGCTGCTGTCACAAGGTTCTCATCTGCAGTCAGTTTACTTGAAAAGCGAATGGGTACTCCGATTTACCCAAGGCTTCGTGCAGCAAAAGCACGCTATGAATCCGCTACAATCCCGAAAGCTGAGGTTACTCGAAAAAATATACTAGAAAAGTTAAAAAAATTAAGAGGCAAGGATGTGGTTAAGCGATCCCGAGAATAAAGATAAATGTTGATGGTAGAAATGTGAGAAGCATTTCTAGATTAAGTAAAGCCTATTTAATTCTAATTGCATACGATTAATAATTTTCTGTTTTAAATTACAATTCGCGACATATTTTTTTTAACTAAAAAAGCATCAGCTTAAGAGCAGAAGTTACATAGAAAGTAGTGTCTTGCCTTTGGATTACCTGTTTTCCCTTTTTACTCTTAGCCTTTTCACTGGGGATGTAAGACATCGGGTAAGGAAATGAATAGATTAGTAACCTCATTAGTTTTACGAGATAAAGGTGCATTTAATTTAGCACGACGTTACAGCATCCTCGAACACAAAACTAAAGGATCCTCATACATGATTCACTTAGATATTTATGCTCGACGAGATCCCCAGCTTGCCCCATATCTTTTCCGAGAAATAGACATAGAATATAAGAGGAAGTGTCGAAAGGTGATTTTTTTATTCTGGCTTGTTACCCTTACCCTAGTTATTGCGCTGCAAACCCGTCTCCAGGGCGAAACCTTACACTATATGCATTCGTATGCATGCCGCATAAGAGCAGAACACGCCTCAAAGGATGAGGATAATATTCAGCGTCGCAAAGCATTTGTCTGCTTGATGAATGTGATAAAGGATGCTTTCAACCGTGACCAAAAATGGACCAAGGCAGATGAGGCAAAGGCATTTAAATGTCTTGAAAAGTAACATTTTACCGTTGAGAAATGCTATTTTTATATAATTATTGGCTACATTCGACAATGATAGACCTGTATCCCAAATTATGAGGGCGATTGAGTCGATTCTCATTCTTTATTGCATAGTAATGAAATATTTTATCACTGTCTGTTAAGATAATTTGTCACTTTATGTAAAAACAAGAACAGCTAATGCTACGCATTATTGGCATCGATTTTTCATTCAGTTTCTCACGAATTGATCTAAAGCTTCTCTGTTTTTTTTTCTTTGTGTTTTTAAGTTCTTGATTTCATAATGCTCTACGAACTTTTTGTACTTGTTGCAACTCTAGCTTCAACTTTTATGGCTGCGGATACAACTGCGCATATTTCAAATATCAAACCTGAGACCGCATCCAAAATATTATTATATATTTGGATTGTTGCTTTAGTCTTAACGTTTCTGGACGGTGACTGGATGAGCACTTTGGGATGTGTCCATGCATTCTTTTACCTTGTCTGCGCACTCTTAGCATACCTGTCTCCTGATGAAGATAATATCAAAAGGGATTACATTCGAATCCCGTTGACTATGTTCGTTCCGACGTTTCTCATCTTTTATATTGTACATTATTATGCATGATTTGAAGAGTGATCTGGGTGGAATCACATGTAGCCGCATTTTATCCGCATGCTATAACATCGGTACAATAGTTGCAAAATATTATTACATTTGAACCTTCGTAATTCATAGAATCGTCTAAATATTTGCTTTTTTATCTACCCATATAGAGCATATTTGATCATTTGCTGAATTTTTGCGTCTTTTCAGGATACGTATAGTGTTTATTAGATTGATCAATATGACTTTTTTATTCTTCCTGTGCCTTTTTTTTTCTCGTGCTAAGTTGAGCGCCAGTAGCATTGAAAAATTCTACAAAATATAAGGCATCTCTTTCCCTAATGAATGTAACTGCAGTAACGGCGATTCGTCAGCAATCAGATGATTTAAGGGACGAATTAAAGGACTTGGATCAATGGGTGAATGAAATGGAGAAGCTTGAGGAATCTAAAAAGTGCCGTAAAGCGACTACTTTCTCGGTCGAAGCCGAGGTCCCTATCCGTGGTACCGTTCCCTCTATAAAACAGGCGCTTGCTGATTTGGCGCGCAAAGGAGGTAAGCAGCTATCCCCTGAGCAAGACCCAATTCACATTCAGAAGGAAAAGGGCAATGAATATTTTCGTATCGGTAAAAACAAGGATGCCATAGACTCATATACCGTAGGAATAGAGTTGGATCCGAAGGGCGACATAGCGCACATTCTTTATGCAAATCGAGCCATGTGTTGGATTAGGGAGAAGCAATGGGAGAAGGCAGAAAAGGATGCAACAGTTTGCATACAAATGAACCGAAGTTATGTCAAAGGTTATTTTCGACGTGCAGTAGCTCGTAAAAATCTACATGACTTCAAGGGAGCTCGTTCCGATTTGGAATCCGTATTAGCGCTTGTACCAAATGACACTTCCGCGCTTGAGGAGCTCAATGTAGTGACGAAAATGTTGCAGTCTGAGCGTGAAAAGACTGCAGCCCCTACAGCAACGAGAAAACGTATTGCCATTGAGGAAGTCGACGATAGTGATGCGGAGCCATCGGAGTTTATCGAGCCTTCGGAGGAAGAGAAGCAACGGAAAGAGCAAGTCAAGGAAAATATGGAAGAGCTAGAACGTATTATTCGGAATGATGAACGTAATCGGTTAGAGGCTACTTTGAAATTGGAAAAAGAGATGGAGACAAAACGTCGTCAAAGCACACGAGTTGAGGTTCTAGAGGCAGAAGATGAAATCAATTACGCTCACAAATCACCCGGGGCAGTCAAAAATTCACTTAACAACGTGTCCGATGTGACAACCCATGTAGACGAAAAACTCGGCCTACCACCACCCCAAGCTAAGGATAACGAAGCTAAAATTAACATATCTTCTGCCGCAAAGCAAGATAAACAGCCTCGTACTGTGCATCCGCGCCCAAGATTAACAAAGGAATCGCTTAAAAGCCCCAAATCATTTATTGAGTTCGAGAAAATATTTTCAGAGATTGAATCTGATGAAGAACTTAGGGATCATTTTGTAAGTTCTATAAATCCGGCGTTATTTTCCTCCCTTTTTGGAAGCAACATGACACCTGAAATCTTTATCGGACTTTTGCGCTCAATAAGACGCTTTCCTGGATCTACAGTTCTACAGTACCTCAAGGGGTTGTGTCGTGTCAATCGCATAGAAGACATCGCTTTGTTTTTGAATACTGAGGAGAAGAAGCTGGTCGATGATGTTTTGTGCCTACTTAAGAATTTTGGTGTTCCTGAAAAGGAAGTCATACTAATTCAACGCAAGTTAAAGCCTTTCTAAGAGTTATAATCATTATAATAAAAAAATACAATGTATAGTTTCTGCCATACTTTTCCATTATTAGCCAAATCTTATCTAGTTGCATAAGACTTGTTGGCATTTTGATTATTTACTATATTAAACCTATATTGTTATTGTCCTTTCCCTTTAATCAACTATTGCATTAGCCCTTTTCCAGAATCTACTTCTTTTTTGACCCTATGGGTATTTCTAATACGTATTTCTAACGTTTCATGTGGGTGCACTACTACTTTTTGATTTCTTAAATTATCTATTGCGGTGTTTCTTCGCTAGAAAAGATTGGAAAAGAGCTAGGATACACAATAAAACAAACCTAAATTTTAAAGGGATAAAATGGTCGCAGAAACAAAGTACTACGACGCCCTTGGAGTGTCTCCCACGGCAACCGAAGATGAAATCAAGCGTGCTTACCGTAAGCTCGCGTTGAAGTACCACCCAGACAAAAATAAGGAGCCTGGGGCGCAGGAAAAATTCAAAGAAGTATCTGTAGCCTATGAGTGTTTGTCAGATCCAGAGAAGCGGAAATTATATGACCAGTTTGGTGACAAGGGTGAGGGGATGGAAAGTGGCATCGACCCTAGCGACATCTTCGCCAGTTTCTTTGGCGGTGGTACCCGATCACGCGGCGAGCCGAAGCCAAAGGACATTATCCATGAATTACCTGTGTCGCTGGATGCCTTTTACACCGGCAAAACAGTTAAGCTTGCTATTACGCGCGACCGTCTGTGCACTAAGTGTTCTGGCACTGGCTCTAAGATCCCTAACGCAAGCATTAAATGCCGAGAGTGTAATGGGCGCGGTGTACGTATGATAACTCGGCAAATCGGACCTGGTTTTATCCAACAGATGCAGGTAACCTGCCCAGCATGTCAAGGCAAAGGAACCAGCCTGAAGGAGGAAGATAAATGTGAGGTGTGCAGGGGTCAGCAAACCATCAAGGATAAGAAGATTTTTGAAGTTGTTGTGGATAAAGGTATGCATCGCGGGGATAGCGTCACATTCCGTGGTGAAGGTGATCAGATTCCCGATGTGAGGCTCTCTGGAGACATTATAATCATTTTTGAGCAGAAACCCCACCCTACGTTCATTCGCAAGGGTAATCACCTTTTCATTGAGCGCTCCATTTCACTTGCTGAAGCCCTTACTGGCTTTTCCTTCAATATTACACACTTGGATAATCGTAAATTAAAGATTCAATCGCCAGAAGGTATGGTGGTAGATCCTGCGAACATGTACAGTGTTCACCGTGAGGGTATGCCGGTACCTAACACTGGTGGGGTTGAAAAAGGTGACCTCGTAATAAAGTTCAACGTTGTCTTCCCTAAGAAAATGGAACAGAGCTTAATTCCAAATCTGCGCAGTACTCTTGGCTACCCACATCAACCAAAATCAGACCATGACTCAGAAATGTGCATCTTGCAAGAGACGAAGATTGATCTTGAAAAGGAAAGCCGCCGTAACGCTTACGATGATGACGGTGATGATAACAGACCTCGTGGACACACTACCACATGCGCGCAGCAGTAAGGCACATGAACCTATGACAGACAGAGTTGAGAAAGTTAAATAATTTAGAAGGATATGCATTTTACACAGATGAGAAACACTTTCAGTAAGAATTTTTTTGCCATATTAGATAAATGTATATTCCTTTTAAATCTGCATAACTCCAAACTTCAAGGATCGTCCGCGTATTATTATTATCACTATTATTATTATTATTATTATTTTTATTATTATTATTATTATTGTTATTACTATTAAGTTTTTAAATACAATATATTTAATCCCGTAATTATTATTATCAATATGTTAAGCATTCTCAGTAATAGCAGGGGAAAAGGTACAGTGTAGGGTGCCAGAAAGAGGTGAGCAAGATGTATGCATGCTTCATTCTTTCGTCGTGTTGGATTTGATTGCAAACTCTGGCATGCACGAAAAGCTGTATAAACTAAGCAGTGATATTGTAAGTTTTTAAAATATAAGTAAGTATCTCCTTAAGCAGCACTGCTTTATGGTCAATTGTTGATAAATATTTTTCATAAGTATTGCAAATAACATCGTCGCATTGCATTATTGTATTTCGATGTATTTAGTCTATATGTCATTTTTTCCCTTCATTTTCTGTGTTTAATTTTAATAATACTCAGGACATATAATAATCATCTCTGAAAATGTCGTTGCCCTTCCTTATGCATCGGCCGCTTGATGGCCCCGTATTAGGCGTCTCCAATCGCCTAAACATGCGAAACGGCAGAACGATCCCACAGTTGGGACTTGGCACGTATCGAATGGTTCAGAGTGAGGCTGAAACTGTGATTGGTTACGCCATCGGCTGTGGGTTTCGCCATATTGATTGTGCTAAAGTCTACATGAATCAAAAGGAAATCGGGGTTGCGTTACAGAAATGCTTCAAAAATAGGCTTGTTAAACGAGAAGATATGTTTATAACGTCCAAGTTGTGGCCCACGGATCAACATCCTGATAGTGTGGAATCAGCCTGCCGTGAAACATTGAGAGACCTGCAGCTAGACTATCTGGATATGTACCTTATACACTGGCCGGTATGCTGGAGACACTCCTCCAAGTTTGAGACAGAGGATGATAAATATCCCAAAAATTTAGATGGGTCTCCAGCTGTAGTCGAAAATGTGAGTCTTTCAGATACATGGAAAGCAATGAGTGAATTGGTAGATAAGGGCATCGTACATTCTATTGGGTTGTCAAATTGTAATGCGATGCATCTGAAGGAAGTAATGGCGCAGGGCTCACTTAACGCACCTGTTCTCAATCAAATAGAGCTCCATCCTGCGCTGGTTAACGATAAATTGATTACCTGCCACCAGAAGAATGGTCTGCTTACAGCTGCGTACTGCCCACTCGGCATGCCAACGCAGACTACTCCCCCAGAATTTACTCCCCTAACGAATGAAAAGACAATTATGATGCTCGCGGAGCAGTGTGGATATTCACCCCAGCGACTGTTGCTTAATTGGAATTTGGATCGAAACAATGTTGTAATTGTTAACTCAAGTAAAAAAGAGCATATTAAGTCTAATTCCATGGCAGCAAAATTTGCTCTTAGTGGTCCTGCGCGAGTTATTTTGGATGGATACCAAGAAGTGGTGGCGAGTTTTCGTGTTTTGAATCCAGAAAATTTTAGACAACTCGGGAAACCATTCTTTCCGTAGCTCATAACTATCCCATAAAACACTTAAAAAAGATTATGTTGCTTGAAAATGATATAGGGAAATATACTTCCGTACCAGCAAAACTCAAGTGATGGTGCACTGCTTCATGTGCGGTATCCTCTAATCGGCTTGTTACGGCTATGACAAAAAGCAAAACAGACACTATTTAAGGACTTTACAGTACAAATATATGCATCTACATAAATGCAAACCTGCGTCTTCCTCATTTTTCCTAGCTGTTCCTTAGTTTTGTTTTCTTCATGAATATATTCATTCTAGCAATTGTTTGAATTAAGGCCATGAACACCAGGAAACCAGTACTGAACAAGGTGACAGATTTACATGAGGCCGCAGAAATGATCTTGAATTGGTTTGAAAAAGAAAATAAACCCGCCACTGTACAATCCCTCACAGACGCGCTTGGAAGTTGTGCAGCAAAAACTCTCATCCAAAAGACACTGGAGAATCTCTCAGAACAGGGGAAGCTTCGGACGAAGGACCTCAAGAAGGTTAGGCTTTTTTTCCTGAATATGGACGCATATAACATACGCATCTCTGGGTTGATGGATACAAAAAATGAAGTGACTGAAACCATCACTGAAACTGAACATAACACTGAATGCATTGAGGAAAAGAATCAACTGATCGAGGACATCTTAAGTGTGTCGCGCTTAATCCAAGAAAAGGAACAACTTCTGACGCAATTGAAACAAAGTCTAGCCGTGTCTGAGCGTAAAGAAAAGCTTTCCCTCGCATTGGCTGAAGTAGATGCCATGGAGAAACAACTTTTAGAGGCAAGGGAGAACGCTCAGTTGGGTGATGTCTCCTCTTGTAAGGGTGACTACGCCGATGATAGCATGCGGCGCATTGTGAGGCGCTACCAAAACGCTCGTCTTCTTTGGCGTGAAAGGAAAGAATATGTAGAGCGCATAGTGGACGGGGTTCTGGGTGACGGATGCTCAGCACGTGAGCTAGCTGATACTTTTGGTATTATATCGGACGCTCAAGCAGGGGTATCTTTATCTCAGTCTGCTGTGAATCTTCACCGTTCGTTTCCAAGTATTTAAATATAATTCCCCTTTTTCCCACTAACAGACTTTTTTTCCGATCATTTTTACACAATTGGGTGTTTGTTCTAAGCTTCTATTAATTCCTTTTCTGCTAATCATTTTTTCTCATTATATTATTACTGTTTCCTCGAAATTATACTATATGACTTATATTGTTTAATATCCATGGCTGATTGCCGTGCATTGCAGTAAATTTAGGAATACTTTGCGCTTTACTTGAAGGCTAATAATGAAAAATTATTTCCTACCTGCTTAAAATTATATGTGCGTATAATCGAAACAGTGATAAAGCTAAACTAATAGAATTTACAAGAGCACCACGTTAAATACCACTACTGAAAGTCTTTGGTATTCTGATGGTGATGATTTGCTCTGGAATTTGTTTCTTTGGTGCAGAACGGCTTTATCGCTTTTTAAAAATTTTCTTGTAATTAAATAGTTTCCCTTTGTGATTATGTGAACTTAACCCCGATAAGATTATAGAACAAACTAAGTTCATTGATTTTAATGGTACACTAATAGTCTGTGTAGAATTGCCAGGCAACATACGAGGTCATGAGCAATGAAATTTGGGAAGACATTGAACCAAGAATCATTCCCTTCCCACGTCGACTTCTAGAAAGGTACTGAATCCAAAACCAAGGTAGAATTTCAAAATATACGGAGAATCGTTGCAGATGTCGTCGAAAGCGCCTCATTTTTTCTTTCGATAATCGTAATGTTAAGAAAGGCGAAAGAAATTAGCAAAATTCTTATTAACAACATCTACGTTTCGTTTGACTCAGATCTGATGATTTTATGGCTGATCATTGTACTGAATACTGCGATATGGATGGAAGCTACACCTCACAGCCGATATTTCTAGTTACAGCATGTTGAATCGAATTAATGATTCCACAATTGCTGCAATTACATACACATAACAACATCCTGCTGTGGTAACACATGTATTGCTACTACCGCTGTATTCTTTACTGAGCCTGAATTTGCTTACACACACTCACCTACACTGCCACTGATTCTTTTTCCTGTTCACAATAAGCATTGTATAAAGGCCGAAATTTTCCCTCGTGTTGTTTTTGAAGTGCAATCTCGTGTACAAAGTCTGAGCGAAGAAATGATGAATGTACTAGAGGTTATCGTTAGGGATAGTACTTTACCACTGGAATGAAGACTATTTTTTCACAGCACCAACTGCAGGGGCGCTGGTAGTGATACAAAAGCATTAGCTTGTAAAACGCATATTTCCGCTTAAGATGTCTAAATGAAGGAATGGATCCCTGGGTGGCTCAGGTATTACCGTTTGTTTTCAAGTTCATCCCATTGAATGATGATGATAAACAACGGTTATTCAGCGCTTTGCTATCGTTCCATATAAGCAAGGATTATCTAAGAACACATCAATGGTTCCCACAGGTCACACCATTAGAATTTTGTAGTTTTTTTAAATCCGTAGATAGTGATCCTAGTTTAGAGGTAGACAAAGATACCTTAATAGCTGTTAAGGGTGCGGCATCAGACGTATTCTCAGGGTAGTTATTCAGCCCATTATCTACGAAGAGGAATGAATTTTGTAACCCGCATGTTTCAATAATAGAAGGTATTCCTCTACAAAACGATTGCGTAAACTCGCTTGATAACAGCGGAAGAGTGAAAAATTGTGATTCTCCAGTCCAAGCATAGGTACTATTTATGGCGTTTTCAGACAAAATGGTAAGAAGTCATGATATTTACAGTATGGTCTTGATTAAAGGGCTAAGGCTAACATCGTCTACTTTGATAGACTCTTCTCGAAGGATGGATCGCTATCGCTGCTACCACCAGTTATAGGTCACACATCACATGCTGCTGCAGTTCTGTTATAGGGTATGACACCCACAGGAGCATCTGTCGATTTTCTCTGCAAAGGACTTTTTCTTAGACGCAATGACAGGGCATTATCCACATCTTCAGAATCGTATGAAGACAAATAATCCTTAAGATATCATTTTCACTTTTTTAGAGCATATTCGTTGTCCTTTATTTTCGGACCACGATATAGCCACTAGTTGTAATTAAAATGCATATTGATTAATGATGGATGCAATCATAGGGTGATATATTTTCTCAAGAAGCAGTCTCAGCAAAAAGTAGTACATTGCCTTTATTACTAATTTTGACCTTTTGTTGTTACCTTTTGATGTGCCGTTTGGGTTTAACGATTTGTGTTCTCCCTTTTTAAAAATCTCTGAATTCCCCGAAAATGGTAGAAAAAGTAACAAGATGTCATGGGATGTAAGCGGCAAGGTAGGCGTTATTACTGGTGCATCATGTTCTCTTGGAAGAGAAATAGTTAATCGTCTTGCTTTGAGGCATCACATGAAACTTGCCTGTGTGTCGCGAAATCCATTCGCCACACCACTGCCAGTGAATTGCAATGCGTTCCGGGCTGATATTACTCAGAGCAATGATTGCAACAATCTTTTTAAGTCTATACAAGAACAACTTGGAGACGTATCAGTGGTTGTAAACTGCGCCGGTATTACTTTAAACAAACTTTTTCTTCTCAACACTGACAGAGATTATGACCTCGTCATCAAAACCAATCTAATAGGTAGCCTCAACGTGACACGAGCTGCGCTACGCTACGGGGGCTTACTCAAAATGCAGGATTGCAGCGTTCTTTTCGTGGGATCTGTTGTTGGCGTTACTGGAAATGAAGGTCAAGTGTTGTACAGTGCCACCAAAGCCGCACTCCTTGGGGCTGCCAAATCACTGGGAAAGGAATACGGTTCCAAGAACATTCGGTTTAACGTGGTTGCTCCAGGGCTACTGGAAGGTGAAGGAATGAGTCGCACGCTGACGGAGGCGCAGTGTGAGGCCTGGCGCAGAGCCTCCCCGTTAGGAAGACTGGCAACGGCTAGTGAAGTGTCGGATGTTGTGGTCAGCACCATTTTGTCACCTTACATCACAGGACAAACAATTATAGTGGATGGTGGGATATCTCTCTAACAATGATGCCGGAAACCCTTGAGATATGGCATGGCGAAGAAATAGCTTTAGGAGAATTATCTAGATATCTTGCATGAAATAGAAGCCTACAACTGAGCATTTTACAATCTAATTGCTTATTAGTCAAGCCTTATCAAGGGATTACTTTCCATGAGCCTAGCGGAAATCTGGAAGTGGATGAAACAATGTTTATATGCCCACCAGAATCTAATGAGTGGTGTCTTGGACGAACCATAAGTTACCATGATTTGCCATGCAAACAAATACATGCCCCTTATTCGAGCAAAGAAAGGGATGAACATCATTGCATGTCAATTATTTATTTACTGGATAAATTTTATTCTCGATGGCTTCTGTAGTATAGTAAATGGATACGATACTAATCCAGTCTAGTGATTCTAGTCAACGATGCTATTCTTGTTGGCATAAAATTTAATTCAAAGAAACTATGATAGCGTTTCCGAGGCATGTATACGTTATTCTCTAATTAGTAAATGAGCTTGGTAGTGTGAAGCAACCCCAAAATGCTTTCATGTTCCAGACAAAATACTTATTCTTAAGTTTAAGATACTGGGTTTGATGAGAATTGAATACAGCATGAGAGTTAAGTTGTGATGTACGGTGCCGTGAGATAATTCCGTTGGAGGGGAGCGCTTTACAACTGGGCAAAGGAATTACAAGCCAAGAACAAACCCATAGCTGCTTTTTCGAAGGGTAATGTTCTTTTTTAACAATTGAAAGAATTTCACTGAAGTGTTATGTAGTGCGAGAAGCAGTATTAGCGCACTGTCAACATAACAGTTTGTGAAGCAAAGACTAGAGAATACGTAGCAAGTATTTCAGGGCATTGGAGCGACATTTATTTTTCAGGATATCGTCATCCGACGTTCAAAAGAGGTTTCACCATGCTCGGCAAATTTGCTTGTTTTATATGCTGTTAGCCAGAAACCTGCATGATTACGCATAATTCTGGTGTGGCTCCAACATGGTATGTCTAAGCCTCAAAACTAATAGAACCCATGACATACCATGACTAAACTAAATATAATGTGTGCCACACATTTTAGCGTTAATACGAGTTTCAAATGTTTACTACGTTCAATTAGTGCTAGTTTTTCCTATTTTCCTTCTTACTGGAAACGAAGCAACGATTTTCCATCCTAAGGTATCGTGATTCAAGAGGTGCTAATGAAGTTTATCGACAAATACGTAAAAGATCATAATCCATTGGGGTATGGCACCGGTGGAAAAATTTTCCGATGTGTAAATAAAGAATCTAATGAGACCTCTGTAGTCAAGGTGTATGACAAGACCCGATTGAACGAACGACGCATAGACTTGAGTCTAGAGGAGGCACGCATTGGCTTGAGCCTTCCTGTGCATCCTAATTTAGTGCATGTGCTTGATGTGTTTGATGAAACAGATGCAGTTATGATTGTGATGGAGTATATTCCAGGTGGGACGCTATATCAACATCAGATTGAGATTGGCTCTATCCGAGAGGTGTGCGCAGCTCGGATGTTGCAGCATATACTGCAGGGCTTGGCAGTCCTGCATGGTGTGGGTGTTATGCATCGTGATATTAAGCTTGAAAACATATTTTTACGATCAAATGGAAGGTCACAAAAATTATCGGATGAGATATCTGCCATTGGAGATTATGGATTAGCCACACGTACGATACCAAATAGTCAATGTGTGGGTTCACCTCAGTACTGCGCCCCTGAGATCGCCCTCATTGGTCTACAGGAACATCGTGTCACATACAATCAGCCACTATACAACGAGAAATGTGACATCTGGTCAGTGGGGGTTGTAGCATTTGTGATGCTTACGGGACTGTTGCCATTCGATGGTCCCACACCGACGAAAGTGTTTGCTGAAGTAATAAAGAATATGATACCTTTCCAGCATCCTTCTTGTAGGAACATGAGTCTGCAAGCCAAACATTTCATTCTGAGGCTTACAAATTCAAACCCATCTAAACGTCCATCTGCTAAGGAAGCGCTTCGGGACACATGGCTTATTTCATGTTGCTAAAGGAAGTACGAATTAGTGATGAAAGTTTCTGGAAACTTCCTAAAGAGTGCGATTTTACCTTACCAAAGAGGATTTTATTTATGATAATATTGACGAAGATATATTTATGCCGGACACTGAAATGTGACAACTTGCACTGACGTGTGGGGAATGATTATGCGGACGCTTCTTTAGGATGGTTCGTCATGTCACATTCTACATGTGGACGCGTAAATACTCTCATATCGGCAAATCATCCCTGAGGTGGGTAAATATGCATCTGTATATTCCATGTGCATACGTTTATCTGGGAAATTAGGATGCCTAATTTTGCTGGCCGTCTCACACTCGGGGTAGTTAAGTATCGGAATCGAAACTCGTAAATTGTCATTGGACACTTATAAAAGAGAATGCATAAACTTTGACGAGCAAAACCCTTCTCAATTTCCCTGTGGTTGTGGCTACCTGAACACTTGCTAATTAAAAGACCTGAAATGACAAATTCTAGTTATTTTTTAGAATACAACGTTGTCAGTTGGTTTGTGAAGAATGAAGCGTTATATTCCTAGAATTTTACTATCTTTAAACAGTCAAAACCTTTACAGCTTGCTCAATAAATTTAATACTATTTCGCTATGTATGAGTGAAATCCAGTTGATTTTGAGCTATTACCGGAGACAATAACTCGCTTGCAATCTTGAGGATGCATCACATGATCTACATATTGCCCGATAAAAACTTAGTTAAAATTTCATATACAATCTACATCATGCCTTATAGAGTTTTATCCTAATGTGCTCCAACCATCTTCTTGAATTTGGAAATACAAAAGTAAATTTAAACTCTATTAGGGTAAAAGTAAAGTAAAAAGGGATATTAGCTGAATATCGCATAAAGTGCATTATTGCTGATTGTTCCTTTTTACCACTAATATAAATAATGCTGTGTGCGATATCTAATCGAGTCCCGCAGAATCCCGTTATTACTAAGCGGGGTGGATGCCTATTTGAGCGTAGCTTGATTGAGAAATACATTGATGAGTACAGTCGATGTCCTGTCACAGGCGAGCCCCTCACTCGCGAGGATCTTTTGCCTGTGCGTGGGGGAACTGCAGGGGGCGGAGGAGGCACACCGCCGATTCTCGGCGCATGCTCTGTTTTAGAGCTACTAGAGCGTATGCGTATTGAATGGGACGCAGTCATGCTTGAACAGTACTCTTTCCGTCTAAAATTAGCACAGATGGAACAGGAGCTGGCGCATGCACTGCAGCAATACGAGGCTGCTTGTCGAGTTATCGCTACTCTTACGATGGAATGCGATGAACTGCGTCAGGAAAGGCAGCGTCATTCAAATGGGAATGGTGAGAGCAAGAAAAATGAGGAAGAAGCTGTGGTCGTATCTTCTCCAGTACTGTCACTAATCGATAGTCAAGAGGCAATGCAGCGTAAAAAACGCAAGCAGCGAAAGCAGAGTCTAATAGATTTACCTAGTCAGCTGTCGGATTCTTTTGTTGAGGTTTCTCAAGTCAAGGTCATTCCGAACAACACAGGAAGTGCCCTTTGTTTGTCCATCGCGAACGATCTGTTGTACTCTGCGGGGACTACAAACTTGGAAATTTTGCAATATGACATGACAAAGAAGTGTGTATTAGCAACTGGCGGGGGCCATCACAAGCACGTGCACACTATCACCACGGCCCATGAGGGAGCTCGCATTATCTCGGCCTCCGAGGATCACACGGTGAAGATTTGGGGATCAGAGCCTGGTCAATTAACCTGTGAGGGGACGCTGCGCTATGCGAATGGGGCATCGGCCCTTAGTCGTCGGCTTATTGGTGAGACGTACGCACTGGTAGGCAGCGCAGATGGATCTCTATATATTTCTAATATCGAGGTTGGCGAACAGGCTGTGGTGGCAACGGGGGCAAGAGATAGTGGTATCACATGCGCCGAGCTTCACCCCTATGCCTCCTTGGCTGCGATTGGCACAACAAATGGTGAACTCATGTTGTGGAACGTGAAGCTAGCTGCCCCGGATACGGTTCTCTCCCTCCGCACAGACTCCTCTGCCCATGCCTCTGAATTAAGGTGCTACCCGAATAGCATAGACTTACACCCAGACTGCGTCACACTTGCAACAGGTCTAAGCGATGGTCGTGTGTTACTATGGGACTTACGTAAGATTGATGAACCTGTGGCTGAAATCATGACTCCTAATGATACTTCAGGTAACTCAATACTCTCACCGGCATCAGTAGCATTCGAGGAAAGCAGTGGTATTTACCTGGCGGTTGGAATGTGTGATCTGAAGCTGTACTACACAGCAAAACTTCTAGAGAGCGCTCCGATCGCGGAGTGTGTTCTTGACACATTGAGTACTGACCATAGCAAGGTAAGTGGAGTGTGCTGGCCGAGAAGCTCTGTTATGGCGGTGAGTTGTATGGACGGTGTGGTACGGATCTTCAACGCATAATAGAATCTTCCGTGGCGGTGCTGTGCAGAGGATGAGGCTTTTGTCTCTTCCCCCCCTATATTGTGTCATGGGATTAAGTTAATATAGATATTAAGGGAAAACTCTAGCCAATGATCAAAATCAATCCACAGATGGTGATGAATTTAGACTTGGGATTTCTTTCCGTCGACACTATGTATGACATTTATCATGTCAGGGGGTCCCTAGATAGTTACAACATAAAATTTCTACGTCATGAATACTGTTCTAGTAGTTTTTCTTCGTTGATTCTTGTCTGAAGGTGTTTATAAATGCGAGTGTTTAATATTTAGCAGTTCTGTTCATGTGTTATGAGGAAGGTATAGGTCAAAATGTTTATGTGGGAACGTTTTTCATAGGCGATAGCAAATTTTCAGTATACGATGAGATGTCTAGACAACTAAGGAGAATGGGCTGGAAGTGTGTGAAGAAGTCACAGCTTACAAGTTGTGACTTCGTTTTAGGTGATCGCTTCGCCATTCCGTACCACCTTCTTCGCTGTGAATCGCTTCCGGCACATTCATTTTTCCACGGAACTCGCTGGATCAACTATTTTCAGGGCTCTCATAAAATTACTCTGAAAGCTTCCATGACAGAGATCCTTCGCCAGGCTGACTCAACACACACTGAATGGCTGCCAAGATCATTTGTGTTGGGTGGAGACCCAGAAAAAGTATGTGATGAGCGCGCACTATTCGCCGATAGTGCAATCCGTGACCCATCCGCTCTATGGATTATTAAACCTAGTAGCGGTGGCAAAGGTCAGGATATCCTCTTGATTCGCAGTACAGAAGTGGTGAAGTTCGTGGAGACATTGAAGCCCACTAGCAAGCGTCGGTATGTTGCACAGCTATATGTGGACCGACCTTTACTGGTTTCACAGAATCGCAAATTCGATATACGGGTCTGGGTTCTGTTGATAAGCCCCAATTATACCATTTTTGCCTTTTCTAAAGGATGTTGCCGCACTGCGAGTAGTGCTTACAATTTGTCAGACCTCACCAACGTGTCTTCCCATCTTACGAATCATTGTCTTCAGGATGGTCATTTGGATGACGGGGAGTACGAAGTGAGCAATGAGATAAGTTTTGACAAAATAGAATTATATGCTAAGAAAGAAATGAATGTTGAATCACTACTAGGGTGCATACTACCTCAAATGACCAATATTATTGTTCGCTCACTTTTGGCAGTGAAAACGCAGCTTGAAGTGTCTGAAAATGAGCAATTTCGCTGCTTTCAACTTCTAGGATATGATTTTATAGTTGATGTTAACTTTAGAGTGTGGCTACTAGAAATCAATGGATCACCTGGAGTAGCCGAGAGATATCTTGAGGAATTAGTGCAAAAGATGCAGGGAGTGCTGACCCGCACTAAGTCGGCGGCGTATCCTGAGTCTTCTATATGGGATGTCAATAAGAGTGAATTTGTTGAGCTTTGGCGTGAAGGCTACCCACTTCCAGAGGGGTTGATACTTTGACTAAAAGTGATGAAAATAGTTTGGGCACGCAACACTATATAGCTTTCTTTTTCTTTTATATGTAGAGGCTTCATTTCTGTTCATGTATTCTGTCCTCCTCCTTTTACATGTTCTTTACATGTAGTTTCCATTTTTTTTGAAGTTTATTCTCATACTCTTAGATAAACATTAAATGTCAGAAAATTTTGAACGTGCATCCGAAGTGAGAGTTGCTTCAAAGAAAGGAAAACAGAACTCTAAGAATGAGGAAAAACTAACACATCCTTTAGTTGATGAGAATGAAAAACCCAAAGTAATCATGTCGCGTGCACAACGCCGCAAGCTCAAGAAATCCCCTGTAGTAGTCACAGCCCAAATGAGGGAGCAAGCACGTGAGGATAAGCGTGAGTTACGCAAGTACTTGCGCATGATTAAGTCCAACGGAGCGCGGCGTAAGGTGTCAAGGTTAGCTGAAAAACGTAGGCGTGAGGTGGATGACAACGAGGAAGCAATTAATGCTCTCGACTTTGATCATAGGCCGCTCAAGAAGGGAAGACGCTTGGAGTAGGCAAAAAAATAATCAGGATTTTAGATATTACATTCATCGAGATATTAAGTAAGTTATTGGTATATTTGAAATTCATAACTGCATTGTGCCTAGAATCATTCGACTTAAGGTTATTATTGGTTTGATTGTATTGATTAAAGTTAATCATGTAGATGTGTAGATGATAATTTCATCATTTGGGGAAAGGGCCCTTCAAGCTATTTATACAACTCTCAATGCCTTTCATTATACCTTTTTTGTGGTCTTTTTAAGGATACCGGTACATCCCAACTACTACAGGTGTGCGGGTTATATTGGATCATATTTCTCGTTTATGTTTTTAGGTGTGTATAATTCTCAGTATTTTTCAAAGTTTGAGCATCGTTTTCCTGAAAAGTAGCCCAAAGTGGTATTCCTAACGATCAGAAGGATACAAAAATATATTTGACTAGATGAGCTTCGGACAGCCCGCATCCTCTAAACGCGTGATACCTGGAGAGTTCTCTAGAAATGAATTCGACAAAAATGAGCAGGAAGCCACGAGATACTTTGTAAATCACACACATCAAGAGGCTGATAAGGCACCGTTGTACCAAGCCTTAAAACGGAAGCAATACAATCCAACGACTATTGAGCCTGTCGGGGCTGCGGAGAACAATTTCCGTCGCTTACTCATCCCACATAAACCGAATAGCGCCGCAAGTAAGTCGCGCATCGAGCTTTGCCACAGAGTCGTTTCTTGTAAGAGAGCTATAAAAGTACCCAACTCACTGCAGAAACTTCTTCTAAGGAAAGAGAAGGGAAGGGAAAAGGATTACGGTGAAGTTAGGCGAATTCTGCAGCACGAAAACACAGAGAGAATTTCCAGCAAGCCTATCATAAGCTCTACTCTTTCTTCCCTAGGTCCGTGCTTCATTGAGCGGGTAGGGGTGGCGTTTCATCCACTGTCTAACGTCCGAACCGCTTACCAGGATAGTGAATTGTGTAAGTGGTTCGCATCTTTGGAAAACAGAACCATGATAGAGCAGCCGCATGACGATACTTTTATTCTATCAGATGGTGATTTGATCAAGAGAATAGAAAATTACTTCTTGCTAGATCAATTTGATAACGATTTTAATGATACCAAAACGCCACAGAAGTGGGTGAAGATCGGCGGGGAGGCAGGCACCCCAGCTCTCTCACGCTACTATTCCAGCATGACAAAATCCACGACATGGGAGGCGTGCTACGTGTTAAAGTATAACGAAGACACCAAATGTTTTTTAGTGCAGTGGCAGGAAGGGAAAACGAAGTGGACCCGCAGATTAAACATCATTTTTGATGGCGAAGATGTAGACGCGTGGCAGCAACGAGTGGAAGATGCTCGCACCCGTAGGCAGGAAGTAAAGAACGCACTCTACCAACGGCTTTACCTCGAAGCCATCAGCAATACAGCCGTCACACCCTTTGATCAGGACCAAATGGACCGCATTATTGCTAAAGTAGCACAAATGTTTCCTGTTCAATTTGTCCACATCATTAATCATTCTGCAGACGAGGTGGAGATGACATACTACACTGCTCTGAAAAGGGTACTATACCTCTACAATCTACGCAGCATGTCCTGGCAGGAGCGGTTAAAAATAGCGGATCTTCCACCGCTGAAAGCTATTCCAGAACCGTCGTTCCGTAATCTAAAGGGTACTATCGATGTTCCACATTACAGTTTCGAGGCAGCACGCGCTAGACTTTCGGAAAACTTATTCCAGGTCCATCCCCTCCTGCGTGACACATTATACTCCATTCACAATCTTTGGAAAGATTATGAAAAGCGTACCATGTGCTTGGCTTCCTTAGATAGGTTTGATAAAACTCCTATCCAACTTCAGCATTTTATGCAACACCAAGCACAAGAGGGAGCTGCGATTTCGGAAAAACTCCGTGGGGAGTGGGTCTCGGCGGTGCTATCCATCATTCAGAGCAATCTTGATCCTCACTTCAACTTTTACACTGACAACCTCGAGGAGTACGAGTCCAGTCGTATCTGTCGGTTTATCTCCTTGGTGAACAAGATAATGGCAACCCAACTTCGTGGTCTGCTCATGGAGTCACTGGAAAGCTTTGCGGGATTCATTGAGACCTACCGTGTTGAGTATACTGAGAACGACTCGACCATGAACTGTTTCTTTGAAAGCAGCGCAGAAAACGAGAAGTGGAAGGTACGCTATGCTGAACTCGCTGCTAAGCGAAAGGGAGAAGAGGGCCAGGTGCATGCTCCAGAGGTAGCTAAGAATACTAAAAAGAAATTTGTCGCCACCGCTGCCGGTGCCACTGGGACAGCTCATGGGAAGAAAAGCGAGGAAACACGAAACCTGCCCTTCGCATGGTGTGCCATTTCAGATAAAAGTTATATTCCATGTACGAAGCGTGTGATGAAGTTAACCACAATGGTAAATGATCTTCGGCCATTGTTTGCCGTCAAGCTAGTGGAGCATGATGGCGCAGTTGTGTTTCAGCCTCTTCTTGAGGAAGTGGTAAATGGTGTCATGCAAGTATTTGAGAACTGCTTTGAGTACTGTGGTTTCATTGATGCTATAGGAGATCAGCTGCTGCCTCTGCTTCCACTGCAGTCGGCGTATTTGAAACCCCTGGTAATGGGAAAGGACAAGGAACCGACTGTTTGTGCAGCTAGAAAGTTGCTTCGCCAAGTGCTGGAGGAAAATTTGGAAGCACCACTTCAGCTTCAGCAAATGTATAGTGAATTTGATTATATCTTAAAAGCTAATTCAAAGGACGTAATGGATGATGCGATTGCATTTAACCTTTCCTTGGATGAATTCGAGCTTGTTTTCGAGCGCCTTACGCGTGACCTGGGGCGTATCACAAAGCATACTTCCAATAATGTAAAGTATGAGCTCTTTGCAGTGAGTTGTCAGGAAATAAAAACAGTATTGACACGTAAGGCCAATAGTATTTTGGTCAGTCTTATGGACCTACTCTCCAAGCGTCTTATGGAGTGCTGTACTGATGTTATTCGACGCTACGAGGAGATGTACGCAAAAATATCTGTCTATCCCACCACACCGGAAGAACTACAGGAGCTACGAGTCTACTTGGATGGTGTCGCTAAACGTGGTGAGGATATCGGAAAAGATTTTGAATGGATTACGAAAGGAAACGAGTTGCTGCTGCACTTCTGTTACTTGGTCCCTGAAGATAGCTTCAATACGTACTGGGTGGCAGCTGAGTGGCCCAAAAAGCTCCAAGATCTCGTGGAGGAGCGCACTTTTCAATGCAAAGAATATCGTGCCATTTTTATACAGAATCTACGTGATAACTGTGAACGACTTGCATATGACATTATGCAACTAAGTGAGGCAGTGGACAGTTTCGCACACTTCGGAGATTACGCCCGTGCAGAGGAGTTTTACGAACGTTCAAAGGAGATCGAGACACTGATCCAGACGTACCAAGATCAGGTGATACTGTACAACAGTCATGAGGAGCTCTTTGGTCTGGCCACGTCACAATACACACAACTGAAGGATGCCAAAGCTCAATTTGAACCCTGTTCTCTCCTCTGGAAAGTAGCCACTCTCTTTAACGCAGAGAGTGAGCGCTGGCTTCAAACGCGGCTCTCCGCTCTAAATCCAGTTGACGTGGATCAAAAGGTTTCCGACTGGAGCAAGACAATTGCTGTTATATCCAAAAAAATGAAGGAAGTGGAACCGAAGGAAGCCCTCAAACATATCAAGGTGAATATTGAACGCTTCAAACCCAATATACCGCTGCTTTATGCATTGCATAGCAACTTACAAGCGACGCACTGGAAAGCTATTTATCAACAGTGTGGTATTGCGAAGGAAAAGCAGGGATTTGGACCTGGTGGTACTGACATGAACGATCAGCGTCCCCTGGGAGACTTCCTCAAGTTAGGACTACTCGAGTACCTGCCACAAATTGAAAATATTGCGACCATGGCGCGCAAGACTCATGAGATAGAAACAGATCTTATGTCAATGGAAAGCGAGTGGAAGAAGATACTTTTTGAAATGGAACCATACCAAAGCACATATAAACTCAAGGCAAACGACGCTATGCAGCTTACACTAGATGAACACATACTCAAAACACAGTCTATGCTCGGCAAACCTATCGTCCGTCAGGCCCCTGCCCTGCAGGCCCGTGTGTCACAGTGGGCAAAGCAGTTCGACAATATCCAGTGCACAATGGATGAGTGGTTCCGATGCCAAAATATATGGTCTTATTTGGAGCCCATCTTCTCATCCGCTGATATCTCTCGCAGCTTGCCCAATGAAAAGCAGCTCTTCATGGAAATCGACGACATTTGGAAGGAAATCATGGAACACACTCGCACCGTGCCCCAAGTCCTCACCCGTTGTCAAGACGAAACCCTCTTAAAAACCTTTTCAGAGGCTAATAATACGCTGGAGGGAGTGATGCGTAAGCTTCAACAATTCTTGGAAACCAAGCGAATGGCATTTCCACGGTTTTACTTCATTTCTAACGAAGAATTGCTTCAAATTTTGTCAGATAGCAGGGATCCTTTTCTCGTGCAACCGTACTTATGTAAATGCTTTGAAGGTATCAAGCGGATCCAATTTTCCGACAACCAGGACATTGTTGGGATGGAATCATCAGAAGGAGAAAAAGTGCCACTGGTTCAGAAAGTGAACCCAGGAGACCACGGAAATCAGGTTGAGTTGTGGCTGCAGATGGTGGAAAACTCGATGAAGGCTTCTATTCGCGAGCAGTTGCGTCAGGCCATCGGCGATTACACAATGCAAAAGCGTGTGGATTTCGTGCGAGCGTGGCCAGGGCAAGTGGTGATTGCAATTTGTTCGCTCTTTTGGACAATGGAAGCGACACGTGCGTTGCAAGAAGAAGGGACCATCGGATTATCATCTTTTTACGAAAAATGCACCAGCCAGCTAGACGATTTGATCATATTAGTACGCGATAAAAGTATTCGACCTGTGGAACGATGTACCCTGGAGGCTCTAGTTGTGATTGAAGTACACGCCAAAGACATCATCGGTATGCTCTGCGAGAAGGGTGTTGATAATCTGAACAGTTTTGATTGGATCGCACAACTGCACTACTATTGGATCGATGATCATCTCACGGTCCAGCAAATCAATGCCTCCTTTCGCTATGGTTATGAATACCTTGGCAACACAGGGCGGCTTGTTATCACGCCACTAACCGATCGCTGCTACCGGACACTGCTAGGTGCGCTGCATCTTAATTATGGTGGAGCTCCTGAAGGTCCTGCCGGCACAGGGAAAACTGAGACTACTAAAGATCTGGCGAAGGCCCTGGGAAAATACTGCGTCGTCTACAACTGTTCGGATCAGATCTCTGCCAAGGATATGGTCAAACTTTTCAAGGGACTAACCCAAGCCGGTGCTTGGGGTTGTTTTGACGAGTTTAATCGGATTGAAATTCAGGTGCTTTCAGTTATTGCGCAGCAGGTTGCCACAATCCAAGATGCAATCGTTCAAAAGCAGACTGAGTTCATTTTTGACGGGGCGCAGATCCGTCTTGATCCCGGTTGTGCTATTTTTATGACTATGAACCCTGGTTATGCAGGACGCGCTGAGCTGCCAGATAACTTGAAGGCTCTCTTCCGTCCGGTCGCGATGATGGTACCCAACTACGCAATGATCGGTGAAATTCAGCTCTATTCATACGGTTTTCTACATGGTAAGGTGCTTTCCGAAAAGATTGTGGCTACTTACCGCCTTTGTTCGGAGCAGCTTTCCTCACAGGACCATTATGACTACGGTATGCGTGCGGTGAAGGCTGTTCTCACGGCAGCGGGGCGTCTAAAGCGTTCTTTCCCCGACGAGGATGAGATGATTCTCACGTTACGCTCTATTCAAGATGTCAACCTTCCGAAGTTTCTTTCTCAAGATGTGGAATTGTTTAAGGGGATCGTGTCTGACTTGTTTCCTGATGTGAAGCTTCCTGATCCCGACTACATGGATATGCATAAGGCCCTTCAGACTACGTGCCGACGCAAGAACATACAACTCACGAGCTACTTTGAGGAGAAAATTCGACAAACTTATGAGATGATTTGTGTGCGGCATGGTATGATGATTGTGGGATACTCTTATGGTGGTAAGACTCAGGTCCTTGAGTGCCTTTCAGAGGGTCTCACAGAGATGGAAGCATCAGGCAAGGAGTTACGCACACGCATGGTTACGATAAACCCCAAGTCAATTACTATGGCACAGTTATATGGCAAGGTTGAGCAGTCGGGTGAGTGGACCGACGGCGTACTTTCCAATCGTTTCCGACAGCTTGCACAGGATGTATCGTTGCTCCGTAAGTGGCTGGTGCTGGATGGCCCTGTTGATGCAGTCTGGATTGAGAATATGAACACAGTACTAGATGATAACAAAAAGCTTTGCTTACAGAACGGCGACATTGTTCCCATGTCCAAAATGATGAATCTTGTGTTTGAAGTTCAGGACCTGGCTCACGCGTCACCGGCTACGGTCTCACGCTGCGGAATGGTATATGTTGAGCCTCAGTCGTTGGGATGGAGTTGTCTGATGGATTCCTTCATGAATACAGTACCTGAGTACATAGCGTCGAATGAAGCACTGGTAAGTTGTATCCGACATCTCACGGATGCATTTATGCAAGACACTCTAGATTTTGTGCACAAGCACACCACAACAATCATCCCTCAATCTGGAAACACCGCTGTTTCCAGCTTTATCAAACTGTTTGATTCCTTTTTGCAGTCGTTTGATGTGACTCAGATGGATGAAAAGTCCAAGGAGCCGCGACTTATGCTCATGCGTGTTGAAGGGTGGTTTCTCTTCTCATTGGTGTGGTCAGTTGGTGGGTGCCTTTTGAACGAGGATCGTCAAAGGTTCAGCGACCTGCTCCATGGGTTGATAGAGGAAAAGTCGTCCCAGTACAAGTTTTCAATCACTTTGTTCGAAAGGAACATTTCCTTCTACGATATGAAGCTCGAAGATGGTGACGAAGTGAAGTTTGTCGATTGGCTGACGATCGTTCCTGAGCTGGTCATCTCAAAGGAAACTGAGTACCAAGACATCATCGTACCGACCAGTGAAATTGCAAAGTACACGTTTCTGATGCAGCGTATGATTTCAAGCCTCCATCCCGCTCTTCTAGTGGGTGATACAGGCACTGGAAAGACAATTATGATGAAATCCTTGTTAAAGAGTCTCCCGGGTGACTCGTATTCCCTCAATATGATTCAGCTATCTGCCCAGACTTCATCCAGTTATTTGCAGCGGCTTATCGATAACAGCTGCGAAAAACGTCGAAAAGGCTACTATGGTCCACCCATCAACAAGAAGATGCTCGTTTTTATTGATGATGTTAACCTACCAAAGCTCGAGGAGTACGGTGCGCAGCCGCCCATCGAATTGCTTCGGCAATACCTGGACCATGGCGCATGGTACAACCATAGCAAAGACAGTATCGAGTTACGGCATCTGGTGGATTTGCTCTTGCTTTGTGCCATGGGCCCCGCAGGTGGTGGCCGCAACCCCATCACGCCGCGCTTCACTCGACATTTTAACACGTTCAGCATCCCCGCATTTTACAATCTAACTTTAAAAAAGATCTTTAGTTGCTTGGCTGAATGGATTCTCTCGCGTGGCTTTTCTTCATCTCTTCGCAGTCAGTCTGGTGCCTTGGTAGGAGCAACAGTGGAACTTTACGAGACGTTGCGTGATAAGCTAAAACCATCACCAGAAAAGTCGCATTATACATTCAACTTGCGAGATGTGCGGAAAGTTTTTCAAGGTATTGACATGGTATTTGCCCCACTTGTTACAAATGAAGTAAAATTAGCAGAGTTATGGGTCCACGAGGTGTCACGCGCTTTTGCTGATCGCTTTACAGAAAATGAAGACAACCTCTGGTTCGATAAGGAAATGACTAGGATATGCAACAAACATTTCAAGCTTACCGTATCAACCTCCTCGGAGGAGCCCCTAATTTTTTCCACTATCATGAACGAAGAGGGTAGATACGAAAAGATATCGAGTTTGGAGGAGGCCCGTCGTACATTAGAACAGAAGGTTAATGCGTTCAACTCGCAGTCCCGTGCTGGAGGCCTAAACCTCGTTGTGTTTAACTACGTCCTTGAGCATGTGACGCGTATTTGTCGTGTCCTGAAGCAGCCTGGTGGGAATCTCCTGCTGATTGGTGTAGGCGGCAGCGGGCGGCGCAGCTGTACCCGGCTGGCGGCTTACATTCAGGAGTGTGATTATGCCACTATTAGTGCGGCTAAGGAATACAGCTACAGTGACTTTTTAGACGATATTCGACAGCTGCTTTTAAAGGCTGGTCAGAAGGGGTATTCCACTGTGTTTGTTCTATCTGATTCTCAGATTACCTCTGAGACGTTTCTAGAAGACATCTGCAGTTTACTTAACACAGGTGAGGTTCCTGGGCTATGGAACAACAAGCAGGACAAGGATACATATGAGAACGCGGTGGCTTCCTTGCGGGACTTAGGAAAGAGTTTAGGCCGCCCAGACACTACTGAAGCCCTTCAGAATCTTTTTGTAGAGCGTTGTCAAAAGCACCTCCACATCGTTCTATGTTTTTCTCCTCTTGGAAACGTACTACGAGATCGGCTACGTAAGTTCCCTTCGTTAGTCAACTGCACTACCATTGACTGGTTCCGTGATTGGCCAGAAGAGGGGCTTCGCTCTGTGGCAGAGCGATTCTTGCAGAGTATTGACTTAACTGAGAAGGAGCGCATCACGATCAGAGATATGCTTGTGTTGTATCAAATGCATGTGCGTGATATGAGCAAGACTTATTTGGCAGAGGCCCGTCAGCACACCTATGTTACCCCTAGTTCGTATTTGGATTTACTTTCCACCTTCGGTCGACTTCTAAAATCAAAGCGTGATGAGCTTACCGAGAAGAAACAAAGATATACCAACGGCTTATACCAGTTGAAGAAAACAGAAGATCAAGTGGAAGTTATGCAAAATGAACTAGCTCTCCTAAAGCCGGAGCTGGATGAAAAGCAGAAACAAACAAATGAACTCATTCAACAAGTAGAACATGAAGGCAAAATTTCGGAAGAACAGCGTGCGATTGTTGCGATCGATGAGGCAGCAGCCAATGAACAAGCAGTAGCCGCAAAGAAAATGAAGGATACTTCACAGGCGAAGGTAGATGAAGCCCATCCACTTGTTGAGCAGGCCTTGCGGGCTGTGTTAGATTTAGACCAAAAAGCACTGCAGGAGGTTAAGGCTCTGAAAACCCCTCCCCAGGGTGTTAAGTTTGTAATTGAAGTGCTTTGTACACTGCTTGGTGGCCAATATAAGCCTAAACCTGTGCGCGATCCTCTCAAGGGGGTAACTACGGTGCCATATTGGGAACACGCCAAGACGACGCTGCTTACCGGTGAGTTTAACAATATCCTGCTGAATTCCTACCCAGTCATTGTCGACAACGCTCCCAACAGCCAGATTGAGGAAGTTAAAAAGAAAATGGCTAACGATATGTTCAAGATGGAAAATATCCGAAAGACGTCTGTAGCGCTGGTAGGTGTCGCTACATACATTAAGGCAGTTGTTGAGTATTATCAGCAAAACAAGATTATTAAACCGCTTCTTGCACAAGCCGCTGCCGCTGAGGAGGAGTATAACATCGCTATGGATGGTTTGAGGAAGAAAAAGGAAGAGCTCCGCATTATTAATGAGAAACTGGAGGCTCTCACAGCTCAACTAGAGCAAGTCAACACAGATAAGCAAAATTTGGAGGCTAAAATCAACGACACTGACACAAAACTTAATCGAGCCAAAAAGCTCATTGAAGGACTTGGCGGTGAAAAGGCTCGCTTCCAAGGCGAGGCTCAGCGTGCTGAGGAGGCCCTCACTTTTGTAGTGGGAAATGTTCTCGTGACAGCTGGAGTCTTAGCCTACATGGGTCCCTTCCTCGACAAGTATAGGTGTCAGGCGGTTTCTTCCTGGGTGCAGTTATGCAAGGATCAAGGAATTCCAGTCTCCGATGATTTTTCATTGGAAAAGTTCTGTGGTAACCCTATTGAAATTCAGGAATGGAAGCTGCAGCAGCTTCCAGTGGACAGCTTCTCAGTGAGCAATGCGGTTATCATGAAGAACTCTAGCCGATGGCCCCTCCTGGTGGATCCACAGCAGCAGGCAAATAACTGGATTCGTAATCTTGAGCGAGAACATCAACTTGTGGTGGTCCAGCCGTCGGGAAACAATTATATCCAGACCATTCGAAACGCAATAACTGAAGGTCGACCTGTGCTTCTGGAAAATGTTGAAGAAACCATAGACCCCGTGCTGGATAACCTCTTGCTTAAAAGACTAATGAAGGAAGGTACAATGGTGGTCATACACCTGGGTGAAGCAGTTGAGTGGAATGACTCATTCCGTTTCTACATGACAACAAAACTACCGCGTCCTCACTACCTGCCCGAGGTCAGTACTAAGGTTACACTCATCAATTTTATGATTACTGAGAAAGGTCTTGAAGACCAACTCCTGCAGCGCGTCATGATGTCTGAAAGACGTGACGTGGAGGAAAAGAAACACGCACTCACCTTCGAAGCAGCGGCCAATAGGGCCGGACTCAAGAGCACTGAAGATCGTATTCTGTCCATTTTATCCTCGGATGGCAATATCCTGGAAAGCGAAGAGGCCATTGAGGAGTTGGACTATTCCAAGGAGCAGAGCGATCGTATTGCTAAGCGACAAGAAGAAATTGAGGCGATGGAGCGGATCAGTGATCGCACCCGCAATCTTTTTGTTCCTGTAGCACACCTCGGCGCAATTCTCTTCTTTTGTGTGAGTGAGTTAGCCAACATTGATCCCATGTATCAGAACTCTGTGCAATTTTACATATCGATTTTTCAGGAGGCCCTGATTAACAGTGAACGCTCCCCCGAAGTTGCAGAACGCACCGGGTATATCAATGCAACTTTCAAGAAAGCTCTGTATGAGCGCATCTGTCGATCTCTCTTTGCAAAGGACCAGCTTCTATTCTCCTTTATCATGGCGTTGAAGATATATGAGGTTGATCCAATTCTCCTGCGGTGGCTGTTGATGGGTGGGTTTGAGCAGGAGTTGGCATTCCAGAACCCGTTTCCATGGTTGCCTCAACAGAGTTGGGCAATGCTGTGCCGGGCTGATAGTCAGTTACGGCTCACTGAGGAAAGTATTGTGGAGATTGTTAAAGCAAACGAAGCGTTTTTCAATTACTATTATGATTCTTCGAATCCGCTTGATATCACTCTCCCACAGCCACTCGACCAGCTCAGCACTATCGAGCAAATGGTCCTGGTGCGATGCTTCCGTACTGACAAAATTGTCCCCGCTGTTACGAATTACGTTCGCGAGACGCTGGGTGATGACTTTGTTCAGCCTCCCCTTTATGCGCTTGAAACGATAGTTGACGAGCTGGCGCACGATCCATCCGTTCCTATTATTCTTGTGCTATCCCCAGGTGCTGACCCCAATGCGGAATTGGATCGTGTAGCAGAATTGAGGGGCATGAGTGGAAAATGCCTCCAAAAACTTTCACTTGGTCAAGGTCAGGAGGCACCAGCACGTGCCCTTATTGAGTCCAGCATCCAGCAAGGCCACTGGGTGCTGCTTCAGAATTGTCATCTCCACCAGGACTTTATGCCCCAACTGTCAAACATAATCGAGAACTATAGTGATTTGAGTGTTAAGCAGAATCTGAATCAAAACTACCGCCTCTGGCTCACATCGCTGCCCAGCGAAACGTTCCCCATAGCGATTCTGCAGAACGGGGTGAAGCTAGTTCAGGAGCCACCGAGGGGCTTGAAGAGCAACCTCTTGCAATCTTACCTAACTGACCCGATTGTGGATGAAAAGTTTTTTACTTCCTCCAAAAAGCCAGAGGAGTGGCAGAAGCTGCTTTTCGGTTTGTGCTTTTTTCATGCGGTCATTCAGGGGCGACGCCAGTACGGCCCGCTAGGTTGGAACCGTCCCTACGAGTTCAACGACACAGATCGACGCATTAGTATTCGCCAGCTACACATGTTTATCAATGAAAACGAATCTGTGCCCTATGACGCACTTCTTTATCTCATCGGCGAATGTAACTACGGTGGACGTGTGACAGATGATTTGGATCGGCGTTGCCTAATGGCTACGCTGCAACTATATATAACTCCGCTTATTCTAGATAACGATTACAACTTTTGCAGCGATGTGAATGATTACTACGCTCCGCCACTTGGTGAATATGCCAGCTATGTCGGTTATATCCAATCGCTTCCTCTCCAGCAGCATCCATCTATCTTTGGGTTGCATGAAAATGCCGACATCACAAAAGATGAGCGTGAGGCACGATTTCTTCTCGATGCAACCTTAGCCACACAGCCCGTAGATGTTGGCAGCACTGCCTCGACTTCATCCGTGTCATTTTTGGACCCAAAGGTTACTGTTAAGCAAATTGCTGGTGACATCCTGCATCGGCTCCCCAAGTTATTTGACCTCGATGAAATTCAAGAGAAGCATCCATTTCAATACACTCAGTCCATGAACACAGTGTTACTTCAAGAGGCGATACGCTACAATCGTTTGCTGGATATTGTTCAGCATTCCTTAGTAGAGATTCAAGATGCTATTAGTGGTCATGTTGTGATGAGCGCGAAGCTGGAGCAAGTGTTTAGGGACATATATGATAATAAAGTGCCGGAGATGTGGAGGAAGCGATCTTACCCAACTCTTAAAGCGCTCGGGTCATATGTAAATGACTTCATTGCACGTCTGGGGTTCCTTCGGCGATGGGTTGAGGAAGGCCCCCCAGTGATGTTTTGGCTTAGCGGATTCTTCTTTACGCAGTCGTTTCTAACGGGTGTGATGCAGAACTATGCACGCAAGTATCATATCGAGATAGATAAGCTTGTGTGGAACTTCACAGTCATGACGGAAAGTCATTTTGACGTAGCACCGCAGGATGGCTGCTACATCTACGGTCTGTTTCTAGAAGGTGCAGGCTGGGAGAATGGTGTCCTGGCTGAAAGCAAGCCAAAGGAACTATTTCTAGAGTTCCCCATTTTAAAGTTAGTGCCTTCCCGTTCCGAGGACATTGAAAGTAAACATGTTTATCGATGCCCATGCTACAAAACGACGGATCGCAAAGGTGTGCTGTCCACGACAGGCCACTCCACTAACTTTATCCTCACCATCAACCTTCCAATTGATCCCATGGACAAGGAGGATCACTGGGTGCTGCGAGGGGTTGCTCTTTTCACACAAGTGGAATATTGAGTACCCTGACTAATTGGTACTATTTGCTTGTGTGTGTGCATTCACTTGCACTCATGTAAAATGTTTTAAACAAAAGAAGGTGTATCTATTTTTAAACGATGTGATATAGAATCTTGAATTCCAATATTATTGAAGATTAAACTCAATTGTCTGTGGAAATGGTAGTGACGATAATGTTGCTGTTTATTTTGTGACATCATCACACCTTCTTGCAATTCAAGATACTCATTCTCCATACTTTCCCCTTCGTATCTTTTGGGAAAAGTATTTGTATTGAAGACATAAAACCTTCATCAGCTAATTAAAGCAAGTCAACATTCCTTATTTTAGTGTATGCACGTGTGCATGTGTGTCTATTACTACCATACAAAGGACATTTGCCATCAATGGCTTCTGTGAGGGATCAAGTCGACGCCTGCAAGCATGTTGAGTGATTGGATCTCCACTGAAAAGTGTTAACTTGTATCTACGGGTAACCAATGACACGATTTTTGACCGAAATGATAGTCCTGTTTCTGTATTTAAATTTTGTTTATTCCTGCTTGTAATCACTCCATGCGAATTTTTCAGGTGGTCCAAAGTCATAGTCATCGTACATGGTATTGTGTCAGTGCATTTAAACTTCCTTCCAGATGAGCAACTGGTGGAGTGCAGTAGCCTATGAAGCCACGGGTTGTCGTAATGGACATTGCATTCACTGATTACTATATGTGAGGGGTGAAGAAAGGGGTTATAAGCGGCGATACTGATCGGAAATCATCACCGTTTCGCTAAACGCCGCAGGCCTTATGCTGCACATAGATCGATGTCCTTTTGAAAAGGATTGAATACAAAACACAACAACAATATAGGCATTGATTTCTTCCCAGTCACACTTTCCTTTTGCCTTTGTTACTGGATCAATGTTTTATTCTTTTATTCGATTTATCGTTCTTCCCTCCTCTTTCTGTTAACCTTTTATTTTTCAGTGAGCATATCATGCGACGCTTACACTTAGCGGTGTCCTCAAGGGTCATGATGTGTGGACGCCTTATGCAATCGTCTCTTTGCAGTAACGCAACAGAGCAAGAAGTTAATGGAGGCAATATCGTTGTAAAAGAATGCCCCCTTGCTGGTGTGTGTCTATTAGAAATGAGCTTACCAAAAACTAACGCACTCAGTTCATATCTGATGTCGCGTCTTTTAGCTACTATCAGTGAGGTTTGTGATCCGGAAAAGGGCATACATCAAGGTATCATTCTCACCTCTAACACTCTAGGGAACTTTTGTGGAGATTTCGACATCAACGCAATGTCCAAGTCTTCCTCCCAGGACGAATTTAACCTCTACTATGAGAAGCTGCAGACGCTTTTTGTAACTCTGCACTCTCTTCCTATTCCTATGATGGTGGCTATCAATGGCCACGCCCTATCTGGTGGTTGCATGTTGGCGCTTGCTGCTGATTATCGGATAATGGTAAATGCTGATCTTACTGAAGGCAAGCCCTTCAAAATTGGAATACCCACGTGTCGCTATGGTATGAGAATCTCACCTTACATGGCTGGATCACTAGACCATGTTGTCGGGTTCAGAAAAGCAGAGGCACTGCTTATAGATGGATCTCTGCTTACTGCCGAGGAAGCTCTTGCGTGTGGTTTAGTGGACGAGGTGATAAGAACTCCCGATGAGGCCGTTTTAGCATGTTTAGTGGAAATGGAGAAGTATCTGAAGATGCCATCTTTTGTGCCATACTGGCTCATAAAGGATGCATTTCGGAAAAACCTACTGGCACCCCTATGCACTCAGGCACTTAGAACAGCTGACATGACCAACGCTTACGATATACAGCAGCTCCCGGGTGTTAGGCAAAATATTGATTTACGCATCTAATCGCCAAACAGAGGTAGTGAGGAGTCTTTTAGTGGATTTGATTAGCGACACTTTTTGTTATTATATAAAGCTGTACGTAATTCAAGCTTAACATCGCAACTGTTTAGCGTATGCTGCGTATGGTCTCAAACTGCTTTTCAACAACCATACTGAGCTGCATCCACCGTCAGGAGATAGGCCTGGGGGCTTTGAAGGGAGGGTCATCTAAGGAAGCAGGAAAGAATTTTCCCCTTTCGCTGTACGCATTAGTAGGACATCATTGCGTGCGACGACATCCGCCAAATACATCTTGGGTGATATTTCCTTTGACGAGCCCCAGCGGCGAGGCTTGGATATTGGCATTATTTTACAAAAATAGCCGAGAAGCATGTCACACAGTTCAAGAAATGCTGGTGGTGTTTTTGGCATCGACCCGAGACGCCCCGATCTCACCCAGGGAGACAGGGTAGAACTACCCAAGCGGCACGGGCGCTCCGTGTCGGACGCCGGCCCCGCCCCACCCCTTGTGTGA